>JAODLL010000001.1:338538-390500 GCA_026546735.1 Forbesichthys agassizii | reverse complement strand
CACCACGTATTATATAAATAACATTACATTATATAAACAACATTCCACACCACACCATGTATTATATAAATAACATTCCACACCACACCATGTATTATATAAATAACATTACATTATATAAATAACATTCCACACCACATGTATTATATATTAATTTCTTAGAAGAACTGATTTGATTGTACATGTAGTGAAGGCAGACCTACCTATTCTTGGATTCTCTGGAAAAAGAGGCATTGCTGGCAGCGGCAGCACCCAAGGAGCCTGGTGGCTGGGAGGTATAGGCCTTGCCAGAGATGAAGTCCTCTGTCAGGCCACACCTGCGCAGGGTGTCTGTGTATCGCTTCTCTGCTGCCAGTCTGGCATTTGTCTGGTACAGAAACACGTTTCATCATTGCTACTTTGAAAACTGCTTCTGCAGGCTTGTCTCCCAGCTCCAAGTATTGGAAGTATATCATATAAACATGGAATTAATCAGATCACTTGAAGTACATTTGTCAATATATCAGAGAAACATCTGCTACTCTTACACGGCACTGTGGTTGTCATTTGTTGTTATGATTGTGCATTTGTGTAGTGTTACAATAGATTGTTGTTTTTTCCTTATTAATTATGAGACTTTTTTAACGGGAGTATGAAAATCAAGCATTTCATTGCCATAGCAAATCAATTGTAAAAACACAATGACTAACTTACGGTACCTCCTAAAGCATGAAGCATCAAATATTACGCCAAGAGTTCACCCAGTGTAGGAACGTAGAGGTTGTGATTATTATTTAGACAGTGATCATCAGATGATGATCACTGTCACCATCAGATGATCACATGCCACATGTGACCACATGCACCATCACAGACTGCAGGGGGTTCAGGTGCATGTGCACAAGCTTTATATGTCAATCCCAGCAAATTACTGTAAAAGTCTGCTTGTTATTTATAAAAGCAGGATTTTATGACAGTAAAATAGAAATAGAAATAATAATACAGACATAACACACTATTCCTTTCACTTGGACTCACCTACTAGTGTTCTTTGTACTATGACATAAAAAAAAAGCATACAATCGTCATAACAACATACTGCCATTTCATCCCTTTGAACTAGCGGTGTTGAGCCCTACACTCACAACCATAGTGGTGACTGTACAGAGACACCAGTGACAGCACACCTGTGCAACCTGCTCCAACAGCAGCGGCCTGACTTTCACCCTCTCCTGGATCTCTCTAATCTCCTGCTGGTACTCTCTCCTGCGCTGGAGGTCTTGCCTCCTGCAAACAGGATGACACAGGGGGACAGGAGTAGAAAATGCCTTTACTGCGATACCTTACAGAGCGGTGCAGTGCAATGCTCAACGTCATTACATATAGAATCACACAACATCTGTTTATTTGAAACACACCTCGGAGGAGTGCCAGACACAGAATATTTCAGTTCTACACAGCTTTCATGAACATAAACATGTTATTTTTTGTCTCAGGACCAAACGGGGTCCACAAGCCCAAATCCAACCTAGTGGTTTTGATTCGGACTACCTGAACTCCTTGAGCTTGGCCTGGCATGTCTGTGACAGAGCCACGTGAGGGTCGTTGGCCTGGGCACGCCTCTGCACCATCTGCTGGAGCTTCTTCTCCTGCAGCTTCTGCCTCTCCCTCCGCCTCTCCTCATCCTCCTCGGCCTTCTTCCGCTCTTCCAGCGCCTTTCTACTTAAGGAGACAACGCGGTCACAGACGACGGAAGGGTGTGGTTGGGGTCACAGGCCGGTGGGGGATTGGGGAGAGGAGGGTTTTCAGTGTCTTGGTAGCTGGGTACTAAAAGCACCTGCATTTGCAGGTACATTTGGGTAAGAGAAGGGAACATGTCCAACATGGAGTCACGGTGACTTGACATCTTGCGGGAGGCTAATTCTAGAAAGGGCATTCTAGTGGTGAGGTGGATACCTGACGGCCTGCTGGCGTTTTACGCTAGCGTCTGTGTCTTTAGCCGGCAGCCACTCCAGGCTGCCCGACGGGGACGAACGGAGGCTGGAGACGGGCGTTCCGACGTAGGGCCGGCGCCTCAAGCCGGGGCTGCCCTGCTCTTCCTCCACACGGGCCAGCGTGCGTTCGCGTTGCGCGGAGATGTGCAACGTCCTTAACTGGAAGGGTTTGCAGGTTGTCACGGGCTTGACCTCCTTCCGGCTCTCCATGTGCTTCCGGAAGCGGCGGAAGCTTGCATCAAAGTCCGGCACCTGTTTGTTGATCTGGGGCCTGTGGGAGAAGCCCGTCTCCCCTTCCCTTAAGTCCTTGGTGTTGTTGTTGCGCTGGTTGAGGCGTCGTGCTAGCATGCTAGGGGGCATGGAGGCGCTGTACAGCATCTCCCTGGCTCTCATCTGCATCTTGATGGTGCGATAGAGCTCCTGCTCTTTCCTCTGCTCACCAGCTGCTGCCTCATACACGGCTCTGGGCACCGGCTTGGCTCTGAAGGGTCTCTCCTCCTCCTGCGGGAAAGGCTGGAGGAGGAGTAGCTGCTCCTCTCTGCGCTGCCTCTTCAGCTGCTCTCGCTCCAGGAAGCTGAAGGGCTTCTGGTCCTCCCTGTGGCGCACAAAGTGCCGCTGCCGTCGCCGCTCCTCCTGGCGCTCCCGGAGCTCCTCGTACAGCGGGAGGTGCACGTGAGCAGGCGCAGGGTTGGCGCGGAACTTCCGCCGGCACTCCGTCAGGTCGTCCAGTTGGAGCCGCAGCTGGGCGTTCTCCTGCTCCATCTCGGAGCGCGTCTTGACGATGCCGCCGCACTGCCGCCTCTCCGCCTCGCGCAGCGTCATCTTGAAGGGCTTCGGGACGGTTCTCCTGTGTTTCCATGAGTCCTGTTCTGCGTCCCTTTGTCGCTGGTTCTTCTGGGCCTTTCCCTTGGAATGCTGGAGCCTTTTGTCGTCCGGAAGGCTCTGAAATGAGGACGAGGATGGCCGGCGATTGTGGGGGGACAGCTTGAAGTCCTGCCACATGTTTTTTATGTGGTCCTTGGGAGAGAAGAAAAGGCATTTTCCCGCATGGTTATGAGCAGCTAGGTCCTCTTCTGACGCATCCGAAGATCCATAGTCTCTCCTCAGTTCAACAGCTGAGTGGGACTTCCACAAACGACCAAAAGATGGTGGGATGTTCCTTGAGCATGGAACCCTTGGGAGAACAAACACATGCAATAGTCAGACCAGATAAATTAGCAGTATGAAGAAATAACATACAATCAACAATCAACAAAAGTAAAAAATGTAGTAAAAAGGCCATAAAGACATTCTCACACGCCAAAACGTAAACATACGGAGTTATGGCGGATAATATAATATAATGGTCTGGTACACAAAGTTACCGGTAGTATGGTAACAGACACTGCTCTCTACCTCAACAACTGCGGACCTTTAAATTGTTTAATACAGAGACACATTGTCAGCTGATATAAGTGTGTCTCCACAGTCCGAACTACAAAACACCTGGGTGGGTGGGTGTAATCATGTTAATGAGCCACACCTGTGCACAGCTGTCTCAACGGGCGGCGAGGACCTGAGCTGTAGTTTCTGGCGGTATATGTTTTCGAGCTCAGCCATGGTGCGGAGGTGGGCCTGCTTCAGCTCCTCCAGCTTGCTGTAGTACTCCTCGTTGGAAAAGAAAATGTCGTGCAGGTTGATGCGCTCCTTCAACACCCTGTAGTCCTTAAACGTCACCTGACTATGATTCCCAAAAGTGTCCTTATCACTGTACTCAGAATATGAGTCCTCATACAGCATCTGAATTGATCAAACGTTAAACAGATTTTAACGGGGTAGCAAAGGTTAGGGCCGTCGACTTCCAGCTGAAAGGTTTTGGATTCGCTCCGCAACATACCATATCTTGCTGTATGCATAAAATAATATGCTAAAATAAGGCCTCCCTCCAGCCAAATGTCCTTATAACTGTGCTGAATGACTGTAATTAACGGGTAGCTCTACCTTTAATTATACACTTTGTAAACCCACAATTTTTCTACTGTAATAAAATAAACAAGATGTTTATTAACCCCTTCCAAAAGGTATCATTCTTATAATAACAAAAGCAAGGCTAGTATTAGCCTTTCGTCTTGATAGCCTTTGAAGGCATGCAATGTTATCTTGCTCAGATGGAGTGATGGAAGAATTAATCTTAAAACCATCTGGCAGGAGGTTGGTTTTCCTTGTCAGATACCTAAATGAAGGGTAAACTGAACTATTCCTGGTAGGGTATAACGCATTATTACAATTGGCTTCACCAGGATTAGCTAATTAGGCATATCCCCCTGCTACTGAAAATACTAGTCTGTAGCTAGGCCATATGGTTTAGCATGTGGGTGGATGGGGGAACCAAGCCTAAAGGCTCAGCAACTTCCTACATGTCAGAAGTCTGGTCACGTTTAGAGTGGGTTTAAACATTAGGCCTAACTTCTGCCTTAGGCTACTGCAAGACATGGGTAACGAAATGATGTGTTTTTCTACATAGATCTACATTGAATGATCATTAATAGGGCATGCTAATGGGATTAAAGACTGTAGGCTATGGCAGGAATTGTTAAAGCAACTAAGAAGTATCACACCAATCTGAAACAGTCAAGTGCTAAACGCAAGAAATGGTGTAAGCAGTTGATTCATACCTACGGTATATAGGCCTACTGTACAGGTGTTACGCCTAATTCTGTGTCCTGACGAATTCGGTGAACCTTTCGAAACGAAGTATGTTAAATAAAGCAGAAAAATAATGAAAAGGTTCGATAGATCTATAAATAATATTTAGATCAACTAACCTTAAAAAGACGAGGCTGGTGTAGATAAAGTAGATACTATTCACTTTTTAATTCAGAAATCGCTAAAATCACAAGCTTTTTGCAGAGCAAACCACCATCGATATAGCTAACCTTTTAGTAACCCTTTCCAGAACTAAAACACTTCGGGAGCGAGACACAAAAAGTGCACGAGAAATCACACACACACACACACACACACACACACACACACACACACTAATAGATTGTACATGATTTTAGGTGGCGCATGCGCACATTCGACAGAGTCACTGAATTCGGCAGGACACCGAATTAGGAGAAACACCTGTACGGTTGGTACCGTGCCGTTATTCTCTACACAGTAACATGCACCAACAGGCAGAGCAGAGGGTAAATTATCATTTCAAACACGTAAGTAGTGCATAAATAGTGCAGAAGGCTACTAGTAACACGATCCTTTTATACTGCCTGTTATTTTACACCAATATCAAAACTGTATACCTCTTTTTCATAATCCTGGTGGTCCATATGAGCTGGTGTGTACGGGAAGGCTTTCTCTCGTTCATATAGAGCCACCGGAACTTTGGTGTTCGGATCTACCGGCGTTTTTAAACACGATGCAACTAAAACATTTATCTGATGAGCATTCGCCATATATCAGTAAAACCCGGTACAGTATGCCTATTTTCACTGCTTGATAAAGAATTTGCTAAATAATGTGCAGCAACAAACGAGATATTCTGCAACGTAAACGCAGTTGTAAATTAAGAGTGGCAGTCAGGTTCAGGACAGAATGCAGATTATCGGTTGGCAATGGTTACGGATAATCTATTAGTCACGTGGTTTAGTCAGGAATGTCCGAGGTCCCTAGTAACCTTTCTTTGGCTGCGTACTGGCGTCCAGTACGACGAGGTTTATACATTTTCCTTCAACTAGCGTGAACTGCAGTGGACTGAACTACAGATTACAAACAGGGAGGAGTTAGACTGTAGGTTGAACATCACATGGTGATTATCTTACTTAAACGTTTATAAACAAAAGTATAGTATATGAGTAGTATTTTGTACAGCTTTACATTGTTTACTTCAACTTGTGAATAATATGAGCAATTTAAGTTTTTATATAAACTTTTGGCAATCATACAATACAAACATGAAAACTAACAGAAGTGGTCCATTAATTGTATAGATTAAATGAGTATGAATTGTGTCCTTTTACGTTACAATCACACAAAATGTGATTACATGTTAGCAACAGAGTGCATGGATTTGAAAGGAATCCCACAGGCAACACTTCAAGTGTCAAAAAGTATTGTTTTTATTAAGTTATGTAATGCAACAAGAACACATCTGACTGGACAGATTCCTTGTGGTATTTGTAGACTTATTTGTAATCAAGCGAAGCATTTATCGTGTGTTCACCTGAAAAAAGGGAGAAAAAAAAAGATAGTGTTAAGACAATTACTCCTTTGTGTGTGTAAAAAGAAGTCAAACATTTATTTTTAAGTTTTGGTAGAAAGAAAAGACACTTGAGTTCAAAGTATTACAACCATTTGTTTGAGACATGATATTATACTGGTTACATAGTGCTATTCAGTCTTACCACATCATCGATCTTTAGGATACTGCGGACAGTTTCTGTTGCCAGAGTCACAGCACTGATGGAAACCAGCAACGGCTGAACAACCAGCTCTTCCAGGATGTTGGAAATTCCACCCTGCGGCAAGAGGAGCCAAGTAAATCAAGAGCCTACAGTAATGTGGTCATGCCATTCCTGTGTACCCGGTGAAGGAAGATGGTACTAACCTTGCGCACGTTTATGCCAGCAGTCTTCTCCCCCTGAGCGTGCCTGTTGCGGAGCTCTGTCACCGTGGAGATGGGGTTAAGGCCGGCGTTCTCAGCCAGAGTGGAGGGGATGACCTCCAGGGCGTCGGCGTAGGCCCGGACGCAATATGCCTCCATGCCTGCCAAGGTGCGGGAGTACTCTGACAAGCGCAGTGCCAGCTCAATTTCTGGGGCACCGCCACCAGCTATCAGAGCCCTGGGAAGACAGCAGAGAGGGGGGTTGGGTTGAGTTTAGACAAAAAGCATTCCACAAACATAATTTCCTTTTTTAATTCCTGGATATTATTCTTTTGCAATGCATTTTGCAAAAGAAAATACGGGTTATTTTGCACTGAAAAAACTTGCTTCATAGGTAGTATCAGCCTCTTCATTAGCACTAGGTTACCTAGATTGTGTACTGAATGTCTGATACATAGACCCCTGTAAGCTTGACAACAGTATCAGGAAGTGGTACTGAGATTTTCATTGTTTGTTAGCATTGTCACTCAAGTCTATACAGAATTTTAGCACAACAGTAGTGCAGTGCTTTATTTACTAATTCCAGTTTTATAGGCATAATGAGGAAGGTTACTGCCAAACAAATTCATGGGATTAAGAGAGCAGCTGCTACATTTCCATTACAAAGCAGCAGACGGGAATTTGAAGATCCTGGTGCCTCTGGACTCCCGCGAACCTCAAGGTGTAGGATCCTCCAGAGGCTTGCAGTTGTGTATAAACATACTATTCGGCCACCCCTAACCAATGCTCACAAGCAGAAATGGTTGCAGTGGGGCCAGAAATACATAAAGACTAATTTTCAAACAAACAGTCTCGTTTACTGACGAGTGCCGTGCAACCCTGGATGGTCCAGATGGATGGAGTAGTGGATGGCCACCATGTCCCAATAAGGATGTGACGTCAGCAAGGAGGTGGCGGAGTCATGTTTTGGGCTAGAATCATGGAGAGAGAGCTGGTAGGCCCGTTCAGGATCCCTGAAGGTGTAAAAATGACCTTGGCAAAGTATATAGAGTTTCTGACTGACCTCTGTCTTCCATGGTACAAAAAGAACAACCATGCCTTCCTTAGCAAAATCATATTCATACATGACAATGAACGATCTCAAGCTGCAAAGAATACCTATGTCTCATTGGCTACTATGGGCATAAAAGGAGAGAAACTGATGGTGTGGCCCTCAACCCTATTGAGCATACTCAAGCTAAATATCTATGAGGGTGGGAGACAGTTTGCATCAAAACAGCAGCTCTGGGAGGCTATTCTGACATCCTGCAAAGAAAATCAAGCAGAAACTCTTCTGTTCAACAGAGTTCAACAGATGCAAGAATTGTGAAGGCGATATCAAAATAGGGGTTCTATGTTAGCATGAAACTTGCCCTGTTAAGGTGTGTTTGATTGAAATAGCTTTTGATTTCAGTAAATATGACCTAATGCTGCAAGTTTAACAAATAACAATTTTCAGTTCTTTACAACCTATAAAATGTTTTGCAACTATGTTGTGCATAATAATTTGGAACAGTGCATTTTGAGTTTTCTATTTTAGAAAAAAATACTGTTTTCATTGGGTGGTTTGTTCAATTAAATTTGACTTATACATTAACGGTTGAAGTTATACCTCAACACAAATAAAGAATGGCTCTGCCACACTACTTCATACGTAACGCTGACAATGGGCGGCATATACCTGACGTCCGCCATGACCTACCTCTTCTTGACCAGGCAGCGGATGACACACAGGGCATCATGGATGGAGCGCTCGGCCTCCTCGATCACCAGCTTGTTGGAGCCACGCACCACAATGCTGACGGTCTTCCCTGGGCTGGCGCAGCCTGTGATCTACACGGAGGAAAGCGCACATACATACGTACATATATAGGGTCGGCACACAAGTGGGTCAACAGTGAAAAGACCTAACAATCAGCCCAGAAGCCATTGGAGTACCTTGATCAGTTTCCCAGAGCCATCGAGGTGAACCTCCTCTGCCAGATCCGCTGATCCCAACATCTCCACGGTGAAGTGGTCGATGTGAGCAATGGGCTTGGTGCCAATGGTCTGAAGGAATCAGGCATTGTAGAATTATTATGGGTAATGTTGGTCAAGACATGTCAAGCAGTAGCTCTCATCTAGTTAAGATGCTGTTAATCCTTTTACAGAGGCCATAGCAGTGCAACACACATTTGCTTCATATCATACTTCACATACACATCACACTAGACATTTCTGTGAGGAAATCAAACTAGCCGACTGGCTGTTTAGGTAAAGGCTCTAAAGTGCACAATTATCTCACTTTGCAGATGAACTCGATGTCCTCTCTCTCGATGTCCTTCACCACCATGATCTTCATCTTGTTCAGGAAGTGCAGGGCCAGGTCACTCAGAGCATCTCTGTGAGAGAGGAGGTTTACTCAGTCAGTTGTCTGACTGTTGTCCACTTACTGGCTTACTAGCATACCCTCCCCCATAATAAAATACAAGAGGCTTTGTTAGAGCCTCTACAATCATAAACAATTAAACACATTTTACACCATAATACAAATTTTCAAGCCTTAATACTCACTCTTCCATTTCTCCCAGTAGCTTGCATTGCATTTTATAAATAATTATGCCCCCCCCCGCCCCCAAAGAAAATTGTGCATTGATACGACAGAGGCCTTTTTGTACCTGAGGATGGACTTCTGGATGAACAGCACATTGCAGCCAGCCTTCTTGATCTGCTTGATCAGGTTGAGGATGTAGGCTCGCTCTTCTCTCAGCACACGGTCCATCTGGGCGTAGTCCGACACCACGATCTGGTTGTCCATCTGGGTCACACACACAGTAGGACAAATGTGGTCTGCTGTAATCCAGATGATGGATTGACAGGTAATTAATTCATTAGTGGACAACTCACGTCTGTTTTTGGAGGGGACAGGCAGAACTGGATGAGGCCGATCTTTGCCTTCTCCACGCGGGTCATGTTAGTGCACACCTTCTGGTTGAGCACCAAGCCATCCACCAGCTCACAGTCATCAATGGTCCCACTGAACACATTGTTAGAGGAAAAAGTCAAAAAGGTTCGGCTTCAGAGCAGTACACTTGGCATTAAACCAATTAAGCTCCATTATAAAACAGGCATTGTGTTAAAGATTAACATATTTCAGGGTGCCCACTCATATCTACTATATACTAGGAACACTGACAATTCACTATTGTCTTAAGTTCCATTTATGCTTCTGCCTCAGAGCTAAGCCGTCAGTTACAGATGTAAGGATGTGTAACAGTGTGAGGCTAAGGTGTAAATACGGCGTAGGCTATCGTGCACCTTTCCAAAAATGTAACTACCTGTCAGTCCGTACGTCGATTCAACGCAGCAGTCTTGTGGATGCAAGCCCATATGCCATAGTAGTGCTTTGGAATATTTATTACAACACCATAGCCTTCATAATTACACCAAGATTGGCAATCTTGGTGTAATTATTTGATTTGCTGGACCGAAACATTTTTGTATGTATTGCTTGAGCATTATTAACCAAGACTAGCCTACAATTGCACATGACAAAAGGGGGATTTTCCTTGGATTTCCTTGTACGGACAGCGAAAGGCAGTCTTTATAAAATATATAATTTGTGTCGGCAGATTGTTTCCTACGATACATGTTGGTGTAACTAAGAAATTTGCTGGAAATAAATACTTATATGCTTATTTCAAAACGTTTTACACTTTATTAGTGTTCTATCAGGAGCCAATACATGGTTTCCCTATGGCATTTCCTTGTTTTTATTGCAGCAAAAATCTGTCTTTTATAATACTATTTTGTGTCTGCACAGATTATTTTTCTGTTATTCTATTTTTCATTAATATATGCTTATTTCAAAGCGTTTACACTCAATTTGTGTTCTAATTCAGGCGCATCTCAGACATGGTACTTCCGCATTTTGCTGCTTCTCATCAACTGCATGTAGTCAACACGCACATGTCCGTGTAGCTGGCGCAGAGCATAACATGTTGAATTTACTCCGTAGCTATTGAAGCCGTAGGCAAGACGTAAATTCGACGCAGAATCATAAAAGGGCCTTTATTCATGAGATTTTTTTTGGGGGGGGGGGGTTTGGGGGGAGAGACCTTTTGGTTCGTAAGGTCATTTTATGTCCAATATTACTTAATAGAAAAATGATACAAAACCTAATGGATTTTGTGTTATTTCAAAAGAGTTGCAGGCCTTTCCACAACCAGGGAACCCTGCATGTTAGAAGCCCACCAGCGGTATTTGCTGGCCAGTATTAGCACGTGGCTCATGCTCACCCGTGTTTCTTGACGATCTTGATGTCGTGCAGGTCTACGCCAGTGGCCGTGGCCGGGTCGATGACACGCATGACGGCATCCACGCTCATGGGCGCCAACAGGCTGGAGTACTGGGACACCACCTTGGAGCACAGTGACGTGGTGGCACTGTTGAGCAGCGTCTCGCGGTCGCTCAGCAACACGGGCGTGCTCATGGCGGTCAGCACCTCCACTGCCTTGTCCACGGCTTTCTGGAAGGACTCAGAGATGGTGGTGGGGTGGATGCCTGCCACGCAAACAGAGGAGAAGGCTTTACTAGCGCCATACAACACTGTTCCCCATCACATCCTCTCACATGCAAGGCTCACTCCAAGTCAAATGTCTAATTCACTGACTACTAATCTGAACTTCCATCACCTATAATGATCATAAACACAAGCCACAAGAATGATGTCTGTGTAGATGGGGGACAGACAGCATGGCAGTGACAAACTGCAAGTGATGATATTTCACATGGCTACTACTCATGTAAACATTCAGACACAGTCGAGATGTGTTGAGACATCTCAAAATGTACTACGTCCAGAAATATTTTGATGAACAGCAACTTAAATTTAAAACATAATTCCCTGATATTCAGCGATTAGAAAAATGTTAGCAAATTCCTGGATTCTCCGTGTCTGAAATAGACTGGAAATTCTATGACCAGTGTAAACCCTGCACACGGCAAACACTGTATGAATGCCTGCCACTGAGGTTTAAGGTTTTTTGGACACAGTATGGATGTATGTGGCATGTACCCTTCTGCAGCAGTCTGGAGCAAGCTTCAAGCAGAGCTCCAGCAATCACCACCACAGAGGTTGTCCCATCACCAGCTTCAATGTCCTGAGCTTTGGACAGCTCTACCAGCTGAAACAGACACAACATTTTACAATAGGGCAGGGAACATTCAACGCTTTAAACCAATATGGAAAACTGATTATTGGATTGTATGCAACACTGTGAAATTAGGGCTGTGCAATTACTGGAATTTTAAATTGTGATTCCAATTTCAGCTGCTAACAATTACAAAACCAATTCAAAATCATAACTTTTGTCAAGTAAACTCTTATTTTGTCTTGTGTTCTGAGTGACTGGGACACACCCACTTTCTCCTTTTGCAGGGTGAAAGGGAAAGATCCACGTGAAAAGTATTAAGGAACATTTCTCATTCATACATTTTCAAAGTCAATGACTAATCGTATTAAATAATCGTTATTTCAGCAGATCAAAATAATGATATTCATTATTTTGTCAATAATCAAATCAAGCCCTATGTGTACTGTGATTGAAATTGAGCTAGCAGTACAATAAAAATAGTAATTTATCCTGATATGGGTACATACCCCCCAAGTTAAGTTAGCACCTTGCCTCCACAATAATACAACCAGCAGATGTTCTGCAGCTGGTTATGAGTTTCAACTGTTGTTTAAACCAATACAACGTTACCTAATGATACCATATGAATTAAGCAAGATGTGGCGAATTAAGTTAAATGTCTACGAGTTTGCCTATGGGTTTAGATGACTAGGCAAAACATACCATTTTAGCTGCAGGGTGGAGAACCTGCATCTGTTTCAGGATGGTGGCTCCATCATTAGTTATCGTCACATCACCTTTCCCATCCTCAATCTGAAACAAAAGCCTTCAAATTAGATATTTGCAAGAATGAGATTTAGGTACGCTATTTATGGCTGATACGGGTTCACTGACCATCTTATCCATGCCCTTAGGCCCAAGGCTTGTTCTGATTGCATCTGCAACAGCTGTCAAGCAACAAAAACAAAAGTCACTCGTTCAGTTACATCAGACATTTTATATGCCAGTGACAGAACATTATAATGAAATAGTCATCATTAACTGATACCAAATGTGATCAGGATGTCAGATGACTGAGCAAACTGCTGCACGTTTAGAACAAACGTAATTTGTCGAGTCACTCACGACGAGGATTTTACAGATTAAATGGCCTGCTCCGCACGGTACCGGTACCTTTGTGTCGCTTTACGGTAACATTAGGTGCAGTAACCAGTGCGATTAGTACCGGTAACAGTGCAGGGGGGGTTATACCGTGACGCGCTGCCTCCAGTGACCAATAAACACACGTAATCCTTTAGATATCTGACAATATTACAAGACACACTTATTAACTGCCGTTTATGCATTTTACCTTTTCCGGCAGAGATGTTACTGAACCGAATCTGAGCAGGTTTATCACGGTCCACATACGCCCTTCCTTTGTTTTTGCCTCCGTTTGAGACTCTTGGTGCTGCCGATACTCCCGGCATCTTATCTTAATAATAGTCGGGAATTGTTCACGAAACGTTAGAGAAGGGGTCAGACGTTGCCTCAAAATAGAAAGTGCCTGGCTTGGGTTCGGATGGACGCAGATTGGATTTTAATGCCAGTGCTGAACAGAATCTTCCAGAACCACCGGCTGCGACTGTCAAAAGAAAGGACCCGCCTGTCAACTTTCTCGGCGCTTGAAGATGACGTAATTTAGTCGTCTGATTTTCTGCCGTGCGATTTTTACATGTGCGAGCAATACAATAATTAATTTAGTATTACATGTGAATCGTTTTAGTTAATTGTTGTCATTATACAGACAGGTATTTGTTCACCAAAAAATGTGGCCTCGCATTTTTGTTAGCGTTTTGGAAATAATAATGTTTAAGATAAATTGTTAATTAGTAGCTACGTTATTTGTTTTGATTTTAGAAGCTCAGTACCGGTAGCTCAATATCTCGTAAGTCAAGTGATACCGGTAGTAATCTTTGTTGGCTTTTTTGCCTAGCAATCGCTGTGTTGATTTACAGATGTATTACCATACCCTAGCACTGCACTAGCTTGCTAAATTAGTGTTGTGACGTTTTGTGATTTCAGTGTCTTTGCTTCAAATGGCCTAGATAATGGCCTACACTTATTTGTAATAGCAAACCTCAGAATACAGTGTGTTTAGTATTCATTTAGGTCAGGTTTAATACTGTTTACTGTGTTAATGTGTGATCATAGACGGGTGCCATGCTGCCCCTAAAGGAGAAGGACAAGCCTATTGTGGCGAAGCTATTGGCAGCTGGGTGCTGTGCCAGGTGTGTCCTCAGGTTTTGCTGTTTGGGGGTGCAATCGGCTTATAGACAACCCTATGAGGTAAGGCGTGATGTTGTTTTGTTCTTTACATAATTGAAGGTGGATCAAAGCTATAGTAGTAACATACTTTGCATGTTTGTTTATATGTTTCTACTGAACGTGTATTGTTAGAACACATCTTATATTGTGTGTGTGTGTTTGTTGAAATGCCACCAACGTTGATAGCACCTCTTGCCAAATTTTCTCTTTTCAAGGTTATTATTAGAGAACTAAAAGTTTTCATCAGTGATGGAAAACAAAACAATTCCCATGAATCCGAGCCACCAAGAGAAGTCCAATGCTTCAACGCAGCCATATCAGATGGTAAAGAGGAAAACATCAGAACCCATGATGCCACAGCACCAGAACCAACTGATGACCCACCAAGAAAAAGAGTAAAGCTTGACTCTCCAGTGGCTCTTCAGTCAGAAGGAGAGAGTGCGGGTGGCTCTACGACTACAGATCCTCTCCTAAATACAGAGGAGCCACATGGGTGTATGGCTTGTTTAGGAGTTCTACAGGAGTACTGTGATAGAGGTTATGCAATGAAGGTGTGTTTCATTATATGCTTGTATAAGTATCACCCTTGTTTGTGCAGATTCAGTTATTTGGCAGCCATGCATTTTCCTCTATACAGATAGCTGACACAGTGAAGGCGGAGGACTACCAGTTTGATGCAATAGCGCTGTCTGTTTCCCTCCCTGCTCAGCTTTGTGTTAGAGAGGTCAGTGTCAGTGAATGACCAGTTCAACACTCACACAACCACTTTATGATTTTTATCCAAATGTGAGCTCAACAAAGGTTTTATATCCAAATGTGAGCTCAAGTTTGACAATTTGTAAGTAGAGCTCTTGGCTTCAGGTGACAAGGTAATGGTTGTTTACTGGTCTGTTCTATAAGTGCTAAGTTTTACAATCACATATTTTAAGTTTACAATGTTCTGTCTGTGTTATTGTTGTGATCTGCTTTATTTCCCAGCATTCCTGTTGGCTCCTTGTGAAAAAAGAAGTCAGGTAAATACACAAGATCACAAATGGGTTTTCCCACCAATTAGTAGCTAGGTAGAATGTAGACTAACACACTTGCTGGTCTCTTGCCTTGAAGAGAGAAGAGTATGGCCCTCAACAAGGATGATGTCATCCAGGTGAAGGAGGCATTTAAGTGGGTCATGCAGGGCCTGGTTGCAAAGGAGCTGGGAGGTGTGGCTGTGTTTACCAAGGTACAATCGAGGGTGGCAAGGGGAAGAACAAGGGCACATTTAGATTAGGGTATTTTAAGCATGACTTTTGATAAGTCAGGTTTGCTTGTTTGTATTGGACCAGTCTGTGTCTATGTGCCAGCATTGCATAAGGTGACAGATGCAATCATTTTAGATCAACTTCTGCTATTTGTGTTTTAGAGTTTGTTTGAAGTTGGAGTAGAATTTACTCACACCGAAACAGATGCAGACTGCCATTTCCTGTGAGTTGTTGTTCTTATCTTATCTTGTCATCAACAAAACAAATGTATCCCTGACACTACTCATACTATACATTGTCCTATTGCCATGCCCCACAGTGCTGAACACTGTCCTGACTGTTTCAAACCTACCAAGAACAAACAGGTAAACACACAAAAGTTGAACCCTTTAACCAACATAGGAATCAAATTTAATGATTTTAAATTATTGTGTATTACGTTTAATGATATTAGAGGATCACTTATTAATTTTCTCTTTTCTAGTCTGTGTTTACCAGAATGGCAGTGGTCAAAGCCCTGGAGAAGATATCAGATGTAAAGTTTCTGAAGTAAGCACTGCCTCATGGTTTTACAGCATTTTAATGTTCGACGCTAGTGCAGCGCTTAATTGACTAATTTCAGTACTTCCATTTATTTTAAGCATAACCACAGCCTACTAATTTATCAGATTTACAAGACCTGCAAACAGCAGTGTGTTGTTTAGTTGTGCAACAAGTTCCTGTGTACTTTTTAACGTACAACTTGGTCATTGAGTTACGTAGTTGGTTGTCGTGTATGTCAATCAAATATCCACCTTTGTTAATAAGTAGGTGGATCTTGACGCAGGGATCGGCTAATTGTAAAACATGTACGTAAATATTCATCATAAAATCTAAATAATCCTAATTGCAGTGTTATTGATGGTTACTTTATGTATTTGTCTTCAGGCACTATCCTTGTCCACCTACCCGGCCTAGCAGCAGCTGTACAGCCCAGTGGGTCCAGTGTATCCATGCTTCTGTCTTTGTGGCAGGTAAAGCCATCATTGCTTTCCCTTGGTTTGTAAGGGGCATCTGCTTGAGGAAGCATCATACAATTATTCGTCTTTACCCGTTTTTCTGGCTGTGCCTCGTCACAATAATGGGACACGTACATACTCAGATTACATTTAGATTCAACATTGCTGTACACCTTTGTAATGCAGGCTTGCCTGGTTGGGTAAATAAGCATCTTCATTTTAAGCATAGTATTTGACCAATGCTAACTACTTAAAGGCAGGGTTAGTTATTCTCGAACACTTGTTAACTTAATAACAATATCCCTCACCAGCGCCGCCTCACATTGAAACACATTGTGAAGCAAAGCGCGGTACTACGGCTTTGTTGTTGTGAGCGGTGTTTGCCGCTGTATGTGTAGTGTCAGTATCAGATTCTTCTTTCAACGCGAAGAGAGAACGGTAAGATGGCGAAATAAGATATTGTTTGGTGATTTTGACAAGGTGTATGCGCTTACAATTAGCTTGCAATAGTTGACTAAACCCAACTCTGAGCCTGACTCCACCCACTACAGCTTTGAAACATGTGTCAAGGAGCTGAGTGAAGGGAGGGGAGGGGTTGAGAGGGGGACCCCCGTTATCATTAACATTTTAATTTGATAACATGAGTGTACTGCTGAAAACCAGCAAGGTCCTGGGGTGATTTTGAACAGATATGACCTGTACTTCTGTTTTCAGCCCATAAAATGCAGATTATTAAAACAGGAATTCTGTTCACCAGCACTGATGTGTCTCATCACAGATCAATCCTATTACTTAATTTACAGTTTACACATTATATGGTGCAGTTATACATTAAGAGCAATGGCTTTGTTTCTTCCAGACCTCCTATGGAGGTGTTGCTGACTTGGGTTAGTAAAGCCTTGTTTCCACGCTGCCATTCAGGGAGATACAACAAGTTCTGCCGGAGCCTGCCCCAGACACCCTGGGTGATCGACGGGAAGAGGATGATGGAGTCATCTGTGGAGGAGCTGATCGCCGAGTCACTACTTTCTGCCTTCCGGGCCCAAGGTGAGTCCAAGCCAAGTCACTTCATGAATCTGCACCAGTCACTGCATAATGCAGTGCAGTGGCCCAAACCAGAGTAAACAATACTGCATGTGGCACTGCTTCTGAACGACAGGATTCAATTTTTCCTCCTCCGGAAGAGAAGACGTGGACGTCCGGACTCTAGGAAAAGGTGAAGCCTGCGTCCCGGCCATATTGTTGTACATGTTGCTCAGTGTGTGTGTCATGTTGTGTCAACAACACGTTGGTGTTGTGACCACAGGTCGTCCCTTCGCCGTGGAGCTGCTGAACCCCCACCGCTGCAGACTGAGCAGGCCAGACATGAGGGAACTGCAGGAGGTACCCACACTTGACACACTAGTGAAAGCACGTGACGGCTCACCTTGCTAATGGACTCTCCAACAAGTGACCCCAGCCACTTGGTGGTATGGACTCATTAGGAATGTAATGCCTTTGTCATTGCATCGTTAAAAAAACATAACAACATTTGGAGTGCTACTCCTGTAAGGTGCAATAAACAACAAATATACGGCTAAAATCTACTTCAATCATGTTTGCACATTATGCATGTCATGTACGGTATATCTATTCTTCTTTGGGTCTAATACATTTCTTAGTGCTTAGTGTTCCACCGCTTTGTTATACAAATCACCCACTTATTCCCTCTCTCAGTAAAAGTATTGGTATAGTTGTAAAGTTTGGTAAAGGATTGTAAGATAATGACTCTTTGGTCCACTAGTTTATCGTTGCGGATCGTATGCTGAAAAACAAATCACGTACTTCTACACGTCTCTGGCTCTGTAATTGGGATCAAAGTGGTGCAGATTGCATAACACAATATCCTAGCCTTCTCAATGTGCGTCCAATGTGTGGGGTGGAGCGTCTACGGGAGCACCCTATGGTGTATATTGAAGGGAAAGGGTGTTTTTGATTCCAGTTTGAATTTAGCAAGCGTTCTCAAGAATGAGAACCCTACCATGTTAATCTCTTAAAATTCACAGGTGCACTTCCATCTTGTTTTGCCTGTGTTGCAGATCATAAACAAGTCAACAGACAAAATTGCAGTGAGAGATCTCCAGGTTGTCACTAGGTGAGAAATGACCTGAAAAGATCTGAATGTTACACCACACCACACCATTTATAATTGCACTGTGTGGTTCTCACGGTGAATTATGTTTTGTAGCTCAAGGGTACCAGAATACAATTCTAATCAGTAACATTGTTTTTGGATGATCTAAATTTAGTAACATAATCTGATTACTGATTACTTATTTAGCAATTTACTGCATTGGCATGCCAAATCTATTTTTGTGACCGTTTATGTAGCACAGGAGATTAAGGTAGGACTTTATTTCCATTATCTATTGACGTTAATGAAAGGTTAATAAGAGATCAGATTGTTTTAATGCATTTTTCATCTGGAAACTTCACTTTTATATTTGAAAGTAGTCTTGGAATCTAATCTAATAATAAAAAAAACCTGTAATCTGATTCCACTATTTTAGTTGGTAACTGTAATTGATTATATTTAGTTTTCGTAATAAGATTACAAGTAACTAATTACTTGTAATTAGTTACTTCCCAACCCAGGACGTAACAAACCTTAACAGTATGGAGCTATATTGATAAACGACGCTGGATGAGAACATGCTGTTTGTGTTCCAGAGACTGCATGAGCCGTATGAAGGAGGGTGAAGAGGAGAAGACCAAGTCGTACACGGCCCTCATTTGGACTCAGAAGGCCATTCAGCAGGAAGACATCGCCTTCATCAATGATATCAAAGTAAGATGCGTTTTCCTAATGCACCAGAACTTAGTGTTGACAATAACAGAGTAAACCAAGCAAAACATTTCTACTAAAGGAGGAATCTTTTCCACACAAGTGAAACTGCAGAGCTCAAGGTAGCTTCATACCACCTGCCTTGCTCTTCTGTGATCGTTGTAGATAAAGACGATCTGCTGCTCTCTGAAAGTCTGTAGCATTTGTAACTTCGGTTAGCGTCCTCCATTTTGAAAGCGCCGCAGCAGTAAACAACCCTCGAACACGGCAGAGGCTCCTGTCCTGTTGTAATTCCTGTGTTGGCCTGTAGGAGCTGACGCTGGACCAGAAAACTCCGCTGCGAGTGCTGCACCGGCGGGCGCTGGCCGTCAGACCGCGCGTTATCCACAACATGAGCACGCGCTTCCTGGACCCACATCACTTCTACCTGGGGCTGAAGACCCAGGCTGGGACGTATTCTTTAACACACAACACATACACACTGTAATGTATACAGGCAATGGACGGTGAAGCTATAGTCTGATATGCGTTACCATTAACAACATTTAGTATCATGGGTGGTGGGAGGGGCTTTGTAGTGTCGCCATTATTTTCTCCCAGAAATTATCCTCAACACCACGATGCCCAGGTACATCAAGGAGTTTGTCCATGGAGACTTTGGTCGCACCAAACCCAACCTCTGCCAGCTAATGAAGACGGACACAGACATACTGGAGCTGGATGTTGAGGTAGCCGTCTGTCTGTGCTCTCACAGAATTGGCTCTTGGTAGTGTGGGGTGAGGGGGGAGTCAAAATAAAAAGGTAAATTATTAACCAGCTCACGTTAAGTTTGCTGGTGACAAGAGCGTAAGCTGATACTGTCAATCTTTCCAAATACTGGATCTCCTCATGGTTTCAATGTGTGGGTGGAGCTTTTGAGGGAGCATCCTATGACATTGAAGGGAGGGGTTTTTGTTTTGATAGTTAGGTAGAAATATTGATATACCTTTAAACACGACTACTGTGATTTAGTTCTGACACGGGAGATGTCTGCAACACTGTTCAAAGGTAATGTGGTATACAGAAGCACGATGTAAAGTGAATATCAATGTTTTCCTACCTCAGTCTGTGGACGTCGACTGGCCCCCTGCTTTACAAGAGTGAAGATAAGATGATCATGCCCTCTGTAGCGGCTTCAGCCCTGAGTGTGCTATAATAATTTTGTTTACAGCCTATTCTTGAGCTGGGTTTTCTTGTAAAAATTGTGCTGTTGTCATGTAAACACCGTAGTGGCAAACTATTATTTTATCTGTAGCCAGCCACTTATCGCTGAATTTAACAATCCTTTTTTGTTTAATGTACAACAGCAATAAATCTTTTTTACTGTTCAAATAAAAGCCTGACCTGTTCTTGCCTATGTCTTGGCATTTATTTCTGGAACACCACCACTTAAATACCTGATATTAATTCAAACAAACTGCACTTCATTAATAGTAGGTTAACACTTCGACATACTTTAACATTGCAGATGTAAAAAAAACAAAAACAAATGTAGATCATATTCAGTTTTAGTACTTAAGAAAACAACTTCCATTCCACCATTCTGTTTTGACAACCAACAATAAAGAATTACCACACCAAAAAACCCTGAAATGTCTTTTAATTCAAAATAAATACTACCACGTCAATGGAAGCCCCCTACTGGGTTCTTGCCTTAATGTTTTGGTAAGAAAACAAGCAAATCATAAAAAGTAAAAAGAATTAGTTAATGCATCCATCAGCAACCTTCAAGAGGTGTCAACATATTGGGTAACAGCCTAGAATGACACATAAATTACTATGGTACAAAATAGGATGAAACCAGCACTGCAAACATCGTGACCATAGTCCCGCTTCACTTTTTTATCCAACAGTATGCACGGAGGGAGGGGGTGTCTGATGCATACTCCACTAGTCACTTCCGCTCACACAAACAAGGAATGGGGAGGTTACGGACCACCTGCTTAGTTCGCGGCTGGCAGAAAGGTGTGGTCCGTCTCCATGGAAACATCATTTTCAAAACAGTTAAGGGCTGCTGAAGGACATTTTTTAAGTTGTATTAAATGCAGTTCAAAGTCGTTCCCCTTGCTTTGTCTCTCTTCTCTTCAGCAAGCTTGAAACACAGTCACAGAAGAATGTTCACATCTGGTCAAAATGCCACGAACAAACAAGAAAAAGGCATTGCATATTTACATGACAAAAGGTGGCATCCTCCGAACAGCACACAGCAGGGTGCTACAAGGTGTGTACTGGTGGGTGGGGGGCATCACTCCCTGTCCCTCATACAGTCTCCTTAACTACCAACCTCCCACAGTCATCACATCGTCTGGTTCATGGTCTGGGATCTACTGATACAGTCGCTTGAGATTGAAATGGTTGCGTGCGTGTTGTGTGTATTCATGTTGGGGTCTTCAATTTCCTGTGGGGGGGAAAAATACTGATTCTCAGGTGGTCTAACCTCCTGCATGCAGAGATTAAGTAATGTGTGTGTGTGAGCAGTTCCGTTTACATTTGATTACTGATTTCCAGTCAGCTGTGACTCACGGCTGTCTTGTAGGTTAGTGTTCACGTGTGCAAACTATCTTTACACTAATACTGATGAAAAGCCTGCCATGATCCTTGTACACAGCTCTCACGGCCTGTTTGCATTGCAAATTTGTGTCGGTGTGTCTGTGTGCTATGACAGCATATGTCCCACATACAGTAAGCTATGTTTTTCAATGTAAACATCCAAACACTAAGTCTACAGCTACGTTGAGGAAAAGGGGTTTACAGGAAAATAAACACGTAGAAAAGGACATGATAAAAGAAGTGTGTTTGGGGCTCGTGCTTCCCTGCCTGGTGAGTAAAGCTGAGTTGAGTAGCGGTTGTGCTCTGTGGCGCCTGAGTGAATCATGACGTATCTGGCAGTTTAGTGTTTCTGTTCCAACAAAAATTAGGGGAAAAAAAAACGGAAATCAAAACAGCAAAAGAAATAGCAGTGCAATAATGAAAGGAATGCTATAAAGGATAACTTTTTCCATTCTGAGTTTCTCTCTCCTTTTAAAAATAAACAGACAGTGGTTCCCGTTGCCATCTGAGTGGGGAATGTGTGTTACCATGGCGACGGATGAGACAAAAAAAATCTGATTTTTTTTTACCACAAGCCATGCACATATCTTCAACTCAACAAATAATGACCAACCCCCCCCCCCCCCCCAAAAAAAAAAACACCCTGTCGCTATGATAGGAAAACATCTGCACACATAAGGCAACATTTTTGGTTTTTGTTCCCTAAAGCGGCTTTTGAAAACCAAGTGCAAAAAGTAAAAAATAAAAAAAGGAAGGAAGGAGAATAATCAAAAACAACTAAACAAGAACGCAACCTGAACTTAATACTGATGGTCAGAAAAAAATAAATAACAAAAACATTGCCTTCTGAAGTAAATAGCGCTGAAAATGGAGACTTGTTTTTTTTTTTATGTGGGCAGACCAATTTCAATCTATCCCACTGTGCAAAACCTCTTTTAAAGTCCCTAAAAAGACCTCTCCCCATCTGCTTAGAGGCAGGGAAGGAGAAAAAGAGGAGAGACTTTTTTTCTTCCTAAAATGGCTACGTGTTTTCCTCAAAATGGCCACAAATGGGGACGATAGTTGCTGACCATCCGAGCTGGAGAGCTCACTCGCGGCCACTGGCTGAGTAGGAGAACTGTGGGAAATGAGGCCTCCGCTCACTGTCTGCTGCATCCATCCCGTCTTCATCAACTATTGGGGAGAAGAAGCAACAGGTTAGGGCTGCGTTCACCAGCATCATTTTGCGCGAAGCTGCTAAATGTGTTTGTGGGGTTGTTCTTTCATTTTTTATTTTGATTTAATCTATTGACGCTCACAATGTTACATTAAGTTGTCATGTCAGTAGGTACATGAACATGGCTCACATTTCTCTGGGGGGGTGATGGTGATGGTCTGTGCCGTGAACTCCTCATCAAAATAGCGAGTGTCTGTTTCTGAGGAAACCTGCGGCATGAATGGCGGGACCAGCTGAAGGAGACAGGAGAATGGTTAGTCCCTCAGAAGCTCCGCCCCACACATGGAACGCATTACAAAGCCTAGCATTGTTGTAGTCAGCAGTGTTCGCCACTTTGTTTATGTTCCTATTTACGAAGCCAGGGAAGCGTAGAAGTACCATATTATTCTTTCAGAGATGCAAGGAGATATTTAGTGAATTTGACAAAAAGTGTATTATCTTACAATTAGCTCACGAAAACAGGAAGGTCTGTCTTAACCAGCTCAGCGGTTTCAAGCTGATCTGGGGTTTTTATGGCATCTGCTTAGTAGAAAGATCTCCTTAATTCTGGTGTACAATAAATAGCAGATAAATAACTATAAGGCAGATTCCACTGTATAGCTAGTCTTGTGGGCCAGATTATATTATACTA
The DNA here is from genome assembly GCA_026546735.1 of Forbesichthys agassizii. Lineage (NCBI taxonomy): Eukaryota > Metazoa > Chordata > Actinopteri > Percopsiformes > Amblyopsidae > Forbesichthys > Forbesichthys agassizii. Next base: position 366,986 of record JAODLL010000001.1, on the reverse strand, counting down.
TGGTCTAAAGAATCTGGGGACAATTTGTCTTAAATGTGGGTGGGGTGGAAAACAGAGTTGGAAACCAATCTAATTGTTAAAGTAGAGTTCAAAATAGTAGCGCTGAGTTGGTATCGTTACAACAGCTCTTCTATTTCCTTCCAGCCATCCATCCATCCATATCTGCTTATCCGTAATCGGGTCGCGGGGGCAGCAGCTCCAGCAGAGGACCCCAAAATTCCTTTTCCCAAGCCACATTAACAAGCTCTGACTGGGGGATCCCGAGGCGTTCCCAGGCCAGTGTGGAGATATAATCTATTGATCTACCAATCCACTCATTGTATTCTTACCTGTACTGTGAGCTGTGACGCATTAAGTCCAACATAGGAACATGGAAGCGTGGCAGCGTTTAGCGGGATCGTTAGTGCGCTCACCTTCTTGTCGTAGACGTCCTGCCAGTCCACTGTGGTGAAGAAGCTGTGGCGCATGATCTCCTTGGCATCGTCGGGGCCACCGCCCAGCCTGCCACAATGACAGCACAGACGTTCATGTCACATCAAAATGATAACTACTTCCACAGCAATATCCACAAATAACTGTGGGGGTGAACGGGTTTGTTCTCTTCGGCTGCACGAGCTGCTTTTCTGGGAGTCTCTCGCGATAACTGGGGTGGAAAGCTTAGACAAGCTGCTGACACAATGCTGTATATTTAGGGCTTACCAGGAACTTAAGCAAGCACATACAGTAAAGTGTATACTCTACATTTACATACACAATACACACAGCCATTTAAATGTTTAGAATCATGGAGAAATGTTCTTGTTCTTGCTTTTGATCCAATGTCATTTTTGCAAATGATAATAGCTGGAAGCTATGTACAGCGTAAAAGGCTTAATTTCAGCAAGCGCCACTCCTACAAGTATGTCCAGTCAATTCATTAACATCCTAATATAAACTCCCTATACATCCATAGTACCCCTTAAAAGGGGTAGTAGTAAGTCATTCTCGAGAGCGCTAGCTAAATTCAAACTCAAAAACACCTCTCCCTTCAATGCCAGGGGGTGCTCTCTCGGAAGCACAAACATTGGAAACACATTGAGAAGGCCAGGATATTGTTGTGTGTAGTCGGCACCGCTTTGTCTTCCTATTTATGGAGCCAGGGCTGTGTAGAAGTATAGGATTCTTTTATTCAGCTTAGGGGATGGTGAGCTAGCGGACTGCAAGTAGATATTTTGTGAATTTGACAAAAAAAAATGTATGCATGTATTAGCTTACAGTTGCTAACTATACCTAGGCAGCATCAGTCAGTCAGTCAGTCTCGAGAACGCTTGCAGTACCCTCTATGGCAGGGGTGGCCAACTCCGGTCCTAGAGGGCCCCTATCCAGCTTGTTTTATATGTCTCCCTGCTCCAACACACCTGACTCAAATCAATGGGCTTCTGCAGAGACTGATAACGAGCCAGTCATTAGAATCAGGTGTGTTGGAGCAGGGAGACATCTAAAACATGCAAGGAGATATTTGTTTTAATTTGACAAAAAAAGTGCCTTAACTTTAGCTTGCAACAGCTGACTACACCTTTAAAGAGGAAAACGCAGAGTAAACAGGCAAAGTAACATCATGTCATTGTTCAAGTCTCTTCGTACGGTCCTGTCTATGCTCGTTTTTGGATAACTCGTAAATACGGACTACATGAGTGAATGCAGAGTACGAAAGGCTCCGTCCGTACCGTTTGTTGGGGTCTTTGATGAGCAGGCCTGACAGCAGGGACTTTGCATCCGACGATAGGGTTCGTGGGAACTTGATCTCCTCCATGAGGATGAGCTCAAACAGCTTCTCGTGGTCCTGGTTGTAGAAGGGCAGGCGGCCGCACATCATCTCGTACGTGACCACACCCAAACCCCACCAGTCCACCGCCCGGCCATAGTCGTTGTCCTCCAGCACCTGAGAAAGAAGTCCATTTAATTAAAATCAAAACTAAAACACTCGAACACATTGAAACAAGTATGGAAAAAGTATGGAAAAAGTTAACATGTTAAGAGCATACATACAGAAATGCTGTACATACATTTAGACACACAGACTACAATTATTTTTTAAGACCACACTACATTGTGATGGTTATGGCTCCGCCAGGCGATTCCTCAATTTATTTAGCTGAGATTACAGTGTGAAACCCTGTTCACATTAGCAATCTCACAGCCACCCTGCTGGCGGTCCAATCAGGGTGGATTAACGTCAAGCATGTTTCTAAATGGTGGGAGTTCTTGATGAGGCCATCAACAGTTGTAGCAATGCCGATTGGTTCAGCGCTGTCCAATAGTTTCAAAATGAACCAGGAGGAAACAACTGTGAACACTTCCCAGTGGAGCGTGGCCAAAGTGAATTTGGTCTGGTTATGCCAGGATATTTAACAGCTGCTTTTATGAAACACACCAACAAACATCCCAATTGGATAGGGACTGAAGCTATATGTTTTGGTGGCTCTGACATCTCACTGTGGTCTTGTGGACACAGGAAATATTTATCTTTCTTTGGTATTTGAGACACAGGCCCATGAACCCATTCAGGATAATAATGCCAATAGTCACATCATGCGTGTTGATGGTTTTAAGGGCACCAACAGGTATGGTCTCTGACCTCAGGAGCCAGGTACTCTGGTGTTCCACAAAACGTCTTCATGGTGGCAGTGTCAGTGATGCCCTCTTTACAGAGGCCAAAATCAGTAATCTTGATGTGTCCGTCTTTGTCTAACATTAGATTTTCCAGCTGAGAAAACAAGAGACCCACTGTTTTATATAGTATAACATAATTAAAACATACAGTATAACAAACCATATTGAAACATAACAAATATGTGTTTATTGTATTATTAATAATACGGTACTGATTGTATCAATATTTAAATCACGTCCTGTCCACCCTATTAGTGTCTCACTGTCGCTCTAGGGGTCGTGACCCCTTGGCTTGAGCCCTGTTCTAGAGTACCTTCAGGTCACGGTAGACGATCTTGGCAGAATGCAGGTAGTCTAGAGCAGAGACTATCTCAGCGCCATAGAAGCGGGTGCGGTCCTCTGAGAACACGCGTTCTCTCGACAGGTGGAAGAAAAGCTGCCAGAAAGAAAAAACACATCAGTGCATGTGTTGGGGCGTCTGAGCTCATCGCCTCATCTGGCTTTAATGATCTGTTTGGTGTCATTGTACATTTCTCTTATTGCCAACAGACTGCAATGCATCGATTACACCATCAAGGAGATTACTTTTAAGTTTTAAGATTCATTATTCTAGAAACATTTGAAACCATTTTATTTCAACATTAACTGACTTGCAGAAATAGATCAGTTGCTTTTTTTAGTATCAAGATTACATCACTTTCTTTAGGGGAAGTATAACCAAAGGAGCAAAACCATTGCAGCTTTGCATCTTAATGTCTCACTTTAACTTTTATAGAAAGGTCACTGATACATCAATTAAAATATTATTTAATCACTAGATAAGCACTGTATTAAAGAACATTACCTCTCCCCCATTCACGTACTCCATAACAAAGCACAGCCGATCCTTCGTCTGGAACGAGTACTTCAGAGACTACAAAACAAGATTAGAAATAAGCAATACTTACCATGAAATGTGGTCTATATGTGAATGGTGTACCCTAGCAACCACACAGTAATCAATTTACAATGGTATTGTAATACTCACAGTTAGGAATGGATGCCGGGTGTTTTTTAATACCCTACTTTCTGTAAGTGTGTGAGCAACTTCATCCTGAAAAAAAGAGATAAAGAAATTAGTCTAGATGCAAAAAGAAGAAATTCATGCAGGACTATACATTCACCAAAGGGTGGTGCTGTCAAGCTAATATATGTAGTAAAGTCAACTTTGCCATGTCTGAAATAATACAATTAAAATTTTAACATCTCGGCCATTTCCTTATTAAAAAGCCCATATTTTAAAAAAAAGCCTATTTAATATTCTGGACCATTCAAGCTGGCGTTAACAAATACGGTATACCATCAGTACATACATTGTATCTGTACACAGAAGAGAAAGCTTTACATGTAAAGATAACAAGACAAGGGACCTTGGCTATAATGACTTCTTTCTTCAAGATCTTCATAGCATAGTATGTGCCGCTGGCCTTCTCTTTTACTAAAATCACTTTTCCAAATGTCCCTTTGCCCAGAAGCTTTAGATAGTCAAAGTCATTCATTGTCTGGTGAGAGAAACACAAGTGGGGTGAGATCATTACATTTTAAATGAGTCCAATTTAAATACAATCTAATTTACAACCAAGAATGGAACTATCACAATGATAAATTGTGCCCTTGCTGGGAAATGGCAGCCGGCCAGTAGACAATGTTTTGGCCAGAGGGGGCAGAGCTGAGTTAAGGTGGGTCTCGACCCAGTGCCACACCCTTCATGCATGCTTTGTCCAATTCTGTTATCAGATTCACATCCAAACAATGTGGAATTGTAAAGTCTGCTGAAAGTACTTCCTCACAAGTCACAACAGTGATTTAACAGTGACAACAACATCCTCATTCTGGTCAGATATTACCAGATGTTTCACACAGTGCCACTTTAGACCTACCTACTTATAGATATACAAGCTATCTTTGAAGTCATGAAGCCTGACAAAGCTGCAGCATGCAGTCTCTCACCTTCCGTTTGTGGTGGGCAATGGAGGTGTCCATTTCCTCTTCATTGACATTCTCTATTTGGGAGGTGGGACTGCAGAGAATGCCCTCCTCCTCCTGCTTAGCCAGGGACTCTGCTACCATCTGGATGGCCTCGGCCCACTCATCCCTACAGGCACACACCATTGGGGTCAGACACCGGGACACTACAGGGGAGCACTGGGACTTAGCTTCTGCCAAAACACAGTATGGCAGAGCAAATGCACAAGGTATATAGTGATAGACGTTTATAGAAACCATAGTCGATGGTGGCTTTATAGGAAGATTTTTGAGAATACACACCAGGTGCAGAATATAATGATTCAAGAACGTTATAGCAATATCAAAAATGTTGTGTTCTGTTTGGCTTAGTTGATGTGTGGCTGAGGAAGAGAACTATAATAGAGCTGGAAGAGGACGCATTAGCGGCCAAAAAGAATGCCTCCTCGGTAGCTTGGATATGTGGTTCCAGTCCAATATGACGGTCAGTAGAAAACTCATTTTGATATATTGCAGTTCTCATGATCAATATAGCAATATCCCACTTTGCTAATATTGTGCCATTCTAATACACACAATGTTTAGAATGAGTTGTCGCTTCATGAAAACAGTACATGGTGCACGTTTAAACCCCGCTCTCCTCCCCGTCATATGACGGACTAGCAGAAGAGGAGAAACTGAAGGAGGTTGGTGGCTCACCTCTCATCAGGAGAATCCACGTGGAAGGTTCTCTCTATGACCGTGGTCCACTGGAGACAGCGGATGATGAAGGTGTTGGGTTTGGGCCGCTCCGTCTTCATCAGCTGACACTCTGATGGAGCACAAATGGTTCTTACTGGCAGCCCACTAATGTGGTGGCGCTGGACATGAAGATGCACACATACTTGCTACAGAGAAGTTGTTGAGGGGGTATGCAAGGTCTGCATCCTGTGGCTTGTCCTTGTAACCGATGAAGGAGCCATCGGTCTTCAGTAGGAAATAACGCGGCCGCCAGTTCTTGATGTACTCACCTGTTTAAATAATGATGTTTTTCATTGAAAATACAAAAAGACAAAGAAAACAGACCATCCAGACTTGAGAATGGCTCCCCACCTGCTCCCTGATTCACTCATCTATTAACCCTCTAGACGCCAGCCTCAAATCTGTTTACAATGCAGGGATGCCTGCTAAACACAGGTTAAACATGGTGGCATCTCTAATGTTAAATAGGAATTGGAGAGATGGCGTGCTCGTCTTTAAAGTAGATCTAATGCAGTGCTGTTGCTAATATACGTTGATATACATTTTAGGGATGCGGCAAGCACTCTAATCCAGATTAATTCACAATGAGTGCCGCATTACAATAGGCTCACAAGCCCCTACCACATCTGAGAGTGACTGGAGCAGTCGGTCTTGATTTGCAGTCAATAGTCAGTGACTTCTATAGGCAGTCCTTGTTCCGTCATTTTGAAAGATTAAAATACTGTTGTCGATCTACTTATCTTTTAGTGATACATTTGGATATCTGGGGTGTCTACCAACCCACAAATACATGGGAGTCAATTTATTTTGGGCACGCTATGTCTGTATAAAGGTCTTTCAGCAAGCAGTTTGGATTTTGCAGGGCTCTTGAGGTAAAAGGGCTTCATTTGAATAATACCGCCCTCTCCTCTGCCTCTCCTGACTATATCCGCCCACAGCTTGAGAACTAGTATCTGCGATGTCCGCCATTGTTTTTCTTGCTAGCACTGGATTCACTAGCATAAAGCCCCAGACACATTTGAAGAGACTAGCAGCGATGTAACATGAATTTGAGAGACCATGGAAAGTAAATTAAATTCTGTTACTTGCTTAGACACATTCACATAGCCTGCCAGCTACAAAGTGACTTATTCATTTCAATGAGCGCTGGGTGTTATGTTAGCCCATAGGCCTAAGTGAGGAGGATTTTAAAGAGTAGACATCTGCTACCCTATAACCCTCATTCATTAACTAATATCATGCTTGTGTGTGAATACATATGGCTCTGGTTACAAGCTTCTGACCGTCACACATCCATGTGCCATGCCAGGCTTGCCGTATTACTGGGCCAGTGCTGTGTGTGATTGGCTACGGCTGCAGCCATGCAGGCATTGAGACGAACAACATCCCTAGCCATATTCTGCCTACCATACCTTTTCCACTGAACCGCGAGGTGGAATGATGCCTAAAAGCCTTGAAAACTCAGTGTAAAAATGGTAAAAAAATTGCTTAATGACATTGACAATACCGGTTATTAGAAACCTAGGCCTACTTAGCTTAGCTTTTGATCACCAGCAGCACTAGCTTCAAGTTGTCTGAGACGGTTAGCATATAAGACCATATATCATGGCGTGACAGACATGTAACACGAGTAACGACACAATAACAATATTATATGTATCATTCAGTAACATTAGAAATGAACTTGAATGTTGATATATTTTAGCATCGTTGTCGATACGAGGCTTATATGGCCTAGCCTAGCCAAGGCTAGCTCTTGACTAGCCACAGCTGTGTGGCTAGTCACACAGCTGTGGCTGTCAGTCAGTCTTCGCCCTTGGTGAAATGAGCCCATACAATGAATGACCATTATCGTTTTACTATAGACCTAGTTATTCATCATGAGTAATGACGTGTATTTGAAGTCGCTGTATGAATGTGTGTGGGAATGGGTGAGTGTGAAGGCTATACTGTTCAGCGCTTTGAGTGGCCGGAAGGTTAGACAAGCGCTATATAAATGCAGTCCATTTACCATTTATGGTTTTACATGGTGTGACGTTAAATAGCCTAATTGTCAGTCCGTTTCTGATTTAGACAAATATAGTCTACCCAGTCTTTACCATAACGACTGCAATGTCTAAAAGGCAGCAAAAAAACCAAACAAATAACCTTCATTCGTGAAATAATACCATGCTTTTTGAATACATGTGCCTCGCTTTTGAACGTAGTTACACGTGGCCGTGTTTCACCATGCTAGTTTTGCCAGGCTTGTTGTTTTACATAGCCCTGGGCCAATGCTGTGCGACAGGCCGTCACGCGCACACGCACAGCCCTGCCGGCGTTGAAGCTAATAACACCAGCCCCATCCTCCGGAGGTACCACCAGGACCTCCATGACTTTGTACCCGCCCGAGAGTGCTCCTAAGTACTCTTAAGACGGCTACATTTTCACCAAGATCCCGGCAGAGCTCCACAAAGCTCTTCAAATGTGTCTGGGTAATACATCCGTGGTCTGGGCTGTATGCTAGCGAATCCAGGGCCCTGTGGGTGTCTGTGCAGGGTGGGAAATAAGCACCCGCCACCAGCCAAATGCAGACTTTTTCAGAGTGGCGGGTAATTTAGCCTTGTGTACCAGCCACAGTGGAGGCTGGAATATACAGTCATGTGAAAAAGAAAAAACACTCTTTGAATCCTATGGTTTTGCATATCAGGACATTACAATCATCTGTTCTTTAGCAGGTCTAAAAATTAAGTAAAGACAACCTTAGACAAAACAACCACAACAACACATGACATAGACCATGTCAGACCATGTCATGACTTATTAAACAAACAAAGCCAAAATGGAAAAGCCATTTATATAAAAGCCAAGGTTTTAGCAGTTTGCTGGTCTGGAGCTTTCATACACAATGCCAGGGAGGAAAGACATCAGCAATGATAATGATTTTAGAGAAGCAATTGTTGCTGCCCTTCAATCTGGGAAGGGGTATAAGGTATTTTCCAAGCATATTGAAGTCCATCAATCTACAGTGAGAAGATTTATTCAAAAGTGGAAAGCATTCAAGAAAGTTGTCAATCATACCAGGAGTGGATGGTTATTACAAGAAACTTATTCAACGAATGTTTGTTAGTCAATTGTTGCCGTATGTTTAAGCTAGTGCTCAAATGTTATGCTATTTTATTTAGTATGAGTGACATACAAAATATATTTTAGGATGTGAATGTGTAGTATTTGTTTAATTTGTTATGCATATTTTTAAATCCACATCCTAACAGGACAGGCATAACTGTTTAAAAGTTTAAATCATTATGGTATGCCTTAGCGCGTGTGAGCGGAGTCTGTCTGGGGGTGGGGCGAAGGTTCTGTCAGGTGCCTGCAGTTTGTCAATAGCTTTGTTATTGCCACAGTGCCAACTTTGGGTGTGAGTGTTAGGGAGGGGACCCATAATCTTCAGTGCCCAGGGGCCCCTGGGGGTACTAATCCGGCCTTGTATGTATGTATGTATGTATGTATGTATGTATGTATCCAAACGTTTTGGAATGCCTGCCTTTACATGCACGTGAAGGTTAATTGCATCCCATTCTTAATACGTAAAGTTTAATATGGAGTTGGCCTACCCTTTGCAGTTATAACAGCTTCAACTCTTCTGGGAAGAGGTCGACATGGTTGAAGAGTATGTTTATTAATTTTGGACTATTCTTCTAGAAGCGCATTTGTGAGGTTAGGCACAGATGTTGGACGAGAAGGCCTGGCTCGCAGTCTTCGCTCTAATTCATCCCAAAGGTGTTCTATTGGGTTGAGGTCAGGACTCTGTGCAGGCCAGTCAAGTCCCTTCCTCCACACCAAACTCGCTCATTCATGTCTTTATGGACCTTGCTTTGTGCATTGGTGCGCAGTCATGTTGGAACAGGAAGGGGCCATCCCCAAACTGTTTCCACGAAGTTTGGAGCATGAAATTGTCCAAAATGTCTTTGTATACTGCAGCATTTTTACAGTGCCTTTCACTGGAAATAATGGGCCAAGCCCAACCCCTGAAAAACAACCCCACACCATAATCCCCCTCTACCAAACTTTACACAATGCAGTCAGGAAAGTACCATTCTCCTGGCAACTGCCAAACCTAGACTTGTCCCAAATGGATTGCCAGACAGAAGAGTGATTCGTCACTCCAGGGAACCCGTCTCCACTGCTCTAATGTCCAGTGGAGGTGTGCTTTACACCACTGCATCCGATGCTTTGCATTGCACTGGGTGATATAAGGTTTGGATGCAGCTACTCGGCCATGGAAACCAATTCCATAAAGCTCTCTACGCACTGTTCTTGAGCTAATCCAAAAGCTACATGACATTTGGAGGTCTGTAGCTATTGACTTTGCAGAAGGTTTAGAAGTGAGGAAATTTCACGAATGGACTTATTGCACAGATGGCAACCTATCACAGTACCACGCTTGAATTCAGTGAGCTCCTGAGAGCGACCCATTCTTTCACAAATGTTTGTAGAAGCAGTCTGCATGCCTAGGTGCTGGATTTTATACACATGTGGCAATGGAAGTGATTGGAACACCTGAATTCAATGATTCTGAGGGATGTCCCAATACTTTTGGCAATGGCCAGTTTGACAGATTACACGGACGGCAATCTACCTGTCCTGAAGAGGGGATGCCGATTTCATAGTCTTTAATTGCATATTGAACCAAACGTGGTCCCATCAACACTGTTTTAATGGTGATGATGATGAACACCTGTTGTCATCGCTATTCAGGCTAATAAATGCCCAAGCTTAAACACAAACAGCGACACCAATGTACAGAAAAGATAACATACAAAGCATGTATTGTAGGAGACAAATGTATTAATAAAATGAATGTGTTGACGCAAATCTAACTTTTGCACTTTTTACAATTTATTTAAATAAGAGAAAATATGGGCTGTTAACAAATATGTGGCTGGTGGGCAAAAAAGTTAGTTTCCCACCCTGTGTCTGTGTGCAGCACAGCCCTGCTGGCATATGGCATAGGCCATTATGCCTTGAGCATAGAGCTGCACGATTTGACCTAAAATCTTAACTAATTCAACATTGTACCTTGATTACGATCAATTAACGATTTTTTTTGGCCTTTGTTTGCTTTTGTTTGAGTTCTGCTCCATGATGCTTCCATTCAGCCGACTAGATGGACAGAGGTCCGTGAATACACCACAGAACTAAACATAAGGAACATACGTGGTAGTATTAACAGCTGTTTGTTGTAAAAACTTACCATTTGTAAAAGCATGACACTTAATTGTTGCTAGCAATGGGCTAAAACATTATACAATTAAAGATACATAGTCATAATCGTTATCTTAAATAAAAATATATTGACAGGCAAAAGCTGACTACTACTACTAACGCTGTATTATCTGTATAGGCAGCTATATTTATCATTCACATATGCATTTAGTTTAATTTCCTTTTCTCTAGTCCACCTAATTGTAGAAATGTTTGTCTACTGTGATATTTTAGAACCATTATTCTAGAAATATTTCCATAGGAATGTCTCATTGAAAGAGTTGACTTGACGTCGCTATAGCTTAGAAGTTACCATGCATGTACAGTAGGCAGGCCAGGCGGCACTCGTAAAGTTATGTATTTACTTCGAACTTGGAAGGATATCTGGAAAACTGTTGAAAACCTACGATGGGCAGATATATTAACAGTAGGTTTTTAGAAAGCCCACTTTGCAATAAAAGTTGTCTGTCCCGTATTATGAGTCTGTTTTGCTCTGATAAATGTTTATGCGATCACCTGAGCTGCCGTGTTACGAGCCATTGACGTAAAGTGTAGTTTTGATTTACGTCTGTCGCGGTTGATACTAATGATGGTTACAGAAATAACAGCAGCGTTTCTCAGTAGATGCTGCTGTTTTTTAATGTGCCTGGGATTGTCACGAGTGTCTGGGTCCCAACAAATCGGTGCATCTGTAAAATACGTATTTACGTTGCACTTGATTGAACAGGATTTTTAATATAAATTGAAAAAACGAACATTCTTTCAATAAATCAATAGTCCCGATAGAGCTCAACAGTTGCCATTATCCATGGTGGAGGAGCAATCCTAGCCCATCACGTCACAAGATTACATAGAAGAGGAGGCAGGGTGAGCCAATTAATCCATGGGGTGAGCAGTGGCTCATTTTCATAGAAGCAAAAGTCACCAAATCGAAGCAATTTCGGTTGCACAACACACAGGCTTTGGAATGAGTTATGAATAATGTGTGTGGTATTTTCACATAACCATGTCATAAAATTCACTAAGACCTCAAGGAACTGTATCAACATATGGAAGAGGGGAATAAATTTCTTTAACTTTAATTAAATCACTCCCTGTCCAGTAGGTGGCAAGTGTGCATTATATTAATTAGCTTGTGTAGGTAGGCTACATTGCTATTCACTACATACCACTGCAAAATGTCACTGCAGCAGTGTTCTTTAGCAAAGCTGTGGTAAACCAGGTGAAAAAAGATGGATTTATACGGTGGAGGATGAAGGACAAGCAAGTAATAATGTTAACTGAGGTGAAGTTAGAAAGATACTCGAGGGATATTCACTGTCTGAAGTGCAACACTGAGGAGAGGGCTACAGGGGTGCTCTGGTCCATAACCAATATAATATGGCAAGCATTGACATAAACGCAGAATCTATAAGCTTGTTCTGAATAATTAAATAATTAACAAAATAATGCTACATGTAGCACGACGGTATTAATAAATTAGTCATTTTTACAACCCTTTTCATCAAAATTACAAGAAAATCTAACGGAACCTCTAAATAGAGTAGTAAGGAGTTCACCTTTAACACTGTCTGTGGTTAACATCAATTACGTGTATCAAATAGGAGGGGCTTTGTAAATCACTAGAGACTGGAGCAAGGTAGCCTACAGGCAAACTACACCAAATTACAAAACTTATTTTCCACAGCAAACACAATACTGTTACACAAGTAGGCAATAAATTACCAAACCAGACCAGTTCTCTGTACATACATTGTTTAAATGTTCATATATGATACTAGACCTGAACATTTAGAACATTGGTCAGTACAGTAGACCATACAATATAGCAGGGCTATTCAATTACAAATTCAGGTGGGCCAGATTTTAACAAGTGAAACTGTAGGTGGGCCACATATTATCGGCAATTATTAACGCGAGTGTCTACGAGAAGAGCCTCCACCTTGCAGCTTGGTTAATGTTCAATGTGTCAAGTCAATGGCAAATGTTTTCTATAAAATTATAGGATGCCACTAATTCCAAGTCTCTCTGGCATATGGGCTTTGGCACAACAAAATAGCAGCCATGCCCATATGCGTCCAATTTTTCTACAACTGAAATTACATTTTTTAGACAAAGTAAAGACAAAAACGTTGGGTAGACTATTGGCACCAAATTCCAGGTATTCCTACCGGTATGGATTCAAATGTGACTAGTACCATACCCAAACATTACATTTACTAGACTAGACTACTACATTACATTTACAAACAGGCTATATCATGATGTTTTGGCTGTAGAACAGTTAATAATAACAAATTTACAGTAATATATTGACTTGATTCATACAGTGGTTATACAGTATATTGAGCTAATGTATAGTGGTCAAGGGTGTATTCCCCTCATGGGCCACATTGGGGCAGTTGGTGGGCCGCATTTGGCCTGCCGCCCGCCAATTCTATAATCCTGCAATACAGGCTGGGTGAAATTACAAAATAAAAAGCACAAGTCTGTAAATAAACTTCATACCAAAACATCCAATTCATTATTTCCTATGCCTTCCTGGACAAACTGGCAGAGGCATTTTAAAGGGTATAGGCGTATAAAATGGAGTGCTGCCTTTTAGACAGTTACAGGCCTTCTAGTTGTTTCACATCTCAGTATATAAAATTAAATTTAAAAAAATAATAAATGCTATAATCCGTTGGACTGGTGGGGGCCGGGCGGGAAGGAACCAGGAAGTTATGTCACCCTTTGTGTGCACATAGTAAGAAAAACTTCCCCTTGTTTGACACCAGGCTGCCACACTGCGACCAACACCTCCGGCACACACAGACACAAAATAAAAAGGAACACTGTGGCAGTCAATAACCCAGGGCTGCTCAAATGGGTTTTGGCCACCAAGTTTCCATTTTCATTGTAATAATGCTGGCAAGGGAACACGCATTGTTTTGTCATGTTACTTTTTCCTGCTACAACCTTTTCAGTATGTGAGAATGGCCAGGTATACCAAAAGGTCATATCAAACTGTTTTCTTTGCAAATATATCCTTCACCAAGAAAATGTATTCACATTCTTATGAGACTATAAAATATATATATATATTGAACATAGTTAACTAAATTTACCAATAAGTAAACGCAGCTGTTTGAGACAATACATACCTCTCAGCCCAACTCAAAGTCCCTCACAGACATTAATCCTTGTAATAAATACAAAGATAAACCTGTATTGTAATGTTTACAGTACAGACACGTGGTGTGACACTAAATGCAAAAGGCATCCAATCAAATATATAAATCCTATTAAACTTAATGGTATATTTTCAGATAACTTTTACAAAGGGTTGAATCATTTAAAGCAGTCTGACTACAGCTCTGTGTCCTCATATTATGTCATGTAAGGGCAAGATCACAAGATATCAAATCTTCAAACTGTTAGCCATGCAGAGCAAAAAGGCATCCATCTAATTATTAGCAGGTGGCAGCTAGCCTGGTTTCGCCCAAATATTGCTCTCAGCAGCTACATTTTTATCACTGAGATTACAGTCTGGAAACCCTGTTCACATTAGCGTTCTCACACCCTGTTGGTGGTCCAATCAGGGTGGGTTAGTGAGATTATGTTAAAGTCAATCATGTTTCTAAATGGTGGTAGATCTAGATAAGACCATCAAAACAGATGTAGCAACGCCGAGTGGTTCAGCGCTGTCCAATAGTTTCAATATTAACCAGAGGTCTACGCCCAGTAGGAGGAAACGACTTAACACTTCCCAATGGAGCGTGGCCAGACCATTTTCACGAAGTGAATATCTGATTACACCAGGCTAGATTGCAGGACCACCTTCCATCAAGTGGCGCTTCTTTTTTGATGACAGCATGTATAGGCTACCTGCATTCTGATTGGCTGTTGGTTCACTAGTTGACTGACATTTGGACTGACACATGAGTAACAATTGAGTTTACATACTGATAGACTTGTGTTAACAACATATGATCTCTCAAGCTCCAGTTTTACTTCACTGCTGTTCTTTTAATAAAGTTACACTGAGACTAAGATACACTGCATTTCTAAAAACTGTGGAGATTGCTGCACTACTGGCAACCTTCTCAAGCTTGTAATGGAGTGACAATCAGCCTATGTACACTGATATTGTCAATTTAGAAAAAACGTCACATGATTGCACACTGTTTTGCTCTCGGGCAACAAGCTGTAGAGGAGCTTGCAATAGCAGGATGATTTTAACCAGGAGAAATAACCTAAATTCTCTTAAATTCCAAGAAATATAATAGAAGCCAATTGTACATGCGAGTTTACTTTTGATAATAAGCACGTAATCACTAGACAGACAGCATATGAATGCAGAATTTGTAGGCACAACATGTTAGTGTCAAATAGTAATTTATGTTTATAGTCTGTTTGTAGTCAAGAGTAGTACTGACCAATCAGGTTTGAGAGGGCTTTGGTTGCATGGAGGTCAACATGGAGGAAATAGAGTTTATAACTTACTCATGGGAAGGGCCTTGGGCGTATTGGGGCAAACACAGAAAAGCATGTGAAGATTTGCTTTGCTCTTCAATAAGAAGGATATTATGTTGTGCAAGTGCGCTCACCTCGTTTCTGGACCCAACCCTCCTTTACGACATTCTGGTCGCTCATGGCGGCTTCTCTTCGTGGTTTGCCTTACTGCCGTGAGCGTGGGAGGGAGCGGCCAGGAGTTCAGGTGCTGGAGATGGCGGATCAATTGTCCCCGTGTGCGTGGACCAATAAGATGCACGCCCACTCTCGCCACAGTCTCCGCCCTTTGATCGTGCTGTCAAGCTCCAGTGCTCTGGGCCAATCGGAAACCGTTTCGCACACACTTGACTTTTTTCTCCCCCGCCTCACACACCTGGGGCGAGTTCCCTATTCTTGAGATGTGTGTTTGGGAGGGAAGGGTGTTTCCCTTTCCCCCCCCCCCACACTTTCAACTTATTTCCTCTGCCGTGCTCTCAATCGGTCCGTGCACATTCGTCTAGCTCACACTCCTTTTCTGTCTTCAGGCCCTCCACGGTGAGTCAGACTGGAAGGAAACCGTTGAAGTGAGGAAAAGAAAACAACACATAATAAACAGGTCTATACGGCACAAAGCCTGCCTCCCCTTACAAACACACACACACACACACACACACACACACACACACACGAGGCCAACAGTCATTGTTATGAGCTGGAACAAGCTTCCCTTTTGGGCTTAGGCTCTCGTCTTCAACTGATACGGTCTCTTCTCACTATGTGTTAGTTTGTGTCGTTAGGACACCAGATAATAGCATATTAGTTTCTGATCAGAATATTTGTCACGGTATATCTAGAATGAAATCCTGATTTAATATTGCTGGGATTCACTGGGACACAGTGAATTGTGGGGATTCCTCCACCCAGTCAATCCTTGTCATTAGTAACCCATTAAGCCTGATTTATTTGTATTGCAATTTTCTTCACAGTTCTTTTCAAATGCAATTCAAAACATAGCAGGCTCACACATAATATAACCTTTACAAAAAACAAACCTCCCTCTTATTAATGACCAACATTTCTCAAAATATTCACAATAACTACAAACTCAAATAGTGTATTTCCATAAAACATTAAGAAATATACATGTTTAGAATGGTAAAAATATAGAAAGCACATTCCAATAAATGATAACACACAGAAGCATAGGCTTTGATAACAAGCAGGAGCCTTATACTGACAACAAAAACAATTGTGGCCACCAGCTGGCATTGATATATTCCATATATTTCAACGGTTAAGATTGTACCCTAAGTATACAGATAATCCTATGTATTATAGTAGGTGGTTAGGCTATTCAAGGCAGAACAACAAATACCGGTATGGTACTGAAGAAAGAAAAAAAAACTGCTTTTGTTTCAAGGGCGTGTGGTGACATTATCTGTTAACATAATAACATCCGCTTGCTGTTCCGCTGTCCTGTATGGGGTATAGTCATTGTGATTCTAATAGGCTTTGGCCATTTTATAAAACACGCCTGTATGTAAGGAGGGCCATACAAATTGTTGTGCAAGTTGGCCTGTGATGACTTATCACAAGGAGCCCGTGCAGCTAGCTGAATGCTATTTGGCTAGCTAGCTGACTAGCCATAATGTTGTGACATTATGAGTTTTTTCTCCAAATTAACCCCGCGCAGACTGCAATGTTGGTTTTGTGGTGTCACCCAACGATGAACTGAGCGACACTAAGTTTTTGGACTGATGGGGCGTCGTTGTGGCGAAAGGAGACTGAGATGGGCCGAGGCCAGACATCACCACCCCATCATGGTAGCCCTCCCTTTGCAGCAGCATCACACACAGACCCGCAGGTCCGCTCCTGTGAGGACACTGTGGGCGAACCCACGTGATACACAACCGAAGGTAGCCGAAATCGGTCTTTGGGTATTCGTGTTTAAGGTAACATGTAAAGGTTTCCGTTTTCGCACACACAAAAATACAATAACAAAAACAATGTTTAAGATAACTAATCGTCAGGTGGACGTCAGGATCGGATACAGATTTATAAGGGGGTTTGTTACTCCGTGTAGTCACGTGGTTTCACGTACTATGTCCCATTTGATACTCCCCAGCGCCGCATCCTAAACTTGCAAATGACGTGCGTTCACGCTAGCAGCAGCCTACTACTAGCATGCTAGTTTCCATCCATTTGGGCTAGAAACTAACACTTTGGCGTCCAAAATTAACAGAACACCCACTCGAGTTGTGTATATCACCACCACCTTTTCCACCATCCTCCATATTTCAGCATAAATTTAAACTATTTTACCTCGTAGTCGAAGAAAGAGAGGACACCCCCTTTTTGGGCACCCGAGCATCCAACGCGGTGAATGGTTTAAAGGATGAAGCAGTCAGTGTTGAAAATGGAAAAACAGCGATGTATCCATTGCTGCCAATGCTGTGCCCAACCACGGTACCGGAAAATAGTCGGTACAGAAGGAGATTGCAGCCACAGTCCACAGAGATTGCGGCTCCGCCACAACCCCAGGCAGCTGCCGCTTGTTCGGAGGAAATCTCGTGACGTCACGGATAGGCAGATTTGGGACGACTTCCCTCTCCTCATGGCATCCATGATAAAGACGAGTTTTTGCTAAATTCCAAGTATGCCCAATATACATTAACTAAATCTTTATTTTTAAATCAGCCGTAAAACAAAGCAGTGTTTATATGAACAATGTGAAACTATCTATCTATCTATCTATCTATCTATTGATTGTGGTATAACTTTAACCTTCTAAGCAGTTTATTGCCTAAACCTAAAGGTGTCAGCTATTTAATACACTTTCTGTAAAATTCTACTCAAAAACAAAAAAATGCTGTTTCTACACAGCCCTGTGGCAAATGGGAAACAAGTGGTGCAGGTATAATCACACAACACTATCCATAGCCTTGGCAATGTGTCCAATGTGGGTTCCAAAATTCAATTATCAATATTAATAATATTGTTCTTGCAGCAGCTTGTTTGCAGATGGCATATACGGTATACGGTTCCCAGTTAAAATGTACCTATAGATAACTATGAATTTACATGTTTTAATTATATACTTCGTAACAATGTATTTAAAACAACTTTTAAAAAACAAAATGATTTTATTAATTGAAATGTTTCAGAAAGTGTTTACAATGGTAAATGGACTGCATTTATATAGTGCTTTCCTAACCTTCCGGCCACTCAAAGCGTTGTACATTATTGCCTCACACTCACCCATTCATACACACATTCATACAGCGATGGCGATTGCTGCCATGCAAGGCGCGACCAATCACCGGGAGCAGTTACAATGGGCTAGAGAGAGAAAAGACACGATGCAACTAAATGAAATATACAAATACAATAAGCAAACAGACCAGATATGAAAGACTAGAATATAAAAGTATAAAAAGAAACATTATATAATGGCCAGTCTACTTTAATACACAAACGGGTTGCACAGTGATTTTTGCTTTAGACCAATTTTGTTTGTTGATGTTTAACAGCATGTTTCTGCATTATCAAATATATGTTGAGGTATATGAGGTAACAGTTGCTAGCCGTGTCAATTTTCTCTGTGAGAGCTGATATGCAGTGTTGAGTTTCTCTGTCCTGGATCTCTTGCCATGTCTAAGAATCGTCTTGTTTTTGTATGTCCACAAATGGAAAAATACTGGGATGGTTTGGCATTGGAGCCTACACAAAAGAGGAAATTTGTTCTTACATGACATGCTAGTAAGTATGCAGCTTATACCCTCACTATAATTACCAATGTTTTTGTGTGTTAACTGACTTCAATTGCAGCTACCTGCTCTCAGCAACATCTAAGATGTATGTTTTCCTCCTTGGTCTTGCCTCGCACGTTCACGCAGAAACATTTAGATCCTCTCCTGCACAGATAAATAATCTGCAATGGCTGGACCAGGAGTGGCTATTAGGCTGCATGAGTTCAGCCAGAGGCAGGAATCTACCCAAACCCAGGACATTGCAGTTAACCACAGGTAAGTGAATAAGGGTAAAGCACTAACACTAGCTCTTCTGAGTTCAGGACACACTTTTTGGACCCTACTAGATCCACAAGCCTCAAATAGATTTATGAGTGTGAAAGCCATATAACAAGAATAATTTTCTTAATTTAGAAAAGGTTTCTGTTTATCAGCAATCTAGCATATTTTGCAATTTTGTGAGTAAACTTTAGGTAGAGCATAGACACATTCCTGTTTACAGTATAATCATTTTTGCTACAGTGGATTGAATGCGATACCTTTCAAAAGTTAAATCGCTAGCATTAGCCTCCATGTCCTTCATGTCCTCCATTGTACTTGTTGCATTGACTGCATCCTGTCATCTTTCAAATACACATTTGACTGCTGAGCTAAATAAGTACTTTGTAATGTTATTGTCTACTTCCTGGCTCTAGTTCACTAAAATGAATTATTTAACCCCTGCTAAAAAATAATAGTCTTGACCCAACCACTATAAATAGTCGTGGCATCTTCAACCTCTCTATATTGTTGTTGAAATATGCCATAGCCAACTGTACTGCACCTCTTTGATTATATTCAATCAGGCTTCAAATGTCCCAGTGGTACACTTGTTGCTATGTTTTCCTGATTCTCTGGATTCATTATTAATGTCTCTGTCAATTGAAGCATGTTGAGTTTCCATTACCTACTAAATGTGCTAAAGAAATCAAGCTTGACTTGACTTGTTTATGTTCTAGACGTCATCGCCAAGGGAGAGACGTGTATGGATTATATCCAGGTCAGATTTGTAGAGTACATACTGTTCACCAAAAGGAATATGAGTAAGTGAAAATAATGTTAATTATTATAGCAACATGGTTAAATGACCAACATCATGTAGACTATACAATAACTTTATTTATTATTTATGTTAATTGTTACAGTTTGACAATTCCAACCCTTCACCAGTCTCTTAGACTTCCCATCCATGAAGAAAACTTCCAACAGAGCTATGACCTCCGCATCTTGAAGTCTCTTAATATTATTCGCCACAGTCCTTCTATTCAACCACAGCGCCCCCTAGAGACAACTTACCAAGAGCAATTTGGACTGCAGTCTGTACTTTTACAGAATGAAACTGAATATAAAATGAACAATTAAAATCACGGCAAGCCTAGATCAGCCGGTCATGGGCATGAGCCACACCATAGGCCAATACATTGTTTAGCATGCAGGGTTCCTCCGTGAAAACTCACAGATGCTGGTATCCAACCCTTTTGGTGCATTACTGCCACCCACTGTCTACATGGTGCATGACCACAACCTAATTTAGGCATGTGCTTTGTAAAAATAAGGTATGTAGGTCAGTTAGTCAGTCAGTCAGTCAATCATCAACATTTGCTGATATTGGCCTGTTCCTCTACATGTGGTCTGGCAAAAACATTAATGTTTCTCTGACTGGATTACTGAAATAATAAAAAGAATATTAAAATTTGGCTATCTAAACTACGTAAAATACTTCAACTGGCTTTGCCCATAGGCTACTTTATGCATCATTTCCGGTTGTCCAGCACATCTCTTTAGGTCTGTAAGGCCATCTACATTTATGCATACAAAATGAAAATGCATCTTAATTTTTTATCCTAATTGTTTTACTACATACTACAGTAATTGTTTGTTCTATTTGTATGAATACAACTTAAAACTACACCTGCAATGTGTATATATTGTACTCTGTTTCATGAGTTAATAAATAGATTCATATGTAAAACATTTATAGTTTTGTAGTATATTCATCATCATTAACTTGAGTTAATTCCGGATATACAGTAGTTATTTGAATACCTTTTAGCAAGGCATCAGTTATGTGTGCTGTAGCAGGTAAACTCTCATGTACCCACACACCCCTACGGTGGTTCAGTGGATAGCACTGTGGCAAGAAGGTCCTTGATTTGAACCCCAGTCGTCCCTACCTTTCTGTGTGGAGTTTGCATCTTGTCTGCATGGGTTTTATCCAGGTGCTCTGGGTTCCCCATCTATCAGAAACCTGTCTTATGTGACAATAGCACCAGTTTGGAGATGGTCCCTTGGTGCTCCACAGTGGCTGCTCACTGCTCCCTTCAGGGATGTATGGGTTAAATGCAGACGATGAACATGGTATTGTATTTTATGTGACAATAAAAATCACCTTTAGTTCCAGTCTGCTTTAACACATTTTTTAAAGTTGTCTCAACTTTGTGCTGCAGATTATTATTATTAAAGGTCCAAGCAGCGACGCTGCGGAACCCTAATGTAAATGTAAGGATGTTTTCGCATTCTGCCAGAAAAACACATTGGCAGCAAAACGTACAGGCACGAAACTTGGCAAATATGTCCCAATCCAGGTGTTCCGATCTCTCAAAAATTGTATTGTATCCGCACCCCTCTAGGGGGCGCTATAATACCCCTGCGTTTTGGCTAATATTTCTATTACCATATAAGATAGAAAAAAACTTTCTATCAGCATATGTAATGTATTCTCATATGCTGCTTAGAGTAATCACTGTCCGGCAGCGCTGGATGCTCTCTCTGTCCTCTTGTGCCGTGTTCAGGTAGAAACTTGTGCTTGTGTGTGTGGTGGGGCCAGCAGGAGGATTCAAATTAATATGTGATGGTGCCGTGTTACCCCTAATTCTGTGTCCAGCCAAATTCAGTGACCCTTTCGAAACAAAGTATGTTATATAAAGCAGAAAAAGCATGAAATAGTTAGAAAGATCTATAAATAATATTTAGAAATATCTAGACATCAATTAACCTTATAAAGTAGATTATATTCACTTTTTATTCAGAAATCACTAAAATCACAAGCTTTTTGCAGAGCAATCCACCATCGATATAGCTAACCTTTTAGTAACCCTTTCCCGAACTGAAACACTTCAGGAGCGAGACACAAAAAGTGCACGAGAAATCACACACACACACACACACACACACTAATGGATTGTACATGATTTTAGGTGGCGCATGCGCACTTTCGAAAGGGTCACTGAATTCGGCAGGACACAGAATTAGGCATAACACCAGTACAGGTAAAAGGCTAGCATGTCTGTAACGGCGTATGGTAACCGATCAGTTACCTATCGTTTGTGCTGTACACACACACGCTACGTAAATGTAAAGTGACTAAATAAATGGTGTAGTACATTGGAAGGATAAGTCCAGGATGTTGTAAACCTATTTCACGCAGACCTATTTCAGACCGACACGACACCCTTTTCAGGCTGTTTGCTAGTGCTACGGTACCGGTACTGGTGTGGTATTAATGAATAATGATTATATAAAATCCTGTCAAGACAAGAAGAAGAAAAAAATGTTCGATAGTCTATATGATATCAAACTACAAAATGAAAATGCAACCACACAACACCCACCACAGACGTGTAATCTTGCGTCTTGAGTAATTTTGCTTGTAAATTGTAATTGTATCAATTGGCGGCTTTAACTTTCAAACGTCATCGTCGAGCAACACCCACACAAGCCACGCCCCGCCCATGACGTGCAGCAAATTATTATACCCCCACACAAGCCAAGGCCGTGACATGCTGCAAATGTATTTTACACCCACACAAGCCACGCCCGTGACTTGCTGCAAATGTATTTTACACCCACACAAGCTACGCCCGTGACATGCTGCAAATGTATTTTACACCCACACAAGCCACGCCCGTGACTTTCTGCAAATGTATTTTACACCCACACAAGCTACGCCCGTGACATGCTGCAAATGTTTTTTCGAGCAGAGGTTTTTCTGCTGTTAAACTGCATTCGGAGAAGTCTGACAGAAAAGACGTGCAAAAATGTTCGGTACCCTTCAAGGCTGCCACACAATTACTCATTACTGAAGTAATACATGCTAAACTAACATGCTTTAAGCATTAAAAATAAACATGACACGTTTGTTATAATGCTGTTAATATTTCTGTTTGTTCATGAAGCACTTTCACTGGTGTGGATTGTGACCACTATCTGACTGGTTATGACACCCTACACCCAGCCAGCCCATGAGACTGAAGCAAGCCCGTTTCCTGTAAAATCGTAGGCTAGGAACATTCGTAGCCAATACTTAAATCCGGTTTAAAATTTATATTTCAAAATAAGACGAGTATTCATGATACCATTTAGTCCTATATTATTTTTATTTTTTGGTAATGGAGATGCAAAAATAATTAAAGTGTCCTGTGATGCTATGTTATTAAGTATGCATATTCTATTTGCCTGTGATCCCCCAAAAAGCAATGAAACAGCCCACAGTGTAGACACGGAACTACAAATGCATGAAAATAGCAAAAAAATACAATAATTCAGAATGATAAGCAGATAGCCTATGTACACATAACACATTTAGCATGCTGTGGTTATGTTATGAGGAAAGAACAATACTATATTATAAAGTTAAATATGTAAAATAATATAAATATTATTAATAAATAGTACAGCATACATGTACAGTATGTAAAATATACAGCTCTGCTGAAAAAAATCTATAGAGACCATAGAATGGTGTTATTGGTAATTGTATTGCTTTTACCAGTCTCTGGTCTCTATTGGTAATATTACCAATAGACCATTATCTATCGAGTAGTGAAAGGCAAGTTATTGCACTTGTGCAATATCGTACAGTATAAACAAACTAGCATATACAGTAAACAAATATAGTCTAAATATAAGAGTTGAAATACCAATAGACCCCCGTGGAGGTCGATACTGACCTATACTTTCAGAATAACATAGTCTGTTTTAGGTATTGAATTAATTCATTTATGTTAGTGAGAATAAAAAAAAGTATTCATATAATATTAATTCATATGAATATAATACTTTAAATTAAGTCATATAATAATGCTGCTATCTATGTAAGCTATGTCAAATGAAACAACACAGAAACAAAACATATGTAGCCTAGTCTACCTTTATTTTGGAAGTTACTCATAGGAAGTAGCTACCTCTATTACAGAAATGTAACTTTACGCGGATACAAGAAAAATTGACAATAAACATATCATATGCCACCGACAAAGTAAAGCTAATATATGTTGTGTTCGACATTGTATCGCCAATGATACGGTTATATCAAGTTTAAAGGGTTTGCGTGCACTGACGAATTCCTGGCGGAGAAATGGAACATATACGAACGCCAAAGGTAGGCTAAGCAGGATCCTGAATCAAGCCATTTTAAACATCACCAGCGATGAAATTGACAAGGATCGGCCTTTTGGTTTAATGTAATGTAACCCATATTTGCTACAGTTTGGTGCCAGAGATCTGACTGATGATCGTAAGAATGGGTGTTGCTGTGGGTGTCAGATTGTATCAAAGAGTGACAGGTGTTGGGCATCTTCAAATTATGTAAATGATGTGCATCCTCGACCCGACGTTTAGAATAAGTAGATCATTTTGGACATAGATGTTCAAATAACGTTATGATTTGTATGTCTGTTAGAGATTGCATCTCATTTTCAAATCAGATTTACCTCGATGACCATTGCAATTTCTATTATAGCCAGCCTGGGGAATGGCAGGCATGATGTAAATTAATCAACTGTGTATTATACTACTTGTAGGCTAGTTTTACAAGAAACCATTTTACAGAAGCCTATAGGCTGACGTCGTGATGTCATGAAACAGTGTGTAGGCCTACCAGTGGTATCCTGTGTAATCTCTATCCAGTGACGGGCAAACATGCCCCTCAACGACCTAGCTTTTCATGGTATAATGGGTGGAGAAAAATGTCAATTGGGTGTGGCCCATTGAAACGTGGAGAACAAACTCCTCTTGACCTCCCTAAAGGTGGAGGTAGGGATTCTGGATAAAGATGGTTGATATTTAACTCTATCAAAACTAAAACACCTGACTTCACCATTCAATACCATAGGATGCTCCAGTAGAAGCTCCACGCTCCCACACATTGGACATGCATTTCCAAGGCTAAGATATTGTTGTATGGTGTGGTCTGCACCACTTTGTTTGTATTCCTTTTTACAGAGCCAGAGGGGCTGTGTAGAAACAAACACCATATATCTTTACAGCACACACACAAGCAGCTAGCGGACTGTGAGAAGATTTGCTGAATTTAAAACAAGTTTATATACGTTTACAATTGCTGACTACATATGATAGCAAATATGTGGTGATTTGTGTTCTCTTAAACATGTAATAGCATAGCCGTGTGCTGCCTTTTGCCTGCAGTATGTCTAGAGATTACTGTGTAATCTCTAGGTCTCGTGGCCATTTCAATATACTTCCTGTCGGTTCTTTTTCTGGGTGATTGCTAGGTAACAGATAGGCAGAGTAATTTAGGCCTTATCTGAAATTTACATTCAAACGGAAACAGGAGCGAGGAGAGACTCAGTGAGAAAACAATTGGTATACTGTACTGTTGATGAGCCATGGATCTGAAATGCTTCATGTTGTGTCCGGATATAATGTGTCTCCTAATATTTGGGACACAATTAATATTTATGTTTTTCACAGAGAGAGATTATTAATATTATTATTATTATTATTATACTATAAATTTAACTCTATAAAACCAGACCAAGCTCAGAGTCGTATATTTCTACTGGTAGTATAGGTATTATAATGTAATATGAATAATCATTAACTGCACTCTTCATATAAAGCAGCTTATTATACTCAGTGAACCACAACTGTTCCCATAACCGAGTCAATGATTAATTATGTGTGTGTTCTTATTTGTCAGGGCAGTAGTAATAAATACAAGGTTTATAGTTTAAAGAGTTAATGTAAACTAACATTGAAATATATTCACTCTACTTGTTAAATATTTGAATATGGAAAATATTAGGCATTGGGAATTATGTGAGAATGTGTTGAATGGCATGTGTAAGTGTTTTCTGTATTTAATGATGGTGTCATTAGATACAGTAGGCGTAACAATAATAAAAATTGAAAATGTAATTTTATTTAGCCAAGATGTGTATTGTACTGTATGACATTCTTAATATGTGATCTGAGCTATATAGGGCTTTCATTAGCCAGTGGTTCTCAAACTGGTGGTCGGGACCCCCCGGGGGGTCGTGAGACACAGAGGAGGGGGTCACAAGATGATTTTCAGAAATGAAAAAAACATTTTAAAATGATTAAAAATAGCATATTTTAGCCATAATTGTTTGTAGTATGTTTATACATTACGTTGATGTGTTCTGCTGCTAGCCTGTATTTAAATACTATAAAATAATATTATGACTTTTATTCTTCTACCACCTCTGAGGATTGTGGGGGGTCGCGAGTCTCTGGCACTGTTATATTGGGGGGTCCCAAGCTGAAAAGTTTTGAGAACCCCTGTATTAGACCTTTGTGCTGTGTACTAGCACAGGGGTTATCAAAGTGGGGGGCTGTCAGGGGGGCCTCAGCAAATTGGAAAAATTCTGAGAGAGAACAAAACAATAAAATAAATAAAAACTTATTCATAATTTTAAATTATTTTAGATAATTATTTATTATAAAACAGATTTCAGAAAAATATACAGCATATCTTCATATCTTCATGCCACTTTCTAATTGCCTGCCAGGAAAACTATATATTTAATCACAAATTGTCAGTGTTTATCTGGTAACTGTATAATAATAATCCATTTTATTTAGGACGCCTTTCTAAACACTCATGGACATCTTACATTGCAAATACAAATATAAAACAGTTAGCTGAATTATACATGCTATAGTAATGAGCATTTGATATAAGAAATATATACAAAATAAAACAAATTTTGCGCTCATGTTATTAAACTCAACTGAAACATTGCATTTAAAACTTTCGAAAAGAAAACATTAATATTTAATCCAATGGAATGATAAAATATTTGAAATATAAAATGAATTTGTATTGCATTAAATAAAAGTAAGGAAATGGGAACAAGGTTTTAAAAACATTTCGCAAAAGTGCAGCCCCGTCCAGAAGCTAATACTATTTTAAGAGCCTTGGTGGGGAAAAGTTTTGGAACCCCTGTACTAACAGTGCATGTGACTCACTCTGTCAGTGTGAGCCCCAGGTGGCCTGTTAAATATTAGAGCCTGCCAGTTAAACATTCTTGCATCCAATCACCACAGACTGCCATGTTACCAGTCAAACCTCTTCAAAAGTTCTCTCATAATTTTTCTCGAGAATAACTTGCTTGACCTTTTAACTGTGTGTGTCTGTGTTTCCGTTCACAGGTAGAGCAGGTGCGTCTGTTGGATCGCTTCAGCAACAAGGCTACCAATGGCACACTGTATCTCACAGCCACACACCTCATCTTCGTGGAGAGCAGTCCTAGCAACTTTTCTTCGGCTGCCCAGGAGATATGGGTACGTAGCTGGCTGATGCTAACGATGTTGTTATCTCAGTGTACCACAACAAATGTTACTGTCCTTAATTTTGTTTGCTAAAGTAATAAAACTTTGTATTTCTTCCTTTACATTAGTAGCTATTATTTGTGGTGATATATTCAGTATTATTACCTATTTAATTAACCAAATATGACATTTTTCCCAACCTCCCATACAATATGTACTGTATGATGTTTTGAGAAGATTCCTTGGTCTTGCAATTTACTTCACGACGTCACTGTAGATGTGAGTTGTCAGTTGCGAATCAATGGATCTCAATGGCTCTAGAAACAAAAGCCATGATAGATTGGATAGATGGAATACGTCCTCATAAAAGTCAGCTTGTTGAGAATTTTCCAAGAGGGGACTGTTTAATTGTATTAAATTGAAGATATTTCAAATGAGGTGAAAGTAGCCAAGCAATACAGACCAGGAGGGGATAACACATGTACGTTATATATTAATGTTAAAAATGTTTATGTTTAATGCTGTTTGTATTGCGCAAGACTAGCCACCTCCACAAGTGACCAAGCATACAGTTCTAGTGAGAAGAAGTAGGGCTTGATTGAAGCAAGGTGTGTGTTGTGTTGTGTTGGGAACTGTGATGTTGCTAGCTTTGGTTGGACTGACCCTGATTTGATGCTGCCATGGCAACGTGGTGGCAATGTCATGTTGTAAAAGTTATCAAATGAGCAGTAGGGTTGAAACGAGAACAGAATAGAAAAAAATAACACAGAGCCCACATTTAACACATTTATTTAGTGTTGGAATAATTGATTGTTGAGGTCAAATATATAGATGAACACATGATAGGCCTGCGTGTTTAGGCTGACTGTATCATAAAGTCCTTTTAATTCAATTAGTTACCTATATGGATTTATTGTTAATTGTGTATGTGTGTCTGTCTGTCTGTCTGTCTATCTATCTGTCTATCTATCTATCTATCTATCTATCTATCTATCTATCTATCTATCT
>JAODLL010000001.1:325044-338438 GCA_026546735.1 Forbesichthys agassizii | reverse complement strand
TCCAGACAACACAGCCCTCAGGTTCATAGGGGCACCCAAACCTCTCCACCATGATAAGGTGATGGTTCCCGGAGAGGCAAATTAAATTAAACAAGTAGAAATAAGAAACAACAGAAAACTAGGTAAAAACCATGGAATTAATAAAAAACATTATTATCTAGGTTTCCACCCAATTTCTTGTCTCCCTGGGTGTTTCACCTAACCTCTTTAAAGGGCCTTATCCCTTTTAGTCATTCACCCCCTCTTTAAAGAGCCTTATCACTTTGGGTGTTTCACATGAAAAAGTAACCTACCAAACCCTGTCTGTAAATATCTCACTATTTTTAGGTTTTAATAATGTATAAAATTATTTTAACAATGTGTATCTTACTTCGGGTTGGTACATTTGAATTAGTTTTCAAAGATAGGACGTTTTCATATATTTTGACAGACGATAGATATATGAAGATATTTGAAAAATGTGTTCCCTGACCGGGAATCGAACCCGGGCCGCGGCGGTGAGAGCGCCGAATCCTAACCACTAGACCACCAGGGAAATGTCTAAATTGTATTAATAAAATCTTTACTATTTGATTATAATTTTAATTTTAAATGATTAAATGAAAGCGGGATAGTGATTATTGATTTTTAAGTGCAGGAGTGCTCCAACGTAACTGACTAATCAAAAAGTCCTTAGTGTCTCTGGCTGCTAATAAAGTTGGCTAGCATATCTTGCCATAAGCAAGTTGATAAAAAATACTGTAATGGCATCGTGCTCCAGCTATAGGCTAGCTATCGTCGTTTTTATTTTTTTGTAAAATAATTACACGACATCGTATAAACTCCCAGTATGACATCACAAATAAAGGTAGACCTACGTGTTTTTTCGGATGCCAAAGCATTCATCGGTTAATCATTCTTCATCCTTCGAAACCTGCAAGTCTAGTGGGTGGTGATGCTGGTGCAGACTATCCGGCACCACTCAGTTAAGACAGGTGATTTGGTCGGGGACAAAATGTAAGATAAATCCAGGGAAAGTGGAAACTGTAAATTACATATAATTTATTAAATGTGTCAATATTTTTAAAATATTTTTTTTTAAAAGAACAAAGAGAATACAGGCAATTCACCAAGTAGGATAAATTATTTTTTGGTGAGAGAACATTTTTTTCCCACTCTAATGGAACGATTTCATTCGTTTTGAGGTACACCTCAGATCAAACAGACTGAAAAAGGCAGGGAGAATTTGTAGTTGTCTGCCAAAAGGCCAGATGTTTATTGATGGCATTTTCAGTAGCCTAATTGACACACACAATTCTCCTTTATGTTTGACCAAACATGGTATAGGTCTACTGAACAACAAAAATAATACATGACAATTATTAATTGAATCAAATAATTATAGAAAGAGAAATATAAAACGTCACGAGGCGCATTGATACATGAATGTAACCCGACAACGGACCACCTATCCTCCTCACATCCGCTTAGTCAGACTTTTATTTTGTCTGCCGGCATTTTCTTTTTTACTCACCGGTCTCGGTTGCGAGGTACCTGATAGTGTTTAACTTAAATAACAGTAACCCGTTTTTTTAATTAGCTCAGTTAGCGCTATTTGATTGTACGTCACAATGCCTGGATTTTCTGACAGAGATCGTGGCAGAGATAGGGGGTAAGTCAAGTGTCAACTCTATAGCTCTAGCCTAGCTAACAGCTTGGCAGCTAACCGCTAGCCGCGGTGAATGTTGTGGCCGTTGCTAGATTTGTTCAGTTAACATCATTATTCACTTAATTTTGTACGAGAGGACATGTCTATAATTATATAATTAAATGTGTGGATATATTAACAGGATTGACAAGACGTCATTTGAATGTTTATTGTTTTTTTCGAAAATGTATCGGCTGGATTTAAAATGGTAGACATTTTCAGTGTCGGGCCTTTTCATATGTGACGCAGTCGCAGAGGAAAAGTCGCAGATGCGCAGAGCTGTCAAAATGTTTTTTTCTGCGTCCATATCATGGTCTATATAAGCGGACATATTGTCATTTAAAATTGTCTGCATTATTATATGATCATTAAGTATAGTTTAATTACGCAATTTAACCTGTAATGTCCTACTATTAAGCATACATGGCCTATGAAATTTTGAAAGTTCAGTCATGACTGTTGGCAAGATTAATTTAAAGCAAGTAATTTATTTAAAGCCATTTAGCTATTTTAAAACTATAGTAAAAGCATATTTTTAGTGCAACCAGGTCTATATATTTGCTTTGGACTGCATAAACCTTTCTCCTTCACATGCAGTGTATTGTTCTTAGTATGAATTGTATCTTAATGATTCTTTTATTGACACACCATGATGTGAGAAGGGCTAAACCGTTGTTAAGTTTTCTCAGTAATAGTCTAGTAATTCACACAATGATTCCTGTTTAACATACCAACTCTATAATTGTTTTATTTGTTTATCCTTTTTTTTTTACTTGGCATGTCAAGGTCTATTAGTAATATGCAATTTAGAACATTTGAAATACGTAATTTCTTAGATTTCAGTAACATGGCTCTGAAATTCATACAACCGATTATTGAATATATTATGTACTGAATTGTATGTTTGTGTGTGTAAACACCATTAATGCAGGTATGGTGGAGGGCCTCCTCGTTTTGGTGGAGGAGGTGGTGGCAGAGGGGGTCCTTCTTCAGGAAAGTTTGGCAACCCTGGTGAGAGGCTGAGGAAGAAACACTGGAACCTTGATGAGCTTCCAAAATTCCAGAAAAACTTTTACCAGGAACACCCAGATGTCACCCGCAAATCACTGGTACAATCATGCAACTATTGTTTAGTTTGTGTGCTTCTGTATGTACTTTGGATCATGAAGGAACTTTTGCAGCTAGTCATTTTAATTCATGTTGTTTCTTAAATACCAGCCAGAGGTTGAACAATACCGCAGAAGTAAAGAAGTTACAGTGAAGGGCAGAGATTGTCCAAAGCCAATTATGAAATTCCATGAAGCCACATTTCCAAGTAAGTTCCACTAGAGGAATCATGGGTTTGTAAATACTCTGTAATGGCAATAACAAGTTTGCTTGCTGTGCCATAGACATGTTACAGCCACATAATTTTCTCATTGATGTTTAAGTATTAGTACTCTAATCAAAGACTCTGAACCCAGCTGTTCTCTTAATAACAAAGTATTTGTGCTGGCAGCATCAAGGAATAGCTTCTTTTGGCATCTTTATCTCATTGTCACATCTGACCCCGGTCTACACTGCAAGCATTTTCTTTCCCTTTGTTTGTGTGCCAGAGCAGCCTGATGCTGTAATCTACAGGTGTGTATGCGGCCCACGCTCCATGCCCTGTGCACCCCCGTGCACCTGCTAGGGATGCTAATTTTGAAAAACAAATCTGACTGATAACAGACGATCGTTAACCGATATTAATAAAATTTAATTTTAGAATGTATGAGTGCGCCTTAATATGGCTATCACGATTAGGCTATATTAACATACATGCTAAAATTATTTCAGGCGAGCAAGATGCTATAAATAGCCTATTTTAGATAAATCAAATTCTACAAGCAAGACTTAAAACACAAGGCCTTTAGCGAACCTGAACCTTGCATTGAGTGCTACGGCAGTCCAGGTGTGGCGTGAATCGGGTTGAAGGTTGAGATCTCTATAGCGCTTTCCTTTTGCTATGTGGTGATGCAAAACAAGTTGCATGCTGCGTCTGGGAGACTGTTGCTGTTAACTTTGGTTGATCTGGACACTATTTACCTAGTTTTTTGCAGAGCTAAACTGGAGCGAATTTGCTCAATTCAAGGGAAAAGCCGAGGTAGACACTGCTCGAGCTTGCAGCTGTTGCTGCTTTTCAACAACTATAATTAAAAGAAAAAAGTGAAACTGTAGGCCTACTAACAGTCTGGGATTTGACCATGTTTATCTTGAATGCCAACAGTTCGCCAACATAGTGAAATCTAGCCTAAGTAGCTTACAATACTATTGCATAAACTAAAATATTAAATTAAGGTGTCCATTGCACTTGCTGTGCGTCTTTGGTGGCCATAATGTAAAATCGTGTTGCCATGGGCACCGGGCAATGTCGACCCCTGTCTGCAGGTATTAAATCTTCTTTGTTCGTAATATAGCCATGGGACATGGGGAAGACTGTTAGTTTAGCTAACTTGAGAAAGTCATGAACTCTCTTTAATTTTGTTGACTACGGTAGATCGACGCATTAGGCAATCATTGCCCAACAAATCTTAATTTATTCATTATTAAATTCCTATTGTAATAATGGAATATTTGGCGACTGGTCAATTTAATTTATATAGCCCTTAATTAATCACATTGCAGACGCAAAGAGCTTTACAGCCTACATTTACATTTACATGTAAACAAGCAATACCCCCTTAAAGTGCTCCTCCCCCCTGGCAAGGAAAAACTTCCATTAAAACCACATGTGGGGAAAAAAAGGGAAGGGACCTCCAGGACGGTTAAGATGCAATAGCTGATGGTAGCAAACAAAAGTTAGCATTAATACTATGTATAATAATTTTCACATTGTGCCGTACTTGAGAACTAACACATCGGAAAGATTTAAAGCATTTTGTAAGAGGGATGTATTAAATATTTTAAGTATAGAGGGGCCTTAAATTGGAAGTAACTCTTTAATGATTTTTCCAGGTAGTGGATCAAGTGAACAATTGGGTAGGCTTAGCTGTATTTACTAATTCTGAAAAGGTATAAAGGGACACCATATCTAAGTTCACAAGCATATCCACGTCATTGACCATTTCATATTCATTTATTTGACTCGAATGGTTTGATTGGAATTAAGTTGAAGCAATAAATTACATTCATTTATAATTCCTCATTGGAATGTTATGCCTGAGCTGTAAAGTTATATCTGTGTTCTGTTAATGTAATGCACATGGGGGAACGACTGCTGGACTTCTCAGTCGACTGAAGACTTCAATGTGTTCAAATGCTTTCCTGAGAAAAGCTATGGGTGATGTCACAGAGGGTTTGTGTGTGTGTATATGGGCATAACTTAATTGAATCCCCTTTGCTCTGTCTTGATGTTTAGGGCATACATTCTAAGTTATTCCACTTTGAATTCCTGCAGCAAAAGTGTAATTATCGTGTATTGACTAATGGTTATGGATGTCTCTTGTTTTTTATAAGGCTATGTCATGGATGTGATTGTCAAACAAAACTGGACTGATCCAACTCCAATTCAGTCTCAGGGGTGGCCACTTGCCCTTAGTGGAAAAGACATGGTTGGAATTGCTCAAACTGGTTCAGGAAAAACCCTTGCTGTAAGTAGTTGTATAGTTTTGCAAACATATTCTGCCTGGAGTTCTATTTATTCAGTTAATCTCATTAGACTTTATTGCCTTGATATGCAATCTGAAAGGGAGGATGGGGGCAAACTTAATTCAATTAGATGGGAATTGAATGATCTCTGTTGTGACAAATGCCTAGTATGTAATATGAAGCATTGAGGTTTTTAACCATAATATATACAATTATACAGACGGCGCACATATCTAAATGGTTGTCATTCTATTTTAGTACCTGCTGCCTGCAATTGTGCATATTCAACATCAGCCATTCCTGGAGCATGGAGATGGACCTATTGTAAGTATTGTCTTTTTAGAACCTACACTTCACTTTATAGATGATCCTTGTTGCCATTGCCAGTTAGTTTCACAATTGTTACTAAATATGGGATAAGTAATGAGAATGTAAGTTTAGGGTTTTCAGTTAAGAATGGTCAGAAAGAGGTAGACTTGAGATTTTGAGCAGACAAGACAGCAGTAGTTACTAGAGTTGCGTATCATTTATATTTAATCGATTCTGCTTATCGAATCCAGTTCTTATCGATTCCTGGTTCCGATTGCAATATTTTTGGAAGAAGAAATACAATATATTTCAAGAGGGAAAGTTTTTAACTTTACATTTAGGCTATAATCAGTCAAATCAATATCAATGGTGACACTGACAGGATTCAAGTAGGTTTCTTTTTCCCTTATTTTATAAAAAATAAGAGAATAGCCTTTTTTTAAATGTGGATGCATTTAATTATAATTCCATACTGTAAGTTTACAGCGTATAACTATATAAGAACAGTTTACAGAGGTGAGTAAATTAACAAATCACATGTTTACCAGCTGGTTTGACCTCAAGAAGACTATAACATTAACATTTAGGCCTAGGTGCACCAAAGATGACTTTTTATGTCAATATGTTACTTACAGTATTAATCTTGTTTAATGTCTGCTTTCCCATTTAGAATTTAATCCAACCTAGAGAAATTCTCATATTCATTTTGTGAATTTCTTTCTTCTGATAATTCAGTTTATGATCATGTAATGGCCTGGACAATGTTACATGCATTGTCAACCTAGGCATAGGCCTATTGTTCAGAGAGTACGATCTGTTCTAGAAAATACAATCTATTTTTAGATCAGTAGCGGCACGCATTGGTAACAAAGCTCAATGTAATTAAAAATAAAACATTGTAGGCTCATAATGCTAGAAAACTATATTAATTGTTTTAGCGTCGCTTAAGCTCTAGCTGATTATGCCGGTGCTCAACAGCGCATTTAGCTCCACTACCAGTAGTGCTGGAGCAAAGGGAGGGTTCATGTGATATTGTTTGTAAACGCATTCGTCATATATACGAAGTTTGTCTGATGGATGTGGGTTAAGAAAGAAACAAGAATCAAGACGCCTCAAAGAGGTAAACAGAAGTGTCCCGTCAATTCTGTCATTCTTGCTTTTTCATGTAAATTAAGTAAAATTTGTCAAATTACGTGACATTATTTCAGCCGAGTTGAGTTGCTGGCAGATAAAAAGGTAAAATGCGCAACTTACCTTGTCGCTGTTTTCTTTCTTTAAGTGAGGCCACACTTTTGACCGTTTAATGAGATCCATCTTTCTCACTGTCGATGTAAATGTATGCTAGGTTTTTAAATACACTGCAGTGATTACGCATACAGTGTGATAGGGAGATGGCTACACATCAGCTAAAGCTCTTTCTATTAACTAAATCGCATTTTGAAACCGACCAGCAGAACCGAAATATTTATTTTAAGGGTAACTGGTTCTTGCCATTTTGGATTTGGTTCCAACTTGGAACAGAGTTTCGGTACCCAACCTTAGTAGTTACTGTATGTAGTGTAATTACCTAAAATAAGATTTTGGTTTTACGAAGAGACTAGCATATATTATGCAAAAAAGTCCTATTGTTAAACATGCGTCTAGTTGTCATTACTAGTCTTTTGATTATTCTGGTTCATATGGATTCAAGGGTGAAGGATTGTTGTAGGTAGTGTAGTGCATGTTACATCTTTGCCTGTGAACTCTGATCCTCTCCCTTAGTGCCTGGTGCTGGCACCTACCCGTGAGCTGGCCCAGCAGGTGCAGCAAGTAGCTGCTGAGTATGGCAGAGCCTCTCGTCTCAAGAGCACCTGCATCTATGGTGGGGCACCCAAAGGACCACAGATCAGAGACCTGGAGAGAGGTATGTCTGCTCAGCAGATCTAACGCTTTGTGTTTACAAGGACTAGTCTTTTGTAAAGTAAATTGCATGCGTGAGAACATTAAAAAAAAAAAAAAAATTTTACCTATTTAATTGTATTAAAATTACACAGGATACTTTTAATTGTGATTTACAGTATTACTTAGAGGCCTTGTCAGTAAGTTTGAATGCCTTTTATGTTTTCATTAGGTGTGGAGATTTGCATCGCGACGCCAGGTCGTCTCATCGACTTCCTGGAATGTGGAAAGACCAACCTGCGGCGCTGCACCTACCTGGTGCTGGATGAAGCTGATCGCATGCTGGACATGGGCTTTGAACCACAAATTCGCAAGATAGTGGACCAAATACGGGTAGATGGCAGCTTGCTTATTTCTTAAAATTTTGTAGAAAAATATTGTATTACTATTTTTTTCTTTTCTAACAATGTGTGGATTGTGTCTATTTTAAACAAAAATAAATAAGCATTCTTGGTTCCTACAAGTTGCAAATTCCATAATCTGTTTACGGCACAGTTTGGCTGTAGCTAATCTCCTACCTGATTCTAATGTCTTCCAGCCTGACCGTCAGACACTGATGTGGAGTGCTACATGGCCTAAGGAGGTGCGGCAGCTCGCTGAGGACTTCCTGAAGGACTACGTCCAGATCAACATCGGAGCACTGCAGCTCAGCGCCAACCACAACATCCTGCAGATTGTTGATGTCTGCAATGACATGGAAAAGGAGGATAAGTGAGTGGCATTCAAATTTGCAGAAGTTGGAGAAGTTTACTGCTGTGCATCTATGTATTTACTTTAAGAAACTGGCTGTTTCTATTCCTGGATAGGATCTGGCATGATGGAAGGCCATAGATAAGTAGAGAATACTTGATTGAGATGAGATTAACTTTAATGTTAATCTCCAGGCCCTTGGCAAATCTAGATGATATAGATCTTTATTTAAAGACATTTAAACCTCTGAATCTATTTGACCATAAATAAAGGGTTTAGAGCTTTACGTTAGAATGAACATCCTCAGAGCTGCAAACTTTTTTCAGACTGCTCCGTTTACTGGAGGAGATTATGAGTGAGAAGGAGAACAAGACCATTATTTTTGTGGAGACCAAGAGACGCTGTGATGAGATCACCAGGAGAATGAGACGAGATGGGTAAGGATCATCCCGTCAAGGACGTGTTAATGCTTAGGAATCAATTCTGACTCAAATTAGGGATGTTCCTAGCGACTCATTTCGCTGTCGGTTAAACAAAATTTTAAATTTAGATTAGTCTAAAAATACCAAAACACTCAGAAAACCATCCAAATTCATCACAATCAACAGTGTCATCTCCCTGCCTGCTGTTTTGTCTCACTGGGTGGAGAAGTTACATTGGCAAAGGTTTTATAACCGTAAAGGCTCAGCTACACCGAGTGTTTTCTTTTCTAACTCTCAAATAGGGACATTTTAGTTGCACTTTCAATCAAACTTTGCCAAGCGCAATCTGCAGATGGCAGACGGAACAAATACAAGGTTACTCGAAAAATTCTGTGCAACACATGCTATCATGAGAGCAACATTGAATGTGATTCCTCTGCTTTCATTTAGTTTTGATGCTGCGCCACGGCAGAATAATTGACGCCACAGCAAAACAAACTGGCTGGTGGTTAATTATGTCTATCAAACATAGTTTCATTAAACTTGGGAAAGAACACTTTATTTTCTAAGTAAACCGATAATTTCACTCTGAAGTTTGAACTGGCAAGAAACAGCGCGTTAGTGACAAGTGCGCAGTACAAAATTGCAAAAATTGCAAAAAAGCGCAAAACTGTTACCTTCAGTCACTTCAGCCCTACGCATATCCATCCGTTTGCCGTGATTTTGAGGTATTATGTTGAAATGCAAATAGTAAAGAGTTTACTTGTTTTTGGGCTGGAAAAAATGTTTTTATATTGATAGTACTCTGCAAGAAAGCCTGAAAAGCCTTTACCTAAATTCTAATTGGTGGAAACGCTAGCGATTTCCTTAACCTAAAAGTTGATAGAGCGTCAGGTTTTGGTTGATAGGTCCAGCGGCTACACCAAAGAGTCAGCCAGCGACCTGGCGATTTCTGTTTTTAAGCAAGTCGCTCCCACACGCACGAACGAAAGTCACTGCGGTGTAGTTCTAGCTTTAGGGTTTTAAGGGGTAAAAGTAAACCGCTATTTACCACTCAGCCTCTTTGGCCAATTTGACCTGTTTAATTTTAACATCATAATTTACAATTCTATGTGAATTGTTGTTCCGTCTGTTACAGCTGGCCAGCAATGGGCATTCATGGAGACAAAAGCCAGCAAGAGCGTGATTGGGTTCTCAATGGTAAAGTTGTACTTAAAAAAAAAAAAAAACTTTACTTAGTGTACACGTACAGTTTGTACAGTGTTTTTTGAAAATTTTTATAATACCTTTCACCTTAGTGTGATCCCCATCCATATCTATCTTAAGTAAGGTAACATATTCCTATTCTTTCTTCTTGCAGAGTTCAAGTTTGGCAAGGCCCCTATACTGATTGCTACAGATGTGGCCTCTCGTGGCCTTGGTCAGTATGGCATTGACTAAATCCATATTCTTCAATGTTACACTTTTTTTTAAAGAAAGTCCTTTTGCTTTCTTTAACTTTTCTATGCATTCTCTTGAGTTTTTCTCACCTAAAGGTGGAGTCTTTGTGGCAGGCGCTAGGCATGACAGTCCCAGGCCTCGAGAGGGAGAAGGAGGACATATTGGAAGTGCTCCACTGGCTTGCCACCCAGTGGGCCTAGAGAGGTGACAGCTCTTGTGTGCCAGTGGTTTAAAAGGCGGAGTGGCTAAGCCTTTTGTTTCTGATCAGTCGTTTACACACACATCTGTTCTCTGTCCATGGAGTTTACCTGCAAAATGCCATCCAGCCAGCTGTATTCCAACTCAAACGTAAAAAAAGATCTGCTTGATGCTGTGACTTTCGCCTTGCATGCTGTTGTGTTATAAACCAATGTATTGCAAGTCACTTGTTTGAGATTTGGAACAATTGTTACCTTCGGAGCTTGTACCAAAAGCATGGGTGTTTGCGAGCCTGTCTAAGCTTTCCGTTATTGTTTTTTGTTCTTATCAAAGTGCTGGTTTTCTTGAAATGGAGAGAGCAGTAAACAAGCAAAGTAAACAATTGTTTACTTGTCATTAAATTGGTGAGACCTGGCACATGTGTTTTAAGGAGCTGTGGGCACATCTATTAGGGGAGACAGCTCAAACCAAAGTTCCTCCCTCGCCTGTGTTTTAAAGTCATGTCGAGACCTGCCAATGAGAGACATTTTCTCAAGTGAACACTGGCTTCTGGGAAAATCTTGCCTTGACGAGACGGAAGGGGGGAGACTTGCACTCTGCTCTTTTGGGGTCCAACAGGGTTCAGTCTTTGGACCTCTTTATTTTCTTTTGGGAGGCAATAGCTAAATTAGCATTTTATTTGGTCTTGGCAAGACATGCAGTATGGCCTTTAATATCAAGCCTCTTATGAGTGTACTGGGACAAAATGGACCTTCTGAAACCTACCTCGTAACGGTCCTGTATTGGCCCCAGTGTATATTGTGGCCCAACTGCGTAGAAGCTCCTGGATGTCACTTGACAATTTGTGGGGGATTTCGCTGCATTGGGAAAGGACTAGTGAATGCATACTCCTTAATGGTAAGATTTCAAATCCAGTCTCTGCTCCCTTGTTTACAATAAGGGAGGGTGTTGTCCTTTTTTAGAATGTATTTTTATCTGGTGTTTTTTATTTTGATTTTTTTTGTATGGTAAGCAACTGGAGTGTGCATCGTTTTTCTCTTCCCACAGTAGTATTCCCAAGGAGTAGTGGTGTACACTTAACTATATTGCTGTTAACCCCGTTTCCTCAACAGCAACTGAATGTCCACTTCCTCCTCCAAGATTCCATTGTTGCTAACTTCTTGTCCCTTTGATCTGGCTGTTGTGGTGTGCAAAATTACGTGTGGCCTCCTCCATTTTGTTTTGCCACACTGCAACACTTTCACAGATGTGGAGGATGTGAAATTTGTCATCAATTATGACTACCCTAACTCCTCTGAGGATTATATCCACCGTATTGGACGCACAGCCCGTAGTCAAAAAACGGGCACCGCCTACACCTTCTTCACCCCCAACAACATGAAACAGGCAGGGGACCTTATCTCTGTGCTTCGTGAGGCCAACCAGGCCATCAACCCTAAGCTGATCCAGATGGCAGAAGACAGAGGAGGTAAATCCCAGTGACCCTGACCTACCCTATACTTAAAATTTAATTACGTTAATGAATGGATTGGTTTGCTAAAATACAGTGTATTATTTAGAGAGTGATTTTCTCTTGTGTGTTTTTATAGGTCGTGGAAGGGGGGGAAGAGGCGGCTTTAAGGATGATCGTCGGGATAGGTATTCTGGAGGTGGAAGGAGTAGTAACTTCGGTGGCGGTAGCTACAGGGACAGTGACAGGGGGTTCGGCAATGGGGCCAAGAGTGCATTTGGGAGCAATAAGGCCCAAAACGGCGGAGGCTATGGAGGGAACAGCGGTAACTCTAGTGGTAGCTATAGCAACAACTATAACAACAACAGCAGCAACGGACAGGGTAATTTCGGTGCTCCGGGAAACCAGGTGGGTGCATTTGGTAATCAAAGCTTCCAGGGACCACCTCAGTTTGGGGGTGTGCAGAGGGCTGCCCAGAATGGTATGAATCACCCGCCATTCCCATTTAACCCTCAGCCACCATCACAAGTCCCACAGCCTCCACCCCCGCCACCCATGGTGCCCTTCCCCATGCCTCCAAACTTCCCACAGTAGATATGAAGTGTACAATGTAAGGAACCAAGTTCATTTGTTTCTCTCGTCTTGAATCGTATAGTATGATAATGACTTATGATTATTATAATTATTATTTGTACTGTTAACTTTCTTTTTTTTTTTTGTTTCTTACAGCAGGGTTGGAATTATTCAAAAACCCAAAGCATTAAAAGGAGGTGTAGCCGTACATTTTGTCCTATAGTGTAACTATAACTGCTGCACTTAATCCTTGACTGTTTTTATTTGTTCCATTCCTCAGTAATTTATTTTTACTAGGTAATGCAATGTTTTGAGTTTGTGGTATGTTTAAAGTGATGTTAAGGTTGTGTATACAAAAGGGCTTACATTACCCTTTAAAATAAAAATGAGAAAATTGAATTTTTGTCATGTTTTGTTTGAAATAAATGCTACAATGTATGTGTAGTTTTACTGTAGTTTTTTTTGGCACCAAAAGCAGACCAAACATAGAGGGAGTGATACATAGACAGATCTTGAAATAACTTAAGCCTTAGATTATAATAATCTACCATACAATGATAAGTATCTTTACAACCATAGATTCAGTAGTTTTTGGTTTTGTCAATTTTAGAATCATAATTTAGATGGCATCTTTGTTTCTCATCTTTACAAATCGCAATACCAAATGTGTTTTAACAGGAATGCTTGCTATCTTTAATTGATTACATTAAATTGCAACAGTACAGATTTATCAATATTAATTATTAAACCGGATGCAACAGACAATTCCTTAATGTCTTTAATAGCCTTATTAATCTCTTACATCTAATGAAAACATCAGTATCATCTGCTAGTTTTAAGTCCTTATCGCTGAATTTTATACCTTCAAAATTGACCGATTTTATATGGAGAGCCATAATCTGCATAGCCAATAAAAAATAAAATGGCGGGATTTGGCAACCTTGTCTAATGCCACAATTTATGTGATATCTGTGACGTTCTATAAGCGAGTTTGGTTGAGCTTGTGTAGCGGTGGCCAGCCGGTAGCTGTGCGGTGCTAATCCTCACTCTCCGACACCTCATAGGACGTTCTGGCGAT
>JAODLL010000001.1:305930-319851 GCA_026546735.1 Forbesichthys agassizii | reverse complement strand
GTAGTGTGAAGCACTTTGTGTTACATGAATTTGTATGAAAAGTGCTATATAAATAAAGATTGATTGATTGATTGAATCTGAGCTTTTGTGATTTTAGGATCAAGCAACTGATTCCAGGAAACCAATGCTATTCATTTCACTAGGCTGAAGTGGATTTTGCCTATCGTAAATATGATTGATTGATTAAATGTTATCGCCAATCATTCTGTACCTTTAAGTAATTTGTTTGAAATCTCTCTTTAAAACCTCTGGGACCAGTTGGCCAACAAACACAGCAATCAACAGTGGATGTAAATAAACAGAAACTGCAGGCATCCACAAATGAAACATTTTCCCACCTACATAGCCCAGACTCTCAGTCGTGATTCACTGCCACAACAAATTGATTAACAGGAGTCATTATTTGTCATGCACACACACTCAAGTTGCAGAGCATTTCCTGTTGCAGTTATATGCAATTGGATATGTTTCCGTTATTAGTAAGGATTCTAACTTTATCTATATTCCCAAAATGTGATAGTTTATTAAGGTAATAATGTATCTTTATCTTTTGTAACTTTAGGCATTTCAATAGCCAACAGTGCAAGGAAAGGATTGTCCTTATTGTCTCCAAGGTAAATGGGTTAGTATGTAACCCCCATCTAAGAGTTATATACTGTAGCATATCAACTCTCTCCTAAACACATTGACACTTTGTTAAAGTAGAGCTTCAGGAAAAATACACAAATCTTATTGTAATTCTGCCTTGGGATTAAATATGTTTCTCTTTTGGAACCCAGCTGGGTTTATAATGAAATTGTGGAATGGTAATATAAATATTAATATACAGGAGTCAGTTGCCTTGCAGCCATGGGTGTCTTGTGTGTGTGTGTGTGTGTGTGTGCATGCGTGTGTGCGTGCGTGCGTGCGTGCGTGTGTGGGAAGGGGAGGGTCGGTCAATTCTAGATGCTGTCATACACATTTACATCACCTCAGCATGTGTGCTGCTGGGCTATTATTAGCACTGGGGGATTTGACTGTATATGACCATGTGACCATATAGAGAGGTGACTATTGGCAGAGAGAGTTTGAGATGTTCTACTGCAGCACTGAGTCAGTGACCAGATTGGTTATACTTTTGTTTTTCATTCCCCCTTATTAGCTAGCATAAAACTCATCGCATGGTAAATGCTGGTCCAGCAGACTCTGTCACAGGTTGGCCATTGCTTTGGGTGTAAATACAGTATTAACAAGTACTTTAGCCATCTAAACGTCTACAGGAAGATTGCACATCTTCTATATAAACAGTTTCTTTATCCAGATAACATAGACTGTGATATATAATCAAAATGTATATCATGACTCAGGATTTTAAGGATCCTGCTCGTGAATGAACCATAAACCCTTTCAAGAATGTACAGTACATTTGGTTACAGTATACTCTATGAAGGTGTTAAGCTCCTGTCTCGCTTAGATCTGCATTCTCCTGTGCCAACCAAGGTTAACACACACAGGACAACATTTATATTTGGCCTCTGTCAGATCTGAACAGCATCATCCTTAGGCGTTGTCTTGTCAAAATGCACATTACCTCCGAACACACCAGCACTTCTCTAATGACATAAAGAGCTACACTATAGACACCATCTACTTTATCAGAACTCTAATAGTGTATTTTTTTATTTGATATTGCTCAGAAACCAATCACCACTGTTTGAGGTGGGAAATGAACACTGAAATTAGAATTGAATGAGCTTACACAGAGAGAGAGATAACAGCAGAACGTTAGCAGCCAGCGAGAAACAGCGTAATTATAAAGGAGATTGATTGAGCCAGGTCACATTTCCATACACACACACACACACACACATGAAGGCACAGTCAAAGAAGGCAATGCTCTCACATAAACTTACTTAAATACGTTTTCCAATATAATACTGCTGTAAAGAAAACTTTATCTACAAGGAATATTACAGTTAGGCTACATTTTGGATATTCACGTGTGTGCTGCGGTCTTCCTTGAGGTGAGGTATAATATGGTTCCACCAACATGGCTGTGTAATCCACTAGAATGGAGGAGCAGGAAGACATTACATCACACAGGTAGGATAGCATTTCACACCTTATTGCTAAATATAGGTGCCAGCAGAAAGTGAATCACAGATGTACTGTCCTGTGACGTAAATCCCTGTGAATAACGGTTGTATACAGACAAAATATAAATTGCATTGCAGTGCTGTTGGTGTTGTCACACTAAAGTCAATAATTGAGCAACATTGGATTTGCATTCGTTATGTAAAAGCAACAATGATTATGCAACACCCAACAGAAGCATTTTGCCAGGGATGATACCTTGATGTTTTTGTTTTTTCAATTTCCAAAAAGGCAGCAGAACAGTATATAGAACTAGACTATCAATGAGAAAAGTACAGTGACAGCCTAATTAGCTTAGATGTTACGGTAAATGCAGCAAATCCATTAGTGGTCTTCTGCAGTAACCTAGAGACACACCTAACACAGAGAGAGAGAGAAAGAGAGAGAAAGAGAGAGAATTGTATGAATAATTCATAAAATTGCCAGTTTTAGCAACACATCTAGTGCGTACAGTATTTGGCATGACAATGACAACAAATAATTAAAAACTCCTGGATAAGGCACTGACAATGGAAACGAAGAGAGCCCTATATATAGTGCAGATATTCTGAAGAGAGTAGAAAACCCCAGATGTCACAATTGTTAATAGTGCAATGATTTGCAGTTCACAAAGTCATTATAAGCAGACCTGGTTTGACACCAAACAATAGAAAAGGATTTCTATATGTGTCTCACATTTTCCAATCCTTTGCAGGGAATTGAGTTATAAGAATGAGTGGCAGATGAAATGAAA
The DNA here is from genome assembly GCA_026546735.1 of Forbesichthys agassizii. NCBI lineage: Eukaryota > Metazoa > Chordata > Actinopteri > Percopsiformes > Amblyopsidae > Forbesichthys > Forbesichthys agassizii. Next base: position 316,985 of record JAODLL010000001.1, on the reverse strand, counting down.
TGTCAGAACGGCATGAGTCTGCCTTGAATCCTAATCAGCTTGCAGGTCACAGGAGCATTTTAATGCTCCTGCTGCCAATGTTTATTCACTTTCAGATGTCACCTCCTTCCTACTCATGCTCCAATTTGCATGCAGTGCCCTGATTGGCTGCCAGCATGTTACATTTCAACAGGCTGCCCTCTGCCGATTTGCTGGAGTCGTAGGAGGCATGGATTTGTTAGCAAAAACAGGAATAAAAGCCAGTGTGTGAGACCTCAGAGCCAGATGACCAATTTGAGAAGCCTTGTTTTTTTTTAAATAAAACGCACCCTACACATCAAAATCAGCCGGCAGTGTACGCAAACCGCAGAACAAACACAGGTAAAAGAGAAGCCATCCAAAAACTGCTGAGTAGATTTGAAAAAGGAAAGGTGAAATCTTCCTCCTTGGAGAACAAGAGTGAGTCTGAAAAGTGCTCAGCTTTTCTGCAGCATATATTTGATAAGCGGCTGCTTGGGAACCTCAGCTCGACTACCTTACTGAACATTTGAAGCAAACAAAACAGCCGGCATGTCTCTAGAGGTGAAGGAGAAGACCCGGGTGAGACTAGTGTTCCTAGGGGCAGCCGGGGTAGGCAAGACGGCCCTGATCCGTCGCTTCCTCCAGGACACCTTTGAACCCAAACACCGGCGCACGGTGGAGGAACTCCACAGCAAGGAGTACGACATCGGCGGGGTCAAAGTCACCGTGGAGATCCTGGACACCAGTGGCAGCTACTCCTTCCCAGCCATGCGCAAGCTCTCCATCCAGAACAGCGACGCCTTTGCGTTGGTGTACGCCGTGGATGACCCCGGGTCGCTGGAGGCCATCAAGAGCCTCCGAGACGAGATCCTAGAGGTAAAGGAGGACAAGTACACACCCATCGTGGTGGTGGGCAACAAGACGGATAGGGAAGGGGAACGGCAGGTGTCCAGCGAGGACGTGCTGTCCACGGTGGAGCTGGACTGGAACAACAGTTACCTGGAAGCCTCGGCCAAGGAGAACGTCAATGTGATGGAGGTGTTCCGGGAGCTTCTGCAGCAGACCAACCTGCCCAGCCGGCTGAGCCCGGCTCTGAGGAGACGCCGGGAGACCTTCCCCAAAGACACCAGCCTCCGGCCGCCCATGAACAAGACCAACAGCTGTGCCCTGTCGTAACCAGGCGACACAGGGAGGAGATGAGGTGAACTGTAACATAAACGGGGTCATGGCGCAGGCAACAGCGTGTGGATGAGATGATCAAGTGTGTGCCACCCAGTATTGCTGGACATTAAGAGGGGGGGGGGGAACGGAGGACAGAATAACTGTTTCTGACATGAACCTACACCTGATTAACATTTGTTCTTTATTTGTTATATAAAGGCAGGTGAATCTGATGAGAAAATGTAAGAGGACAGGTAGAGAAACAGTGTATTTCATTATGTTTACGTTATGTAATGTTTCTGCTGTTTATTTGTCATGCTGCTGTTGAGATTAATGTTGTAAACTTTTGGATTGTAGATTAAACATTCACTAAGGCATTTGGACTGTTGTAATTTATCTATTGATTCACCATGCAAATACTATAATATGTATGTAGGTATATGTGCTGTGTGCAAATGGCTGTGCGCTGATACAATTGTTTACATTCACATTTCCAATGGCACAAATGTTTACAATTTTCTGCATGGCATTACTATCATGTCCAAGCATGTTGTGAAATGCAAATATGTAATGTACATGCTTTTTTTTTTATCACAATTTAAAAATACTTTTAATTACTTTATTAATAAATGTCCTCCATGTACATGTGCTGTTTGTTTTACAAATAAAAACCTTAATAGAACAAAACATTAAAATGTCTAATTATTTCAGTGTGTGTAATTTGATTTCATAGATCGGTGAAGAAGATACCCACAGTTAGGATGGTGCCTGGAAATTAGCCTTACAAACAAACATCCATAAAAACTGCAATTTACTCGTCTGGAAACACTCACACAAAAGATTTTGATAAAAGGGTGTCAATGTAATCATTAGTCAATAATTAAACCACATTGAACTAGTCAGTACATGGGGGGGGGCGAATAACAGTCACTAGAGCCTGCCACCTTCAACCAGTATTTCTGAAAGTTTATACATAATGTTCCAATTAGGAACACAAAAAGAGTTAATATAATGAACTAGCAATATTCCTCCATAACTGACCAGCCATAACACTATACAATACACCAAATGTAAAGTTTAATAAACAAATTAGATTTCATTGTCCATTTCAGCATAAATTAATTGGAAATAAACAAGGCTGGTCATAAAGCCTGGTCAGAAAGTTAAGTTATATTGCCATCTGCTGGCAACAATTAATATAAACACAGGTTAGTTAATTCTTTTCAACCATATAAGCACTCCTGAAAATATAAGACTTCAGAGTCAATCTTCAATGTCACATTGGCTTATAGCCTTACAGCTTATGAATAATTATCAATAAGAGACACTCTTCAAATGACCACTTCAACACGTCAAATTACTCATGCATGTGATGTGACACTAGGAGTCCAACACATTGGACATAAAACCTCAATACTAAATACATGATATAACAAATACTGCACATATTGATACATTTTATTCTGGCATTCCAAAGGCCAACTCATATACCACAGAAAGCAACCAAAACTTTTGGCAACATATTTGACACAAACCACAAAATATATAACATAGCAGAATGACCTGACAGAAATTGTTCTTCCTTTAGGCATAATGCAAAACGCTTTAACAATGAATAATTCAGTAGAGCTCCTCATCCATTGTGCAGTTCCTGTAAAAGGCGTATTGTTTCTCCTATACAAACCCACAGGTGACAATTGTGGAGCTGAAGTCCATACTGGCCCTCCCTTCCCCCGAACAAGACAAGACCAAATTAAACAAAGTTTCCTGTTTTATTTAGAGGAAGTGGCCGAGTTAACGTTTGCCATCTAGTTCCTGTTTCAGTCCATTTTTAAGTCTTTCAGTTGTTCAATTGTACAGAGAGCAAAGGGAGGGACCGTCATGCAGGTGTGCAGTTGTCTTTTCTAACATGGAATTCTACCACCATACACTACAACACAAAAGAAGCTGGTAATTGTGTTTTCATGTATTTATTTGTATGAATTTTACATTTTAATTTATTTGAGGTGTACCTTTTACAAAACTTGTGACTAGTTTTCTAGAATGCTAGAGAAGGACAGTGTCGATGTCGTCTTGTCTCGTCTTTGACTCTGGACTTGGTCGAAGCTCCTCAGCAGTCTAACATTAATCTGAGGCGTTTAGAACCAAGTTCAGGATTTCAGACAGAATGCAGCAAAGCGCTACTACAAGGAGATCACCAGTCTATGCACGGTATCACTCAGAAAAATGAACAAAAAGGCCATATGACTATATTTTGTGCTTTACGCAAAAGCTAGACATGCAAATGTGATCCGAACATTAAAGGAAATGCCAACGCTATCTGTATAGAATGTATTAAATGTATAATGTTCATTTTGGGGTTATCAGACACAAACACTGCACTGTATCAATCATCTAAACGCAAAACAATAAATGCAAGGCACATTGTAACAGGCAGTGGAAATCTGTATGTTGATAATGTCTTCATATGTGCTGTACTACAATGTATAAATCAGAAACATCACATAGCTGGCTTAGAATAGTCATCAATTGTGACATTTCAGTCCATATAATTATCTGGATGACAGCTGAAAAAAAACATGCTCGACTTGACAAACTTTCATTAGAATGTAATTCCTCCTAAGTGAAGCTTTAACACTATTAAGAGAGTGATGCTGCCCTTTTATATTAGTTGGCCTGAAACTGGTACTGAACGTTAAGTGTTTGGTGCAAAGCTGAAATTTGCACAGCAAGGATATGCACAAAAAAAATCTGTTCTAAGAAAAGGATAAATTAGAAAGTCTAAATTACTTCTACTAGAGAGAGCACAAAAAAATGTCCTACTGTACTTCAAAGGCTGACATAAAATGGCAGCTCTAATATTATGTAGTATGTTAGTGTTATGCTACAATTATGTAATATATGAACATGTATGAAGTGACTAAATTAAATGACCTGTTGATCTGCATGTTTGTAAAGACAGACGTTTTATCAGATTTAGTGAGCAAGTGCGTCATGCTCACCAGGTTTAGCCAATGTGCCATTCCTGTCTAAATGAATTTGAATAAAACAAATGTTTATTAGCCAAATGCTGATCGGTAAGTGTACTGGGATGCTTGATTCAGAAGAATAAAAAGAGTGTGTCTGACTAAAGAGCAAATAATTTGGTTGTGCCATGTTAAACATGGACAATGGGACTCCTTTTTTAGGTAAGGTACATACACTTTAATACTGTATACCCATTTCTCACGCAGCAAAGTTAAACTTAAGCAAATTGAAAGAGGGAATGATTGATTGCTCCTTGGGGAATGTGTGCATGTGAGGACGGTTGCCTCAGTCATCCACAGCGATGTTCCGGAACAGGTAGGCCATGGACTCTCCGTTGTGGATGCGCCGGATGGCCTCGGCCAGGATCATACTGACATCCACCGTCTTGATCTTGGGGCACTGCAGCTTCTGTACCTCATGGGGCACAGTGTTCGTCACCACCACCTGGGGGCGCACACAGACAGGAAGGCTACCGGTTATCACCACAAAACTGATGAAGGCCTGTCAAGTGACTCTGGGCTAGGGTTGTCGATACAGTACCAACACGTGAACGTTTCCTGACTCAGACGCAGAGTGAGTCATCAAAATACAAAACAGATCCATGTGTGAAGTAAAATGCATACGTCATAAACAGTTAAGTCTGTTGTTGAAGGTGCCAAGTGGTTTATTACTTGTACATCATGGATGGTTGACCGCTATTTGAGATCCCACCCCTAAAAAGTAGTACTTTCTGTTGCTAAACTACCCTGGTTGATTTTCTGTTCCTTTTTACTGGCCGTTTCGCTGCTGTGATTTCCTTAAAACATTATTAAAAGACATTCAGTCATGCATCTGTTTCTCAATTTCAGAAGCAAATTGGAATGCAAAAGCTATGCTACTTTCCGCAACATGAATACATTAAACAGAATTGTAATGTACTTAAATAAATGACACTTTGTGTTGTGCTTTGTTGTATCAGGTTGTAAACCTGAGCCAGTTTACGTGTGGCTGAGGTAATTCAGATCTCAGTTGCCCTGAATGTGTACTTCCAACGTGAACTGAAAATGTATGTCATGTTCAGAGGTAGTTCACTTCCACTGCTATGGGTTTGATGCATTCCTTTTACCTTGACAGCCACTCATGTCAACACACCAACCTGTATGTACTGCACAGAGAGGTCCCCTACCAAAGTCGTACAGCTAATAAAACCTCACACGCAGTATCTGTTCCCCTAGTTACTTTAGGATTTATTACATTACACAAAATATGATATTCAATATTGAATTGAGATTCAAATTGAGCCGGACATTACATTGAAAATTATATTATGATGGTAGGCCATATGGTATACTCTAGACCAAAGCAGTCTTCTTGATATCACTACCACATGCATTTCACAAAACATCGACTTATCGTGCAACATATGGACATGACCTCAAAAATATTGTATTTACACGCATGTTGCTGACACAAGGCAGTTAGTATTGTGCTGCTCAGCGCCTCGCCCCCCCAGCCCAACCACCACACACTCACACACACGTTCCTCAAGGCCAATGGGTATTTATATTAATAGGTGTTTGCTGGCTGAACAGTAGTGTACAGTTACTGTACCTCATCAATAGCAGACTCCTCTATGAGCATTGGAGCCTCTGCAGACAGCAGGCCGTGTGTAGCCATGATGTAGATCTTATAGGCTCCCCTCTCCTTCAGGATCTCTGCTGCTGCAACAAAGTCCTCCACGTCGTCTATAATGTCATCCTTATGCATTGAGCACACCAAAACAGGCTTTATGGTCGTGTGAGGCCAAGTACGTGAATTTAGCATGAAAACAGACAGTTGCAGTAGACAAAACCAACCTTGAAGTATTAGCAACACAATTGAATCATACATTTAGATCAGCTCACAAGATTGTTAAAGCCATGCTTGTTTCACATTTTTGTCTCCCTCTTCTGTCTGAGACAGAAAATAATCAAATGGTAAACATTTGTACTGCCAAGTACACAGGATAACCTATTTTTATGAATGGGCAACTCAGTACATTTTAGTTAAAAATTATGTATTGATAACAAAATTCTGAAAACTGAAAACCATGCTGTTGCAATAGACATTTGAGATTTACTCATTTGAATACAAGTTTGCAAATGCCCCTCAAGTCTGCCTACTGTCAGTTGACGTAATTTAAATAAATTCAAAAATAAAAAATAAAAAAATAAAAAAGACTACTTTAATTCACATGAAGGGTTAAGGTCTTACAACAATGATTGCGATCCTGCCTCCAACATCTCCCACTACTGTGATAGGGGGCTTCTCCTTCGCCATCATCACTGCAAGTTAAAGGAAAACAAGACTACAGTAAATTGGAGAAAAGCGTTGCAATACCTGGAGGACCAGAAACACATTCAAAATGAAACGTTTTTTGATTGGGTTGAAGGCCTGCAAACATCATGCAAGACAGGTCCTTCTCAGCAAACATCCCACCACAGCAGCTCTCCAATATCCAAAATAGGCAGGCTTCTAACATAGCTCTCCTCTGGTTTGTTATGGAGAGAAGGGAAAAGGCATGCGTGGTGAAGCTGACACTTTCCATTTGACTGGTGAATGATGCTACAGTCTTAGCAGACAACCGAGGCTACATTGTTTTGCAAAAATTAAATTAATGCATTTTAAACAAGCTGGTGTGCAGAACCAACACCCAAGCTAAAACCCTAGCAACTAGCAAGTTTGAGTACACTTCACACATCTCTGAGCAAACCAAGGTCTACCAAATATCTCAATGTTAGTATCAAACTAGAACGGTCAGTCAGTTGGGTTACTCTTTGGAGTAAGAACAATACAATAAAAATAAATTAATATCAGAATCTCTTGTTTAGCAGTTGGGACCCACAACCCAGAAAAGAACCAAGCTAAATGCTCAAAAATAAAAAATATCAGTGCACCTCCCCAAAGCAACATTAGCGTGAACATTCTTGTTAGATGCGGAAACTCATGTATGTGACGTGGTGTAATCAACTAATTCTGATGCTTAGTTCACATGTAGTATACTGCCAAAAAATACAGTGAATACCATTTTGCATGGAGAAAATTATAATACACTTAGCAATAAATTAAAATATTTGTAAATTGTAAAATTAAATATAATGCAGCCTAAACACTAATTGTGAACTAATGTCAACATTTCTCAGCCCTGTAATAAAAGGTTTGGGTAACAAGCCAAATCCTTTCCACTTGAGGACCAATACTTGAGAGCTTCCAACAATTAACACAAAGGAACTTATTTTCATGATGCAAAGGCATGTGTATGAAAGCGAAATCAAAACAAAGTGGTCCATTAAGGAATTGTCCCCTGGGAAACAGTGGCTCTTAACTGGCATAGGCATGTAGCTGTGCCAATGCTATCCACACAAATGTCCACCAAAAAATGCTTATTTTATACCTATAGAATCGTGAATGTTCATCGTTAAAAAATATTTAAGATAATGTAATCATATTTTTGCATTGTTCAACTTTATGGGTTTTACAAAGATGGCCCTCTGTGAGATCACACAGAGACATCATTTAAAAACACAACAACAGTGGTTAGGAGGAGCTCATAGGACCAACATGACTGCAAAAGAGCAAATCGGGCACAGAAATACATTTAACCTCCGTTTTTGTATAATGTACATGTTATGTGTACATTTCCAATTGAATGATCGGTGTTTATTCAGCTGTAATATTCCATATTACAATTCCCAAGTGTCCAGAAGGTAAATTAATTGGAAGCCCTCAGTAGATTGAGATTCCACTTTTTATCATCCCATGCAGCGATACTAAATTCAAACAAAGGACTGGATCATTACGCTCATACTTGGTAGCTCTATTCCAGGGAACAGGACCATATGTCTGCTGCCTGTGTTAGCAGTAAACAACAGTGGGAGAGAATATCAAAATGATATAATTAGACATGGAAATCACAAAAACTAATAAAAATACCACATCCCATACTGTAAAAATACAATATATCAATAGCATGTTCTAAACAAGCATGGTAACTGTTCTAGAAGAAAGGATGGCAAATCCCAAAATTCGTGAGGAAATTGACGATGTATTCTGAAACAGGTGGAGGTTGGTTATGTTGGATGATAAACTGTTAAGATGTCATGATACATCTGCAAAGGCAGAGTGTGTTCCAGAGTTCTAGGTGGAAAACAGGCAGGAAAAACAACCACAATGTCTGGGTGAAGGCATGGCTAGAAAGCTTGGTATAAACAGAGCCTACATTCACATGGTGAAAAGGGTCTGGATCAGTCTCCATTGGTGATTGTTTACCATCAGCATTCACACCCTACATGCACAATGTCCGCTCACCACAGCTACAAAGAGACAAGCTGCCATTAATTTCGAACGTGAACCACCAACAATGGGCAGCGCTAAGCTCTGCCTCAAAATCGCCCTGCGACAGTTGAGAGCTGGCGAGTTCGACTGCTCGCCAGAGTTCAAGTGATCTGTGAAGCTGAACACGCAGACAGTGGGGTGAACGCAGGGTTAGCTCTACCACTACTTCGAAACAAGCACTTGGGACTTCAACGTCATTGCACATCCACGGCCTGCCACCCAGAGTGACTGTCAAGACAAGACTATAATCTAAAAAAAATAAGGTGAGCGCAAAAGTCGGGCGGAGCCAGGCTAACTGCCAGCAGTGTGCTGACCCAACCCAAATCATTATTTTATTGGCCTAAAGCTTATCGTGTGGGAGTGTGTGAATGAGGGAGGACAGCCTGTTCAATGACTTAAGAGTTGACAAACCGTGTCTAGTCTAGTACAAACTAATACACAACAGTGTGGGAAGAAAACATGTCACGCAATAAGGACTTTCTCTTCTGAAGGCCAGAAGAATGCAGAAACCAAACTGAGACTTGAAATACCACATTCACAGAAAATGTTGCGACATTCAATCAGTGAAACACAGCGAGGAAGATAAGTGCGTGTGGCTGAGAAGAATGCATTCATGCCAAAGTGTGTTCATCTTACACGGCAGCTCCAGGCCAGTGTGTCCGGAGGTTGTGCGAGATGCCGGAGGAGAGTGACGTCCGTCGGCCATGTCGGACTCCGAACAGTGGGCCTCCCCGTGGAGCACCGCCAGGCCCAGACGGAGCCTCTCTGCGTATGACTGGGCTCTGAGCAACACACACAAACACAGTCACCAATAACTACAGTGTAGAAACTAACTCAGATCTGCGTCAGATCAGATCTTCCCTCTCAGGCTCACATGCACACATGCTTTGCATAAATGCTCTGAAAAAGAAACCTGGTATTACTGTATGTAGGGGATCGCTGGGCTATTACAGTACATGCTAAACACAATTAAGAGACTGGAGACAAAGAAAAGTAAAAGTATGGATATGCTAATCTGTTGCCGATTTTAGACTATTTTCAGTTGTGCTTAATCACCCCTTAAATGCATTTCAGCACCCCAAAAAAGTTAAAAAAATCAAATCATCATCAGACAAACACACATTGGTGTAGATTGCTGGGGGACAAAGGGAATGCATATCAAACCACATAGCCCCCGATAGAGTAACCTACTGTTTCGGACTGAGTCTGGGACATGGGAGTTACCGTCACACCACCCTGCCCAGCACCCATTGCGCACCCCCAGCCATACAACTTAACATCACCCAAGCATACAATATTTGGTGTGGACGCACTGGTAACGGCAGAAGTGCAATGTTTATTGGAAACTAGGACAGACGAGAGTATTCAGGAGCAACTGGATGCAACACACAAGAACTATCTACTTACTCGTGGGTATCAATGAACCACGTAAGCAGTGTCGGCAATAAATAAAAAAAAATGTGCTCAGTATCTGAAGGTACGGGATGATGCTGGTAGCTCGTCGGACATCAAAGACATATTCCTTTGGAACGATTATGTGGACAAAATAATTGTCCTGAAACCGAAAATAGGCAAATCACTTACTAATGTTTTGGAGTAAGCGTGCCCTGGCCCTGACTGTTAACTGCAGTGTGAGTGCAGGCCAGCGGGGGAGTGGGGAAAATCATGCTCGGGCACGGTTCAAGGCAACTGGGCCTAGTGTGAGTGCGCCCTAAATCCTGCCTATGTACGTGTTTGTTGATGACCTCCCCCACCCCCAAGGTTTGACCGTAGAATCCCCCCTGCGCTAATCAATGGGGTGGAGGGATGTGACTGAACATGAACCAACCCTGTACCCGCTGAAAATAAACAGTTAGTTACAGATAATACAATCTTGCGATGTTAAAACATGTTTAAAAGCTATATGGAGTAAGCTGGAGGTGCTAAGAACGTGGCAGAGTGTTACCTCTTGGCAGCTGAAGGTGACTTTGCTACGATTACAGCATTCCTGTAGTCTGGGATCTGTAGAAGATACACATTCTTAATACTGTGCTGACATTTTGCAGGCTTTGCATATTGGATAGTAAGCATAGTCAAGAATAAAATAGAAAATATTTGCTTTATTATATAGGCTTATCTAGGAGATCAAAACCCGTTATATGATGTCTAAAAAGGAGGTTCATAAACAGAACCTACTGACAACATTTGACTTCTTCGTGACAAAAGATACAGTATAAAAACTGATTGTAAAAACTAAATAGTTAAAAAAACATTTTAGCATACAATAGCTGAGAATAGTACTAAATAAAAACTTCTAATAAAATTATAATTGGCCAGTAGAAGCAGACAAATGACACAGTAAATACAAAGGTTGTGTCTTATCATATATGCACACACACACACACATACATACACACACACACACACACACACACACATACATATATACACACACATATATACATACATACATACACATATATATATATATATATATATATACATACATATATATACATACATACACATACATAC
>JAODLL010000001.1:276889-298401 GCA_026546735.1 Forbesichthys agassizii | reverse complement strand
AACGGTATGGTGCATGGACCGAACCGCAACGTCTGTACCGAACGGTTCAATACGAATACACAAACCGTTACACCCCTTATATATATATATATATATATATATATATTAAACACTTGCTTTCAGTTTAAGAAAAACATAACGCTCAAATTTTGGAAAATATATATATATACACACAAAATATTGGCTACTGTTATCTGCACAGGCTAAACCTGAAATATGTGGAACATGCACAGATTGTATAACATGTAGTGGCTGGTGATCAGAAGATTTGTGGGGCAGATACGTAGGTAGTCTGATGTTGATTTAACCAAATGCATGTATGATACACAAACAAGCTAGCTAACAAAACTCATGGGAAACAGGACATTTTAAGGAGAACAGATGCCTTAGCAGGGCTTTGTATTGTTCCACGATAATGTTATATTAAATTCCTTTAGTATTAGGATCGTTGATTGTGTTTATCTCGAATATAAATTTTATTTCAAACAAGTTCTCAAAACAAACTTTCCTGTTGCATTATAAAGTTCCAGTGCCTGTTTCAGCACCACGGCTATATTTACACTGATCGGTGTGCACATGTGCATCCCTTGAAATAAAACCAAGACGTCCAACCAGCCGTAGTAGGCTACAAATGTAACCAATTCAATTGAAAGATTCATCCCATTTGCGAGAAAACGCTCACAAATTGCTTTAGAGTTTCCGGCTGCTTAAATCTCATCACTGCATTTAACGAGAGGCGGTGTCTGCGCCTTTTTTAGTTTTCCATATAGGGTTCGATTGGAATGCTCTGCCTTAAAAATTAGCGTGCCTTTTATGTACAAACACTCGCTGTAGTGATGATCGCAGCGTAGTTTGATTCGACATGAAAGTAAAGACTATGTCCTGCTTCAAGATTTCACTCGGTGTAATCTGTCAAACTGACGAAGGGCCTTCAGATGTTTACGTCACGTTATTCAGTCAATGACGGAATATTTTCAGTTAAAGCGACCTCTGGTTCACACACACCGCTTGTTCACCCTTATTATATGGAACTTCAAACCGGCAGTCTAATCAGCCAAACTCAGCTAAAACTAAACTAAAAATATTATTTTTTCAGTTTTCAGGCTAGACAGGAAAAAAGTCCGCCCCCTTTGGTTAGCATTTCCGGGTCCCTATTAAAAAATGTGTATTATGGGGATTAGAGCAGTTATTAAAATACATGTTTCTGAATGCACATCCTTATGGGTGCTGTCAGTGGTGACCACCTCCCTGTATAAACCAATATAGTACACATAAAGAAACACTAAATCTTACCTCCAACTGGGCGCAGTTTTGGCACGCCTCCTTGGAAAAGGCCTCCCATTGGCATTGGCCCCCCTCCTCCAAAGCCGGCACCGCCTCCTCCTCCACTACTATTACCACCTCCTCCACTGCCCCCCGTTTCTGGAGAAAACAGACGATCAGCATCACACACACTAGCGATGGGGGTTGGCTGGGTGCTGATGTAGTGCCAATGTCACTCACTCTCTATTGCAGGGGCACTTCTGTCATTGACAACTACGGCTTTCTTCAGTTTAGCGCCTTTACAGATGTCCGATAGCAGCGCTCCCCTGCCTTTAGATTCATCTCTAGACAACTTAGGTGCAGCGGTGTTTGCCTAGAGACCAGGGTTCAATGGATTACAATCAAGACCATGCACAATCTGCAGTCTACCTGCAGAGACCAGATCTATCCTGGTTGATTTGTTTTAGTGTCTGCACATCAAAACTAAAATCAACCGTCACTTTTATGACTAATTTGCTTTACTACTTTAACAAACGAATAGCATCATTAGTAACTGCATACCAATTTTTTGATTAGCTGTTAACTAAATAAAAGTACAGAAGTGTGATGAGACATATCAGTGCTGGTGTTAATATTGACAGTAAGTTATTCAAATCGGCATTTTATGGGTTGAAAATGGCTGTACACGTCATCTCTGTTTACCAATAAGCCAAGGTCCTTGCTGGCTTCCAAGGGTACATTTGGTAGCCAGACCATATACACAAAGTGAATATGGTCTGGCTACACTTCATTGGGAAATGTTCACAATGGAGACCTCTGGTTCAGTTTGAAACTATTGGACAGCGCTGAACCAATCGACGTTGCTACATCTGTTTTGATGGCCTCATCAAGAACTCCCACCATTTAGAAGCATGCTTGATGTTAACGTCATCTCACTACCCCACCCTGATTGGACCGCCAGCAGGGTGGCTGTGAGAACGCCAATGTGAACAGGGTTTCACACTGTAATCTCAGCTAAATAAATTGATCTGAGAAGTCAGCCTATACATTTGGTGTCAAATTCAAATGATGTCCCCCTCTCAGCCCCTACCCTCTTCCCACTCAGCTCATTGACTACTTTTAAGCCTTCTTCAAAGTTTTGCAATGGATGGAGTCCAGGGGGTCAACACTTTACTATGAGTTGAAGCACGATAATATGGGTGTGGCCATTTCGTGATCTGGTGCCAAAATAAACTTTTTTCCATTGATTGCCATGTTAATCTAAAGACGTTAAACTTCGCTCATCGGCTGGTGCCAGAATGTTTTTCACTCACTCACACGCACGCACGCACACACACACTCAGAGAAAGCACAATGCCCATCGATGCCTTGAAAGTATAGATTTATTTTTAAAACGATAGTGTATATTCAGCCACTAAGAGACTGTGTTTTAACAACCAATTTCTAAATAAAACAATAAACAAAACTCCACAAGCTTGCAGCCTTAAAAATGTGTCCGGCCTGGATGTTCTAAATCACCAAAAATGTCTGAGATTCACCTTCTCAAACACCAGTATTGATTTGACTAACTGATTGCGATTAAGGAGTGGCAGCAATGCGATGTTACGACGCCCAGTCTGCATGAAATCAACCGAAGAGTTCACAGTCTATTTGTTGACGTATTGTAGCAGACATCACGCACTTCACAAGATGGAGTTGTCACGTAAAGGGTTACAGATCATTAGCTTAGGTCGCCTGGTGCAACGCCGGGGCTCCAGCGCGATGTTACCAAGCTCCAATCTGCCTCTCTTGGGTCAATCTGAGTTCCATACGCTCTCACGGCAAACAGAGTCTTATTGACACTGGTATGCAATAATAGCAGAGATGCAGTTTTGCTGATGTGAATTAAATGCTTATTTTGTCATCATTACTTGTAGATATAACAGACAGTAGCCAGGCATAGCAGTTGGGCTGAATATATTCCATCCGCAGTAGTAACACTGCTTCAGCTCCAACTTTTATTTTGACTATGTGCTCGAATTCCCGGTGCTGAAATCTGGCAGACAGACAGATATAGATGGATAGATAACATACATAGATAACAACGTAAAATTTGTCACAGCAGTTGAGCGTCCATATTAAAAAAATTCAAAAAGTTACATCAATGAACGTCAATAGTCAAAGTGGGATTGTTGCTTCTAGTTATTATATAGTTTAAGTTAAATAAGTAAATTTGCAGTAGACATAGGCCTACTTTAGACTAAGCATGCCCATCAGTACAATTACACAACATTACAAGCTAAAAGCAGTTCTCTCCTGCTACTCACTTGACTGAAGGTGGGGGGTGGTGGGGGTCCAGGGGGCGGAGGGGGAGGAATTGGCATCCTGTCTGTCTTGCTTGCACTTCTAGGGGGTGGGGCAGCTCTTCACTGTCTCAATTCAGATGACACACTGACACCTGAAAACAAAAACATATACACATACACAGAATATAGGCATGCCAGTGCCATCCCATTGGATTACACAGGTTTTAATGCAGAATGAACTGAATACCATCTAATATGACTCCTGAGAATTCTCTCAAATTAAAAAAGGTAGATAGATAGGATTATAGAGAAACATTACAGCCTACATAAATGTATATTTGGCCTAGTTTGGTCGTTTTGTGTGCACTATTCCCTGAGCAAAACATCAGAAACAAACTCCAGAAAGACTAATGCTGTAGGACAAACCATAAAAATAAATTTAATACAACAATATTACTCTCTAAGCAGTCATGTGACTGGTGTGAAGATTAGAATGTGTTGTAAAGAAATAAAAAAAGTGTATTAAACTTAAAAAGGTTTATTAATGACTTGTTGCAGGGAATAATTTACTCACACCAGAACATGGCCAACTTGGAAGCAATAGTAGACAATCTGCCTGTATGTTTCATGCAATTTAACCTGGGCACTAACCAGCTGCCATGCTCCAACCATGGATGTACAATAAACAGCTTTGCCCTCCTATAGGTGTGAATGTCATGTTGATATACAGACAAAGCAGGACTTTGAAAACTGGCTTCCCTTACGTAGCCAGACTCCTGAATACAACATTTTTAAAGAATTGTCTGTCCAGGCTCTACAGAGTTTAACATTTACATTATTAAAGCCTTTATGATCTTCCACGGTCTGTAAAATGTGGTTCAAGTACCTGGACTGTACAAGGGTTGTGCTTTGACTATATTGAGGTAAACAGATCTCCCCAAACCAGTTAGCACTGTGGGCCCATTGGAGAAATTGCATGGTGGCTAACTTCTAACCCCACCCTCAGCTTTACTCCTCCCATTCAAAAAGCTGTTTGGTTAAGTGTTAGAGCAGGTTTGCTCTGCAGGAAAACAAATGGAATGTCACTGAGCAAGCTTGCCAGCCGGGAGGCATACCAGAAATGGAAATGCGCAATATATCCAGGCAGGACAAACGGAGACAGACTGCTGTCATCTCGCACTTCAATAGCAGTACTGTGTTACTGACACACTTGAACACACAATACTTAATGATTAAATAGCCAACAAACCAGCGTTAACAGACCTGTTTTAATGCTCTTGATAGTAATACTATCTGCCCTTTTTAGCAAAGGACATATGGCCAATTAGCCATAATATTATTCTTTTTTCAAAGAGCTAGTGGATAACGCATTCACGAGTTTGTTCGGAGTAAATGTATGTAAATGTGATATTTTACGCACAGTTTTTACGCCCATCAGATACATCTATACACTATTTAAACAATGATTATGCCATTTCGCGCATTATCAGCAAACAGTACAACTAATGCTTCTACAGCTATTATAGTTCTATATAACAATTAAGGAATGTTTTGTTATACATATTATAGATATCAGCGTCCCTTGGGACGAGGTTCAATGTAAAACTTAGCCTAGCATAACTGGTGGAAACGAGGAAGTTGAAATCGTGTAAATGAGAGGAGCAAAAGGGCCCGTTTCTAGGACAACATTAGCACTCTATGAGCTATGTTTTAAAGCCCAGGCCTGACTTGTCATTGTGTTTACAATTTTTCTACAAATTGATACCCACAATTAAGTGCTCCCTAAATTAATTGAACGGAGCCCGTGCCAACTACCGTAGTGGAAATGTCAACTCAACAAATCTGTAAACAAGGCCCGGCTAGGTTTTGTCCGTGTACGGCCAATAAACACATTTTCATGTACGGTACGTAACTTACCCGGTTTCGAAAACTGATGGCGTTGCACTCAAAAACAACATGAATGGAAACTGTTGGTTTGACATAAACAGTACCTGTGGTTAAAAAAAATATAGGGTTGCTGTACTGCTACAAGGATACAATAATAGTTGGCCAGTGTATTGTAGTGCAGTAAAGCATGAAGTTGATCAAGCTAAGCCGGGCTATCCTACTGTACGGTACGGTAGTTGTTTTTCGGCGGTGCTAGCGTTAGCCAAAGTGTGCTAGTAAGTTGTTAATTCCGAGTCTACGCCAGCTGTCACTGTCAGCGGGCTCAAGGACTTGAACGCAAATTAGCTAGCCGATGTAAACAGCAGATGGATATGGAAGGTTAGTAAAACAAATGCGCCGGTTACGGTAACACACAGCTGTTTCCACTTTACCCGTACTGTCGATGAGCTTCGAACAACTTTACCTGCCTTCTAGACCTGCAGGCGAACCCATTCTCGCGTTCATACCGTTTATCGACTGCTTCTCGGAAACCCGGAAATGGGCCGTCCCGACACAAAATGGAGGGAGGTAACGAGGACATCGGCCTGGCCTTGTCCCACCGACGCCTCCTGTCTAGTGTATTAAACCACGTGACCATGACCAATAAACGTAGCCGAATCTTATTTCTTCGCGTTTATTCTGTGATCTGCACTAGCTAGGTTTGTCTACTGCCCACATAAGTTGAACGGTATTCCGTTTTCGTAGACGGCTAACAGTCACCTCACTTGTGTTAACCATAATGGCAGCATTCAAGAAAGGGCCTCGGTCAGTGGATCTTCCAGTAGCGTTAAAAATAACTGACCAAATTACAATTCGAAAGATAAATTACTAAAATATAATGGTGGAAGCTTATGTAAAACATGTATTTACTTGCAGGTTAAATCAATGTTTTTGGTAACCTCTATGGTCAAATGCTAAGATAGCCTACTGTATGCACACTGAAGCAAACATATGAGACAAAACATAACTGCAAAAAAGTCGCTTTATTTAGAAACATCACATGATGCAATAAAGTTGCATGGCTATTCACCCTGGAAACGTGTCATTAAAAGGCACTGTTGAACATTTCTGTTCAATTATAATTAAAAACGTATGCTTGATTTAAGCCAGCAGAAATACTTAAGTTAAGAGTGTGTCCAACAGGCACAGTGGCATATAGTATCAAACAGAATTAGAAATACGTTTTTGAAAATAGCATCCTTTATTTTTAGCTTTATGAGCTGATAACTCCCATTTAAGCCTATACTGGACATATAAATAATTATGTAAAAATGTATCACCTAATAGCAACTATTTGTAGTAAATTATATTGCTATTCTTTTGCTTCTGAATATAAGTAAATACATAGCAATTGGATGTACGCAAAATTAAAACAAATGGTTTATTTTTAAAAGGCAAATTATACTCAAGACTTTTATGCAGTTTTTCCAATGCAGAATTTGCCTATAAAATATCAACCAAAGGTTTATAAGAAAGAAAACATATATACATATACATATATATATATATATATATATACACATATACATATATGTATATATATATATATATAGTTGAATGTCAGATGTCTTTAACAACCTGCATATTATAACTCAGTCACATTGCTGTATGCCAGTATCCTTGCCTGTCAGATTAAACATGTACATTGAATCACATCAAAAACATCATGCAGCTCAGAAGGCTACACTGACAGCTTGATGTTTAAAGGTTAGATATTATAAGACATTAAATTCACAGAATTATGAAGTGATCAAATTAATACATCATCTACCAAAAGGTCATGTCATTCTTGAAAAAAAAAAAAAGACAAAACTGTAGTTTTCCATCCTACGTTCACCAAAGACACTTTTCAGAACAAAATTTCAACTATAATCTTCAGAAGCCCTATTAGAATTGTCCAAAAAATTGACTCCTCCTCCTGAAAGTCCTCTTCTGATGACTGAGGTAATTTTGGTTGCCCTTGTCCATCTTCTGATGGGTAAGAGCCTTTATCAAAGGGGTCCTGGGATGTCATCTGATCATAAAAAACACGCATTTCAAACTCGCTCTCCAAGTGAGAAGGGTGGCCATAAATGCCAATTCCCACAGGCCTCACAAAGTCCCCAGGCACTACCACAACATCCTGGCCACAGGTTGTAGACTGAAGCTTGTAGGTGTCAAAGCTAGGCCTCAGGGTCTTATCAGATACATACAAATCTGCATCTCCTTTGAGACTGCGCATGTTAAGTATGATTTTTCCATCATGATTGAGGCGTAGGTAGCTATAGTTTCCAGCCCCAATGTGGCCCTGAACCACATGAAGTAACACATACTCTTCTGAGATGCCATCATCCTCCAACAGGTGCAGGAAGCCTCTTGCTTGAGACAGGAGAAGAGCTACAACTAAGGCGCATGAACACAGCATGGTGAAGACATCGGCCAGGCAGTCATCAGCTGGATGACAAACCTAATAAAAAGAGGATATTGAACCAATAAATTATGCGGCTGAGCAGTTTAGTGACAATGTCAATGCACTCTTACCAAATATTAGTGTATTTTTAAAATCCTCTTATTTAGTTTTAAGAAATTGACAGCACTTCATGCAAAGTAGTGAAAAACATTGAGAAAAACAAATTCAAAGTTAAAATTTGTTTGGAAGTTGAACAACAATAAATGGCATGAACGACAACTCTGTAGATGTTATCAATATAATCTTACTGCAACTGTACCAGTACCGTACCCTAGATTAAGGACATTGTATATTAAATTGTATGTGAACGTAGAACAGATCAGCCAAATACCAAGCACTCCAGCTAAACGAATAAGCATATTTATCTAACAGTGTCGTCCATTTAAAAAATATATACGTTTAAATACCGTTCACTTGTCACACCATAGTGGTATAACGAGTGGTATATTATGCTAGCTACGTGCACCTAACGTTTTGGCGTTTGGCTATATCGGTTCACCGGACAGAAGGAGGAAGTTTGAAAGTTACGATTGACAAAAAGCATGTACTAAACCAGAATGGCGGAACTAACAACGGTCACCACGAATGCTGTCATTAAACTTACCCATACATGCCAAGTGCTGTCCTATACTTTGCTGCATGTTAACGGAACCTGATCATGAACGAATCTTTCTTCTTCGGAATTCTAAGAAAAGCACATTTCACTCTCTACTGCCCCCACCAGGAATAAACGTGCCGTTTATTTTGTATTTTTTCGACCACTTGATAGCATGTTATCTATCGTTTCAATTATATACTTTTGTAAAAGATTGCCATTGTGGACAGGATTTTGTTTTAAGCGGTAAGAAGAAAAATCCCATTTTAACAACGCGTTTGCCTATGTGTGGATTTAGTCTTAACGTCTCAAACTGAAGTTTTTGCAATTTTGAGAAAGCATAACATTGTTTTGGTAGCCTACCGTACATTTTTGGAGGAATACGTTTGTTTTTTCTTCGTCACATTGGCAGAAATGGACGTCCATATACACGATTGTGACAGCTAGGCATATTAACATACCATTACATTCGTGGTAAAATTGTTTTAATTTATAAATTTTCTTTTTACCATCACTGCTGTTTAGTATTGTTGTAAATCTGTGATTCAGCATTATACACGAACCCACGTGTGCAAGATTACAAAAACTTATAAAGCAGCAGTGATGTGATCACTGCTGCATCTTCTCAAGAGAGTACTTGATGGATGTCACGTGGCCAACAAGTTCAACCCAGAGGTACAAAGATCAAACGCACTCATCCTAAATATACATAAGATAATTTAAACGAAAATATAATTTCAAATTGTTTAGTATTTTTACCACTTTAATGAACAGCAACTGCATTTTTCAAAGTTAAAAAAAAAAGTCCCAGGGAAGTTTTGACATCGTCGATGATCCTGGTTTTCAAAGTCACATCGAATTGTAAATTCTATTGAAGCGCATTAGGTTGTGTAAATATGACACAAGATACATTTTCCTCGCTGATGAACACACCATTACCATTTGAATAATTATTTCAAACCAGTTGACCAATTTTAGGCTTCTATATCTCTGATAACATTGTCAAAAAGTTGAAACTGGGCATTGGTGCCGCACTTGACTGACCATAAAAATATGAATTTTATGACGCTACTTAAAAATAAAAAAAAAGCCCCAAAAGCAGTGTTCAGTCATTTTGTTGAGTACAAGATTAACAAACTGCATTTAAATAAATCACTGTATTTGATGTCCTATAAAAAAGAAAACACGTATGCTGACATTTTCTTTTCATTAAGTGGCAGATAAAGAACCTCTTTAAATATGCACATTTGCAGTCATACTATACATCCTCTGTGACTGAACAGAGCTGAAGAGGACCTGGGAGAGCACAGCATGATATACAAGTTGTGACAGGCTGAAACATTACAAATGGAAGGACTGTAGACGATTAATCACAGACATCTCTATTTACATTTTTGAAGACATGCGTCCTCAAGAATGCTTGCATTATACAGTATACAATTTAGTACCATGCTAGAACTGCTAACATCCCAACTGTTCGTTAACAGTGGAGAATCAGTGCTGTTGCCTTAAGTTTGGAAAGTACTGCAAAGAAAACATCTCACTATTAATTACCCCATTCTGCCTAATTTTGTTTTTATTTTAGCCCCCCTCCCCCCATCGCACACACGCACACACACGCGCGCACACACACGCGCACACACACACACACACACACACGCACACAATAGATTTAAGCCCACACAATGCTAGAAAATGCCAGGGGGAGATCTGGAATCGACACACCAAAACATAATATACAAAATGCATGCATTCAAAGCAAGTGGTAGCAAAAACAGGAGGAGAAAATTCACAGTATTCTCATCTATGATTTGAGAAATAGTTTTTTTTGTTTGGTTTTTCCCTCTCCTCACTCTTCGACAAATAAACGTGGTTGTATACTGACAGAAGTGTAATACGTAGCAAATCCTGCTCAGGATTTGCAATCTCTGTGGCCAGTGCATGAGGGTTCAAAAATATGATACAGCGATGATAACTGGCAGAGCTACTGCGTGCCAGTTGTATAACAGTGCTGCTTACAGCCCCTAGTGGACAGAATGGGGGTAATTGCATTCCTTGACTGACTGAAAAAAATTTGCTTGTTATGTAGAAGAGTCTTTGCGTTTCCAACAATTAAATGATTGGTTGCGTCTTTTCCTCCCCTCCCGCTTGGGATTTCTTTAGAAGACAAAGCCTGCCACAGTGGCGGGGGAAGGGGGTAAGGTGAGACAGCTATGATGCTGGGAGCTCAATGCTGGAGCAGTCTGGTGGAGGGGTGGCCCTCAGACAGGGGGTGATTTGCGTTGCAGTAGATATTGGTGGATGCCGTCTGCGTCACGCTTCAGCCAGGCAGCATTGAGGAGGATGTTCTCGCAGCACTGCTGCACTGTACGCTCAGCTGCTGGGGCCTGGTGGCTCTCAAAGAAACTCTGCACAGAGGAAGAATGGAGAGAAACGCATACAGAAACAATGGTGCTTCTGAATTAGTGATACTAGCTAAGCGACATTGGACAAGTCGCTGAAATGTAATCAAGGCGCTGACTATTTGCATTCCATGAAATGTCACCAAGGATTATATCCTAAGGAGTATAATTTTAAATGGAAAATTATGCAGTGAATTATTTCTCACCTTCACTTCAGCAGCCATTTTATCAATGGCGAAGCCATCGACCGTGAGCTGTACAGACCAATAAAGACAAGGCAAATGAGCAAGCAAAATAAAACTGCCCATAAACCTCAATAACAACTGGTTTACCATAAGGACACTTGCATGTTAAAGATATGAGCTTTAAAATGGCTCTACATGACTCTCATCCACTAGATGTCAGACTAAGCGCACTAGTATCTGACCAAAACAATTGGTGTTTCTCAATGTCAAGGAATGATCCTTAGCGGCTGGATTTCAAGGATGCTACATCATCAAATCTCGACAAAGTACCGTTCCAATGTCTAGGATGCTTTAGAATTATACCAAGGACTCAGTCCTTCAATCAGAGGATTTTGAAGGATGCACGTGTGCATCCTTCGCGTACTAAAAATACCCACAATCCTGTGCGAATCGTCAGAAGAGAGATTAAAAAAATGACACACATACAGAGGGGTTGTGATGTCATTCTCTGCTCAGCATGCAATTAGCCCACCATAGCTTTACATAGAAAATAGCTATAGTTTGCTGCTATACTTATTTTTCTAATAGAGTTTAAAGCACCTTTAATCAGACGTTCACTGGTTTAATTGTCTTCGTGATGGGTCAGACGAGAACATTGCATACCTTGACGAGTCGTGATATGAGGAAGCCACCCTGGTAGCGGTTGTAGAGCTCCTCCCAGTTGTCCCTGACAAACTTCCAGGCAGCCTTGCGGCCATGCTTGCTGCTTCCTGCCACGCCACCAATCACAGACACGGTGTCTTGGGGACGGACCTCTTCCTAAGGGGACACAGTGAACTATTTATATGAACCATTACACGCGGCTTCTACTGAAGGATATGGCCGCCAGATATGCATGTGTAGTCAACACAGCCACCAAAACTCATCTAAGAAGCAAATACACACTTCACATTAATTTTAAATCTAGATATATTGCCTTTTACATACAATTTTTTTTAAACATACATATTTTTTGTACACCGATAATACTAGTTATTTATTTGTGGCTAAACAAAAAACATTGCACTTATATTTACTGCTACAGGATTTAGAAAAGAAGAAGCTTGGTCGTACTGAGAGGGCAAAGCTGAGGACTTTCTGGATGAGATCTGGAGCAGAGATTGCTCCCAACACTCTCTCAATGCGATTCCTCTCTTCCTGCATATCCGCTTGTTTGTGAAGCTGTTGGGGGAGATAGATTCAAAATAAAGGGACAATACATATCTAGAATGATACAGAATATCTGGCCTGGACCATCTAACCTTCAGCATCGTTTCCAGCGTGCCACTGTCTCCATGTTTCAGCACTGTTAAATACACCTGGGGGAAAACCACATAATTTCAGGTAAGACTTTTCAGAAACACAGATTTGCTAATTCTCATTCACGTTAGGTCAGCAGCTAATGCACAGATGAACGTGTGAACGTGCGTGCGTGCGTGCGTGCGTGCGTGCTCAATAGCATGCATGAGCAGGGGCTTTATTGTTTACCGGGCTTCTGAGGTCTGCAGACAGGACGTGCTTGCCCTCCACGTGCTCCTTGAACCTCCGTCGCGCCTCCTCCAGTGTGGGTTTGTGTCCTGCCTTCCCCAGCTTCCCCAGGACCAGACCTCTGAGCAGGGCATCCAGATGGCCTGGTGGATGAATGTGTGTATGATTGTGACGCTATACTGTACTTTGGAGTGGCTGGAAGGTTAGAAAAGCGCTTTACCAGTTTATTTACTTGTACTCGTAAATCTAAATCAATCTGCTAAATTATCCAATTGTATTAAACATGTATACCAATGTCATGTACATTTCGGTGCATTTGACATTTTCCTCCAGCTAGAGTAGATGATCACATAATATTTTTGCACTAAACATTGTATTGAAATCCAGTTTCACACACCAGAAACTGCGTTAGACTGTTGTAAAAACACTCATATTGCCTGTCATAATTTAATTATTGATATTTAACATCATTCATTACATTTTAAATAAACACACAGAACAAGTTTATAGATTATGCATTTAAAAGATGAACAGAGACTGACCATGCATGCAGGCACTAGCATGTCAACAAGATGCAGAATTGATTTGTTTCTGCAGTAACAGCAGAAACCAGTGTATCTGGCTGATAATATTTATCAGCATTACTTGCTTGACCTTCATCCTCAAATGAATAAATCCCTCTTTTCCCCTCATTTAAAAAAACTCCACTTTCGTGACATTTTGCAGTAGTAGCATGTAGCAATAGAGGATTCCTACCTACTTCACTGTATAACGTGCACAATAACAATGTTAACACCGCCATTTTGAAGGTTAATGAGAGGAAAGGAAGGGGAAAAAAAAAAGATTGTACTTTCAGCTTCTAACAATAAAATTAAACATGCATAAAAGCTGCCATTTCACAGAATGCTGCAAACAAGGTCTCAGAACAATGTTTTTATAACCTGTCAAAACCAAAATGTTTTAAAAACCTAATGTAGATTGTAGGTTTATTTTATTTATAAAATGTACACCTTTGGGATATTGTTATCAATCAGATGAAGACAGGTGTACCTTCGCCCTGTTTGCTGTCCCAGCCTAACTTGAGGCCGATGGGGGTGAAGAGGTCCCGGATGAACTCCTGGATCTCCTCGTGGAAGTCCGTGTGGGACAGGAGCGAGGAGAGCACGCCCAGGTTGCAGCTGAGGTCACTCCACACAGTGTAGTTGGGCTCGTTGATGAAGGCTTCCATCAGCTTCAACACCTCCACCGTGCTGATCATCCCTGCACGGGACTAGACACCGGAGGGCGGGAGGTTCAAGAGATAACTTCAAAACACTATTGTTGGCTAAATACATAAGTAGGGTCTGAAATGAACCACTGTCAAACATGGATATAGGTTTCAGTGTTTGACATACTGGAAAGAACCCTCCCTACAGCCCCCCCCCCCCCCCAAAAAAAGATATTAACTAGTACATATGTTCCTACACATTTACATATTCCATACTTTACAGAATATCTTCCAAATGAATTAACATCAGACAATGTATAGACACAAATGATTTTTACCGTAAACTAATTTGGTCACAGATGTCTAGATTGTATAGTTATAAGTATGAGGGTAATGGTTCTTAAAATCCAGTTAGATTTTTGTTTCATACCTCGGTTTCTTGAGAACATTTTTTACTGGTATTTATTATAGTGGCTCCATCTGAGTTTCTGCCACCAGATGTAACAAACTCACCAGCAAATGATGTGTGCCCCACACACACACACACAACACACACACACACAGCATCAGCCTGGCTGTGTAAACCAAAAACATGGGTTTCATTTGAACATTGGGATTGTGTGTGTGATAAAGTGTGTGTGTGTGTGTGTGTGTGTGTGGGGGGGGGGGGGGTGGAGTCTGAGGTCCTACCCCAGAACATTGAGTTTTAAACTCTTAATTTTGCATCAATTTATGATGGAAATGTGTGAAAGAAAACTAAATTTCAGACAGAAACAGGTGACAATTCAAAATATACATTATAAAATATCAGCTTCTCTTATTAATCATCCTGGGTCATCACACATTAGAATAATTTACTCTTCTGCCCTCTTGTTTGCAGATGTAACCTCTTCAAAGGAGTAATTTCATGCCCCTTTTCACGTGTTGACAGTTACTTGACTTCTCAATGCAATGCAGTTGCCAATCTTAGGTGAAAATACCACAGATTATGTGTTACTGTATCAAAAACTAAGTTTACAGATTTAGTAATCTGCAAATGTTGAACATTAAATGTTAAATTAATGTATGTATGTATGTATAAACTAAATCAATTTAGGAACCCTACGTAGGAACCCTGATTAGTGGTCAAAATGAATACTTGAGCATAGAATCCTCGCCTGGAGGACCAATGTGTACCAATTTTGTCACTGTGTGTCCAACACGTAAAAAGATGTAAATATATGTATGCTTCAACACACAAAAAAAATGAGAAGGGTCTCAACTAGAATGAAACATGACAGGTTAACAGCCTGAAGACAACATATAATGCACTGTGGGTCTCACCAGGGAGAAGAGGTCGTTCTGCAGCCCTAGCCGGTCTACAGGCAGTAAGGTGAGGTCTCTGATGCCTGGAAGTAGACTCTCCAGCATGGACGAGCTGTACTGGATACGGTAGAAGCCCACCGTACCTGGGTTGAGCTACAAGACACATGAGCAGATCTGGTACACCGTTGGATTGCATTTATGTTGCATACCTGTACTCATGGGTGGGTTAATCAACGCACGCACGCGCACACACGCGCACACACACACACTATTGTGTGGTTAACAGTGTGTTTTAATTTATAACACAATGTTTAAACTGTAGACTGAGGGATTTTCTAGATAGTGACTGGTGGAGACAAAATTAATTATTCACATATATTATGCATTTATACACTAGGTATAAATACTTTGCCCCAGACGAGGTTTACCTCTGTATGACAGAAAATCGAAAATATAATTTAAACTTAAATTTTAGTTTAATAGAAGCTGAGGGCCCAATAATTAGAGCTTGATGTTTGGAACACAAAAGCAGTACCAATTAACAGATATTTCCCATGAGATAGAAAGAGTACAAGTCCATTCTTGTAGCATTTTAATAAACACCACCACCAACACCACAGGATATGACTTGACCATTATTTTATAAACTGAGGGGAAAAAAAACAAACTGGAAACTTGCTGGAAACCTAACCAGTACTGCAACATTTAATGTAACAATGTAATAATGGGTTCTGCTCTGTACAGCTAAAAACAAAGCTCGCTTCATAATGCTAGTGGTCCAATATGGGTCCGATGATGGTGCACGTTCGCAAAGGTACGCTGTACAGGTTAAACTGTGGGTGGAAATAGTCAGATGATGTTCAAGGGGGAGCCAACCCTCTAACTCAACGTACACAAACCTGTGTTCTGACAGAGGCAGCCCAAAATAAACTGACTGGGATGGTTTATTTCTGTCCCCCTTTAATTAATTTCTAAGCAAAGCATTCCTCACCTTGACCCACTGGTCGGGCCCAACACCACTGATTGTGATGGTGGTCTCTGGTCCATCCAGGAGAATCTTGAGCTTAGAGCAGCCAGGGTCATCATTGGTACAGATACTTATGGGGACCATCCAGTTGGGGCACTCTTCACCTAACAAGACAAGGACCAATGAAATACTGCACTAACACAGACACCTTCAAACCATACTAGGTTTGTAAAGGGTCAAACTTGTCATTTGTCCTTAAGTCTGCTTAAATTCATCCAAAAATGTAGCTTTTTTTGGTAATGGGATAAACAAGGCAATTGTTTCATATTTTGGTTACACTATCCCAATACAATCTTCAGCATGCAGGCCACTATCATCACATGCACATCTGATTCTAAATATCTAGCACACTAATGAGATGCTATTGAGCCCAAGGAATCCATGCTTTCTGGTCAACTTGGATTACAATACTTAGAAATATTTACAATACAATTATACATTGCTGTTATGTAGAAAGGAAATAATAATGCAGCAAATTCTAGGTGATTTAACATGCCTTAGCAGACACAAGCAAACCAGAACCCAAAGAGAAGCAAAATCTAAACTAAAAACAAAACAGAATTGTTAGCAAGTTGGAAATATTACCTAGCTTGTGTTTTTAAATAATTTCTATCAATCGATCTCTAACAAGTCTGTAGGCAACGGCACAAGATTGTGTATTGTAAGCTTCCTGGCCTCCATTTGTAGTACAAGTAGTATTGACAAACCAGATTTGAGTTGCAACACATTGGTCAAAATGCAATCTCCGACAGTATGAAAACAATTTCGTTTTTTAAACAAATGTATCTGCATTCATATGCAGATATGTTTATAGAGTATAGCCAAATGTTATTCTTGCTTGTTGGGTTGCTAACATGGTGGGCAATTAACTTATTCATTTTACCAGCCACACACACACATTATTTACTAGCCAGTGTTTTATGCAATTAAAAGTGCGTCAATACATTCGATTTGATTAATACATTTGTGTCCTACAATACATATGTAGGTTGTCTTGTCGTTTCTGCACAGCTTTTGTGTTTATAAGCTTAGGCATTTAAGCCTGAATAGGAATGACATAACAAATGTTCATTTCCATGCATAAATGCCTAAGCTTGTTACACAAACAGCGACTCCAATACAGAAAAGATTTGGCTCCTACTCTGTAGTCATTTTTATGGTGTGTATGTATGTACACATACATACAAGTTAAATTCATCTTCAACTTTGTTCATTGCATGTTTTGTTGTGTGAGGTATAAAAGCTTTTCATCTTTTATCTGTAGTAGCAGCAGATGTCCAAAAGATGGCATGGTGTATAATCCTTGAGGGATTTTATCTTTGTGACTGGAGTAGGGCTACAATGTGACTGTCAGTACCCCCGTCTAGCTCTCTCTCTCTCTCTCTCTCTCTCCTCCTCCTCCTCCTCCTCCCCCCCCCCAGGTACTATCTGCACCAGCTGTTCTCGATCAGCAATCACCAGCGGTCTAGATCTCCTGGCTCCTACTGACACCTGTTGTCAGATCGTTTTGTACCTTGTCTGTCATGCTACCACGTCTAGTTACTGCTAAACCCTTTACCGAACCCTGCCTGTTTACCACATAGACTTAGCCTGCCGTTTCTTGGATCATCTGTTTTTGCCTGCACCGTATCGAAAACCCTGGATTGAAATTGACTATGATTGTGGATTGTGGAACAAAGAATAAAAACCTGTGAACTGTCTGTGCTGCACGTGAGTCCATTCTCCGAGACCTGACAGTGACACAATGTTTATGTTTTCCACGGAAAGGGAATATGATGGCTAGAAACTGCAAATGCAAGGTAAAGTTAACCATATTAGTTGCTTTTGATAACAAATCGCTTTGGGATTGGAATGTTGAGACTTTAAAATGTGTTCATGGTGTTAGGCTAACATCTGGCAATGGGGCTGCATATTTTTTATCAACGAAGTAGCTCTCTAGTTTCTTCAATACACCAACAGGTCACAGTGGAGCTAGCCTTGTCTTTTAGAAACTGAAGAAACAAAAACCGCAGCGTTTTAATGAAAAACCGGAGTTGCGCCGATGGGCAGCACACCCCTCCCGTTCATAACTCACCGGTGTGCCACCTCCGGTCTACACCCACCTGTTTCCCAAGCGCACGAACGAAGGCTTGTTTGCTAATTTCCAGCAGTCGTGCATAAAACAACCTTACGCTATATTCTTTTACATTCCGCCCGCCATTGTGGCTGGTATACAAGGCAAAATTACCCGCCACTCTGAAAAAGTACCCACATTTGGCTGGTGGCGGGTGCTAATTTCCCACCCTGGTTTCTAATAAAATGCACAGGAAGGACGCATTGCCCTTTTCCGCTATAAGTACCATTGTCTGACTGGGTGCAGACAATGGCCAATGGTTTCCAAGATTGTATTAGCAGATGCAAAGAAAACTTTCTTTTAAAGTTCTATGAATATTACTTAACATACAGTATATTCCCAAGATTCCATCTCAAATATTCCCAAAATGTGAAACCCTAAACGGTATATAATGGTATGGACTGTATCTGTCAAGTGAAAACTGACAACATTTGATAGTCTGTGTGGTTAGAAACATCACAGCCAGACATGAGAGCCATTTCTATGGAAGCTTATAAAATAGAATCCTTACATAGTAGATGTCAGATGAGTTTAATACTTATAGCATTTCAAATCTTATTTCTCATTTTGTACAACTGTCTTCAATGTGCACACTGTTCAAGAAAGGTTTGAGAGCCACTGTAGTAAGTGCATTTTACCTTAATATAGCTACAGACTTACCATTATATGGTCCACTGGCACAGAACTTCTTCTGAGATATCTTGACAATGCGATCTTCACCTTGCTATAAATAAAAGTCAACATAGTGTCTGAGATATCACACATATCTGCAAACTGCACTGCAAGTAGGGCTGGTTAAAAATACAAATACGTTATTCGGAAAAGCACAAAGTGTTTTTCCGAATATTTATTTCAAACAAATATATAAAAAATTATTTGTATTCGAGAAGAAAAGAGAACCCAGTTTCAAACAGCTAGCATACAGTAGTGAGCACAGAGGCCGGTGGATGTTTGTGCTCCACCTGCTTAGCTGACGTGATGAGTAACTGAGTAGTAGTCACATACAAGTGAATTGAATAGAGCCGCGCTGTGCAGATATCACACTGGAGAAATACAGTGCAAACTAGCGAAGTTACTACTGTATATTAGTGTAGCAGTTGTAGGTCTACCTTTGTTATTGTTACGAATCGGAGCTACACATGACAAGGATTGAGAGATTTGCAACGCATGGTAAGCTACTACGTTTTCAGACGGCATGCTATTGTTAGCGCCGTTGTAGTTGGATAGTGATCTGCTGTACTATGCAATTTTGACCACTCATTTGCAATCACCTGTCAAGTCAGAAGTACACCAAAAATTAATGACAAATTTATTTTCTAAATATAAGCAACGGTATTAGACATATGAAGCACATACTGTATAAACATCGAAAATTATATTGCGCTAGATAATAATCAAGCCTGAAAACAATTGTTGTACAGTACAATTGTGCTGTGTAACACTTCAAAGACTTCCCTATTACCACGGACAAGTTATGTCTATATAGCGTATTACATCCATAGAAGAACAGCTGTAGACATGGCCTATATCTGGTGCGATACAGCTGTAGGAGAGTTGCAAGCGCTCCCACATATGGCAATCAGTTGTCTGTGGGTGTACACCTTTGGCACAACACGTTTACCCATTGTCCAGGATCGTTACGCTAATTTTCACTTTTGTACAAATAAATTGGTGACACAACAAATACAAATAACTAGTAGGGGTGTAACGGTACGTGTATTCGTATCGAACCGCTCGGTACAGATGTTACGGTTCGGTGCATGCAGTTTGTACTGTGTGGTGGCGCAAAGATGTATAATGCGGAACCAAAAGTTACAAGCGCGAGTTTTCACACAGATGCTGTAAGCCTTGACTGTGCACTACCTGCTACTTTTAAAACAGCTGTGTGGGGAGCTGTTCGGCTTGTGTTGGATCGGAAAAGCAGTGTGTTGGCGTTAAGTAAACAAGCCAGCTGCACAATGCACGTGGAACTAAAGGGGAACCGTTTTCAGAGTTGTTGTTTTTTTCCGCTGCCGATCCCCGAGAGATTATACCTGCTTCACACCAGAGCCATTTCTCTGCTTCGTACCAACGGCACTTGTGAGGCTATATGTACTTTACTCTTAATTAATAAACGTTGCATTGCTTTAACGTGTCCAGGAGGTGAGGGACAATATTTCCTGACTGAGTAGTTTAATGATTTGGCTTTACACAGCCGAATCAACTCAAACTACCGTGAACTACCGGAACAGATGCAGCGTGGCATCTGTGTGTAACTGGATGCGATACGAATGAGCGTCAGCTACAAAAGCGACACGATTACTATATTTTCTGTTGTAATGTCCTAACTGGACGTGAGCGACGTGATGCGGCGCACCGTTTTGAACAAACTTTTGTTTCCCTTTCACTCCTTTCGTTCCCATTAGAACTAGGGTATATTTAATGGTTGGTTACCTTAATGTGTCAGCTGGCTGGATGGAGATCATTTTCTACTAGCATGCTCAACAGAGCTGGCAAGCTATAGTTAGCTTATTTTACAAAGTAGTGGTGGTGGTTGTATAATACGTGTGGCCTACAACAATGAGTGATCTGTACCTGCCCCCGTCATAGTAGGCAATTGTTGGGAATATGGAGAAGGCTTATGATCGGAATGGGAGGGGGTGTGCCGCCCGTCCGCACATCTCCCCATGTTACAACTGCATTGTGCAGTTTAAGAATAATATTAGGCATGTTTTAGCCAGATAAGTAGCATCAATGTATTATGAAGAAATCATGTGAACAACAAAGTTAAGAATACAACGTTCTAACAGTTGAATGAAATGGAAACAATTAAATTTTTAGGAAAAGGAGTATATGGCTGAGCTAATAAAATTGCAGCTTATATAGGCTATAAGCTAAGGCTATGTTAGTGACCAGTGTACCATTACACCCCTAATAACTAGGGCTATATACATACATACACATACATACATACATACATATACACACATATACATATACATACATACACATATATATATACATACATATACACACACACATATATATACACATATACATACATATACACATATATATATACACATACATATACACATATATATATACATACATATACACATATACACATATATATATATACATACATATACACACACACATATATATACACATATACACATATACATACATATACACATATATATATACACATACATATACACATATATATATACATACATATACACA
>JAODLL010000001.1:230544-276789 GCA_026546735.1 Forbesichthys agassizii | reverse complement strand
CAGAGCACATTTATGACCAATTCATGCAAAACTCCACGTAATCCCAAGGGGTTCACATACTTTTTCTTGCAACTGTACATACACACCAATTTTAGCAGTCTCCTGTGCATCTTTGTTCTGCTAGAGCTACGCTAACACCAAAGTCAGGTCAGAGGTTAGAGGTGGTGGCAGGAAACCATGGCAACAGAAGGGAAGCGGGAGAGCTCGCCATGGAAGCATCAGGTCACCGCTGTGGAGAGGAGGTGAGAGCTCTGAAATGTCATGTCATGCCCACATGGAGAGATTAAGATATTTACCAAAACATACCCATATGGGTGTGGTATTTCAGGAAAGGTGTATATGTTTTCAATTATAATGTCCATTGATGAACTGCATTCAGTAATGTTGATAGAGATGGGTGCATATAAACAACCTGAAGTCATATAGCATTGACACAACATTGGACTGTCATTAGCAATTGCTGATGTCAGTATTACAGTAAGAAAAATTATTAGCTTTGTTTATTTCCCCCCTAAATAGCATGTTGTACAGATACATGATTTAGAGTGAATTCATTTAAACTGGTTATGTAAAACATATTTTCTTCCTTTGTTTCCCAAGGCGGGGTCTCCCATGGACCCAGAGGTCCAACAAGCTACTATTACATGTTACCCATGAAAGTACGTGTACTAGGGCTTAAAGTAGCTCTCAGCTCCAAACAGGCCCAGGTACCTTTTAAAACATTTTAGAACAAGGTTAACATCTACTCAAAATATATTTTTTGTTGTGTCAGACTAATGATTTTTGTTTGTAAATGTTCTAGGATTACCTTCACGTTGTGGACTCACTGAATATTCCCACACCAGATCCCCAGTACCTTTTGGACCTCATTAGACACAGATACTGGGGAGAGTCTGTGTTAATAGTGGATGTGTAAGTTTTAATAATAGCCTATATAAAAATTATGCCATTTTTATTGCCAAGTATCAGTACATCAAAAATTACTGTAAGGAATGTGGAAGCACCAGCAGCCTCTAGTCAAAAAACAAACAAACAGTCATTTCAAAGTAGAACCAATACTGGAAGTCTGCAGAGTTGACGGACTACAACACAATTGTGCAATGTCTGTTTTTAGAGACGAGTTCCCTGAAAACATGTTGCAGGCCACAGCTTCCTTGAAGAATGTGAACCTCATTCCACTTATTGGTAGGTGTATACTTGGCACTTGTTTACAGTAGTCACTCATCCAATCTATTCTAAACTATCCAGTCCTGTTATCTATAATGGCATTGCTTTCTTATGGCATCAAAATCAGCTTCGGTAGGTTATCGTTTTTGTACGACCTGGTATGACTACTTGTAAGGGTAATAAATAAGAATAAAATAATCGATTCAGGTTTACATGTATGCAAACCACTGTATAGACTTATCCTGTACATGTCTTGTCTTCCAGGCCTGAATGTTCACAGCATGCTAAAACACGATGCACTGGTCCTCACCATGGAAGCAGTCAAGCTACTGGAGAACAAGCTACTCTGGCATGACCATCGCTATAGACCCTTGTACCCATATAAACTGCCATATGCCGACTTCCCCTAGACTGAATTCTCCCTGTGTCATTTGTATATATATATATATACTACAATATAATGTTCTTATAACTTTAATAAAATAAATTTTAAAACTAATGCACAGTTTAAAATCATGTAATGATCAGAATCAGAGTCGGTAATCCGATCTCTGTGGAAGTAGACCCTTGGCTAGGTCATTTCTTATCTCCCACAGGAGATCAGAGCGCTTCTTCTCGGTTGGAACAATGTAAGAGTTGGGCACATAGACCCTCTGAGGTTTGGGCTGCAACACAAACAAAGTTTAACTGACCTAATAAAATTCATTTAAATGCACTTTTTTCTTTTAGAAATTGAGTGATAACTTACTGGTGGTGGTTGGTAGGCTAGTTTTTCCTGAAAAGAAAAAGTTATTAAATTATGTTATAAGGTGTGGACATTTTTCAATGCAATTAGTGGTTAACTTAAAATTTGTATTAAAGCTTTGAAGAATATGGTTTATTAATTAAACCAAACCATCTTTTAAAAGACCGGACAAAGCTGAATCGTTAACTATGGCTGCTTTAAGTACAATTTGAGTGTTAACGAGTGTGAGCTAAAAAAAAAAAGAACAATACTGTACATCACTTATTTTAATAATAGTTAAAGCATCCCATAAATCATTGAGAATCCCAGAATGTCTTCTTCCCTGGTTCTTCCTAATGATCGTATAATGTATGTTATACCATTATAATAATACGATAGTTTCAATATTATTTATACATTCGCTCTTTTCAGAGCTAGCAGTACTCACTAGCCAACATGAATTTTGCAGGATCTAAAAAATGTCATTGGTAACAGCGAACTCTGAATGGCTCCAAGATTGTGGGCACTGTAGTACTTCTCTGTGACATCGCAAATAAATCATGTTAATCTTAAAAGTAAACAAGGTTGATATGATACGTGAATGTGGTTTCTACCGGAGCATATACCATCGTTTCAGAATCTCCTAGCTGTTTGGCTTATCTAGATTAAAAATAATTTCCCGAAAAGTCAATGGAGAAAAGTTATGGAAATATTTGTACTTCCGGATCCACACTGTTACACTCTATACAGAGGTGGATGCTATCAACCAGAGCAGATATTCTCACAGAGCATTTCACTCACTGGTAGCTGATGAGTCTGACATTTCGAACTAATTCCACTAACTTTCTAGGTTTAAAAACATTTTATTTGACTAAATATGAATTCTAGAAATACAATCTTGTGAAATATGGTGTGATGGGCTGCAGAGAATGACACCTTTTAGTCTACTGGTGTAACACTAACAAAAAATAATGCTTGTACGCAACGCAGAATATGTTTCATACCTTGATTTCCCAGTGAAGGGCTCTCCTGTCTCTGTCTCTGGGAGCCTTGAACATATCCCAGTGCTGCTTGTACTGGAAATGCCTAGAATCATATGAAGTGTTCACTGAAAAGAAGTCATTCTATTGTTTGTTATAGCTCCTAAATGCAAAGTGAAAGCCTGTATAATCCCACACACACACACACGTGTATTTTGGTTCATAAGAGCTACTCAGATTAAAGTTAGGAGGAGCTATACCAGTCATACAGAAGGTATCAGTTGTTCAGGTGCAAGTCCACATTTGCAGAGTCTACCTGCCTACACAGTCCTGAGAAGAGGTCTAATGATTCAACCTAATCAAAAACACTTGTGTGGATGTACAGGGTCTTTAAATTATGTAGATTTGTATTCTTAACATGCCTTGCCACTGGGTCACTCTTCTTAGGGATCCTTGTAGGTGGGTGATCTTGTGATGGACGAATAACTGAAATTATTTGTTAGATTAAAGAAATGGGTTTTCCAGCATTACAGTGAAAATGGTCAAACTACTGCATACTTACACATCTTGTCTCTGGGTCTCTCTCGATCAAACCGCGTTTGTGTCTGTCACAAATTAAAGGTCAGCACGTACATTTATTAAACATACTCTAAAACAGTATCTTACACAGTAAATACTTGAATCGTAGCAAGTGGATTGTACCCATCATCACATTAAAATGTATAGTACTATTACTAATTTGATAATTACATTTCACAATTTAATTACTGATCAATTATGTTTAAAATGAAAGTGTTCCTCACTGTAGGGCTAACAGTAAGAAGAATACCCACAATTCGTTTCAAGACAGATTCAGAGGTCCTGAGAGAAAGTGCATCTGTGTCATAGCTGTGTCCGTCACTCTCACTTGTGACATCATCCCTCTGTGTCTCTGAGTCCTTCTGGACAGACCGCTGCAATCTCCAAAGATGGTAATCCAGACCACTCACTGTAACACAGGTTTGCAAACAGAATATGAATGAATGGGAGTATCAGGGACACATGCTTAAATACCCAACATACCAAACTACTAGCAACGATTTTACCTATATAATATACTTGGGGCCTGATAAAATAATTTGTTACAGAGAAAACTTTTGTACATCTTGCTAAAAAATTTTTGCACCAAAGTTGCTAAACTAAAAGTGCACCAATATCCTACTAGATTGAATGCGTCTGTTAGCTACAGTGAAAAACTGATCATCATAATGAACAGTGAAAACAGCAAGTCACCAGAAAAAGTAAGTAAAATCATGTATACAAGTTTGTGAATACCTAATAACATAAACAATAGTTAAAATATGCCGTTTTGTGGACTCACAAAACTATGGTTGAATATTTAGCAAAAAAACATGCAGAAAAATATCATACAGAACAATGGCAGGGTGGCTTTCTGCCATCTGAATCTTGGTAGAAGTAGAAGATGCAGCAGGATAATGTCCATAAACATACTACATCTACTACAGAATGTTTAAAAAAAAAAAGAGAAAAGAAAATTCTGCCTTTTTCTGCAAAAGGAGGTTTATTATTAAATTAACTTCCTTGTTCACTTAGTTTTTCCACTAGAAATAAAGTATAAATGTGTCATTAGCTTAAGCACGTTGTTTTTGTGTCTGTACTTCTGGCTGTATAGCTACTACTTACCTTTCTCTTTAATGTATGCAGGAGGACTTGGCCGAGAAATGTCTCTCTGGGAGTTCATATCAGTGAAGGAGGACATTGTCTCATCACGACTAAGTACAAACGGGCTCTGAATGTCCTCTTCTGTCAAGTCCAGGTCCATCATTTTCTCACAGAAAACTGTGGAAATTGACCATGTAGAGAAAACCACAATATTCTGAACCCAGTGTACTAAGTAGGCTACAGCAAATAACACACCAAAAACACCTCTCCCTTCAAAGGCCATAGGAGGCGCCCTCATAAACTACAGCCCTCCAAATGAAACACGCATTGCCAAGGCTGGGATACAATAGTGTCGTTGTGGTCTTCTACACTAGCACTACGTTGTTTGTGTCCCAATTTAGCCTAGAGACCAGAGCCATTTAGAAAAAAGTATTTTCTACATTGCTCTGCTGCAGACCCCCAGAATTGTAGAAACATCGGATTTATTTTGCGCACACATAACCGACAGCTACGGTACTGGTATGGTACGTACCGCAGCAGAGCAGTGAGGAGGTACAGTATTAATTGGATTTGACACTACTGTACTAAATTTGTTCTGTGTAAATAAACTGATAATGTATGCCTGCTGTACGGTACCGCACCGGTAGTACAATAAGGTACGCTACAGTATTACCGGTATTAGCCTACGGTAGGAGTAATATGATTACAAATTGATTAGTAGCGTTTGTAAGAGAACAGTTTCTTACCTGTACAAATAGCGTGTCTCTATTTCAACGAATGGCTTTCTGTATACTTTAATGACAGAACGATGTAAATATGCATTTGTTGTTGTTTTTAGCAAACGACTAAGTGCTAAGACAACAACCGTTAAAATGCTTTGAAAAGGACGCCTTGACCTGTCTTCTTCGTCTGCAGGATGACACATTATTTTCCAAACAGCGCCTCTCTTAAAACAAGCCTCATGCTGGAGGACCGCAGGAAAATAGAATTATCAATCTTACAATAGCAATTAAATTTGAGAAAAAAAATGGTAGTATTCCTGAATAAATAAAATAAAAAAGGTAGTCTATATAGGCAAAGACAAAAAAAGCAGTCCAAGGAAAATTCCCAGTGGACCTATCAATTAGCCTAAATACGAATTATATCATAAAAAATAAAAAAGATATTAGCAGTTATATTTTGGTTATCGAGGTTGAGTCAATGAATAGGTAGCCTACAACATAGCCCTTAGCGGATTAGAAGCATTTGTATTTTTAATTAGGCCCAACGAGGACTGCGTTTGTGAATATAAAAATAGGCGACGACGTCAGGCTAGTCTTGGCTACTACCGTACACGGCTAACACGTTTTGCACATTTTAATAAACCAATAGCATATAAAGTGCAAACTGCATAGTATGCTAGTTTTGTCATACACAGCATGTTTGTAATAGGCTAATGGACAATTAGCATGCATGCAGTCCTTGCCTATTATGCTGCTGTTTATTTAACCACTGCATTAAAATACGGTAGCCAATAAACTGCAAGATGCTATCAACCTGTTATAATTCCTAACAGAGCTTTTAGAATAAAACATTGTATTTTTTAATGCGAACTGTTCATAGGCCATATGCCATATGACCTGCCGCCTATACAATTCACATAAAAATGTGCCTATTTATTTCCTTCCATTAAATGTCAAACGTTTAATTAAAAAAAAACTAGATTTCAGCCTCTAAAATACAAATCCCACCCTATCTCCTCCCCTTTCCGTGCACCTTGAAGCTGTCCTCCAACCGAACTGCAGTAGTAGGTCTACTATGAATAAACATGAGTTTTTAATATATCATCGTAGCTTTTCAGTAACTGGTGGGGTTCAGTCGAGAATATTGACAGGTGGTCCCTGAATCCCAACTAAAATCAGGGAAAAGGGTATTTTTGTGTCTTGCGAGCCGTTAGGAGGACCATGGCTCATACTAGGCTCTTCTTGGTGACTTGGTTGCACATTGTTTTAATTTGCAACGCACAGGTAAGTGATAAATTATGGTTATTGTCTTTCCTCTGTTTAAACATATGATAAATAATACCATCCATTTCAAAAAGCTGGACATCACATTTCTGACTGAATACTATAAAATGTTATTTCAACAACAAATAGACTATTGTGAATGCTTATTTTCTTTATGCATTCTATTTATACATTTGGTTATATAGCCTACATTGGTCATGAGTGTTGATCCATATGTGGTAATAAGGCAAGAACAACAATGGCAGATTAATCTGAACATATGCATTTACTTAGTAGCATGTGTATAATTTGATGCTGTGTTCAATGGGACAACCTTTGTACTAACATGGCTGGTACTGCACAATGGGTCTCTGTGTGTAAGCAGCCCTCCTTGCCACCAACCGTGACTTGAGATGAATTTCAGCAGAAATGGTTGAAAGTGATTTCTTTGTTATTCTATAGAGGGGCCCAGTTGGTCCTAGAGGTCCCCCAGGCCCCCCTGGAGCTGACGGCGTTCCTGGAGTGGATGGAATTGATGTAAGATAGATCTATATGATTGGGTATCATTATGTTTGTCGTATGGGAAAGATTAATTTTGGTGAAGCTATTCTCTTTGAAAATATTATTCGCTTTCCAAATACTGCACCTCAGTTATTTAATATAAGAGAGCTGAGCTATTATTATCATTTCACATATTGGCTTGTCACATATTGTATTGGTCACCAATTCAGAAGCCAATTCATCTCTTACTCTGCATGATATGCAGTATGTTTATTCATGGTGTGTTCAAGCCAATATTGTCCATTTCAAGGCATTTGAACATTCAATCTGTCCTCAGGGTGACCGAGGGGAGGACTCCACAGTGAATGGTGGCCTTGTGAGTGGATTGTGTCTCAAAGCATTCTGCATAAATAACGACAAACTTCCAGCTGCTGGGATGGCTTTGAAATACATGTTGTGATTATTTATAAATAGGGCCCTGATGGGGAAAGTGGCAAAGACGGTGCTCCTGGAACTGCGGGTCTCCCAGGCGCAGATGTAAGTTCAAAGACAACACTAGTGGTAAAGTATATGGCTCTGTTGGCAACTAAACTTTGTATTATTCCTTCAAACAGGTTGATGTTTAAATCCACCAGGCAGATACTATGAGTCCAGAATTATAGTCACAATAAGACTGCACAATAACACATGTTTGGCTTCACTTTCTACTGGTTTGAAAGATATGCAGATGTAATAAACAGCTTCTCATCTGAGGAGTGTTTAGTTTGGCCAAAGAATATAAGCACTAAGGGGGGGAAATAACAAATACCCTGAATACATCAGTTTGGCTGCTAGGGGCGAGAGCAACTACTATATAACGGGCCTGAAACAGCTTCCTGGCAGAAACAGGGGTCTTTTTGTATAAGGCAGAGGTGGTTTCTGCTGCCCATGATGTCTGACAGGAAATAACTGTGGCAGCCATGCTGTAAAATGGCCACACTGTCTCTCTGTGGCGATGCAGCAGCTTATAGACTGTCACAAAGTAGTTAGCTGATTCCTTTAAAGATTTGTACCAAGTTAGGGCCACACCTCCTTGCTACGTAACAACCAACAGACACCTGGGTTTTGGTTTCTTATTACAGTGCTAACATCATTCTCTATAACACAAGAAGTCCAGTCTCCTCTCGCAGGCTAAGTGTGTAATTTAGGTATTCATGATCACGTCTTTGGATGGTTTAGCTGATACATGAGGGATGGAGCTACTGTATTTTTAGTTATGTAATCTAATCTCAGTGTTTTCAAATGGTGATGCCATTCAGTGGTATATTCTGAATATTAAGATTTCTTGCAATTTAATGACTAATTCAATCAAAATATATTCCCAACATCAATGGAAATTAATCAGTTCTTACACTATATCTTTGTTGCATGTTGCCAACAATATAAACTATAACTACTTTTGTTTCACTTTATTGTCTGTTTGCAGTTACAATTGAAAAATTAAAAGTTGGTGAATATTAAAACAGAATGCAACATCTCAAACATAACAAATCAAACAAACACCCCCAAAATGTTGAATTATAAGTAAGTGATTTGTAAACCTGTCACTTCTTTTGTGCTGCAATTTTGCTGCAAAGAGTTATGACTTGTGAACAATTGATGCGCCCATATGTGATTGTATGCCATCAGATGTACCCCTTTATGATTACAGCTAACTGGCTTGTTGTTGTTTGTTTATCGATTTTGGTGAAGTGGACAGATTTTGATGTGGGATGGCTTTCCCTCATGTAATTGGGCGGGTATATCATCATGTTAGTACAGTCATCAACCATGTTATTTTCTGTCTAGGGACCTGTAGGACCACCTGGAGATCCTGGTCCAGTTGGACAAAAGGGACCAAAAGTAAGTTTGCTGTGTTGATATAATAATTCACCGACATAATTGTGTTGGTTTTCAAACACAGTACTTTATGCGGAGCTATTATTGACAGCTGAGACATGTATGTATGTCCTTCAGGCACAAGGAAATTAATTATTTTGTTTGCAGATGCTTATCTAAAGCGACTTACAATTAGTACATTTTCTAATAGATGAAAAGGTTATACATATGTAAGCTGACTGCACCATTATTAGCAGGGCTAACATACGTTCCAATATATCATTTAATACTCAAACATAATTGCTGCTAATAAGGTGCTTTAATTTCCTGGTGCGCTTGAAATGTTGGCGGATTCATTTTATGCTGGCAAGTTTGTGAAAGGGCTGGAGCAGACCATTTACACCAGGGCTATTCAACTCCGGTCCTGGAGGGCCGCATCCTGCATGTTTTAGATCTCTCCCTGCTACAACTTTTCAAATGAACGGGTCAATATCAGTCTTCTAACAATATTGAACCAGGCGTATTGGAGCGATCTAAAATATTCAGGATGTGGCCCTCCAGGACCGGAGTTGAATAGCCCTGATTTACGCAATACCGAGATTCCTAACATTTGGTTATGTAGGTTACACACAAATTATATTTCACATTGTACTCTATTCATTTTTTATCCTATGCATATTTGTGCGCTCCTGCACGTCCCTGTATGTGTAACACACACAGTGTACACATATTGTCCACCTGCCATAGGCGATACTGCAGTATTGATTATGACCTCGCGCTAACTTTAGACAAGGTTTTTGCAGGTCAATCGCACAATCACTTTCAATCACAAATTCATTTATTCAATTATTTCAGCTGCATGCAATACCATTCACCATTGTTTTAATTTACAAAGAGTTTGCTTGTAGGTTGTTGCAAAGCTCTGTCAATCATAAATCTTGCACATTCCCCTTTATCTGCTTGCCAGTGCCTTGATCTTGCTTGATTCCGTAGCCAACTTGTCTTGTAGATGCTTCTAGCGACTATCAAGTTCTTTCATTCTTTTGGCTTTCTACCAGATCTTTGGAAATGTGGCTTTTGTACTTGGTATTTCATAAGCACTGATGTCAGTGAAATATTCAGAGACCTAAGTTAAGATCTGTCAGATGCAGGGAAGGAGAGGTAGAGTTTGGTGTTGTCAGCGTAGCTATTGTAGAAGTGATTATGTGATGGTACATAGGAGAAAAGTATGCGTCCCAACCCATAGCCTCGCAAGACAAATCCTGATCTCGCCAGCTTCACTTTTATTTATCTTATTTAGCAAGTACCAATTAGCAAACAAACAGCCAATCAGCACCTAACGTTTTTTAGGAAGATGGTGACATCAGCGTATGTCTTACGTTTTGATTTCCCCCTGCACCCTTATATCAGATTTTAAGCATTATGACTGGGTTAGATAAAAGGTAGTTCAACGTAAGGATGTTTGATTGAAATGTATTAACACTGCTTTTATGACAAATGCTTTACAGTTAAGGGGTTCCAGACTGATTCTAGCTGCGAAATGAATTTTGGAGCTCACGAGGCTACCCTTGAACCCCCTGTGTTGAGTGAGCAAGGGTTGAATAGGGCATCCATTCCAGAGCACTTGATACGGTAGGAGTAATCTGCCAGATAAGACTCAAACCAGGAGAGCAGGGGGGGTTTATCAGAGAGGTGAGAATTGTAGGATGTCATGTGACATGACAGAGTTAAGATATGTGGTGATGGAGCTAAGCCTGCTTGGATATGAAGAGTGTATCGACCTCTTCTGTGGAGAGGGAGGAGAAAGCATGCAGGCAGATGGAGTTGTTGTCTGGAATGGGAACGTGACCCGAAAGCAGACACGGGAACAGGATGATGTTATGCAACTTTAATATAATGGTGCAGGCGGGGGCAAACACAAAAACAGGCAATTGTTGGCAGCAGGTAAGACAAAATAGAAGGCAAACAGAACAGGCAGGTGACAGACAAAGTCAGGAAACAGGCGTTGGTCAAAAACAAGGCAGGCAGATAAACGTAATAGTGCTACTGCGTTTGGTGGCAAAACACACAATTGGGAACAGCACAGACAATAAAGAAAATAAACTGAGAATAAAGACTGCATCAGAG
Organism: Forbesichthys agassizii; assembly: GCA_026546735.1. Taxonomy (NCBI): domain Eukaryota; kingdom Metazoa; phylum Chordata; class Actinopteri; order Percopsiformes; family Amblyopsidae; genus Forbesichthys; species Forbesichthys agassizii. Next base: position 265,786 of record JAODLL010000001.1, on the reverse strand, counting down.
GTCTTCAACCCTGGTCCTGGGGGACCCCTGTCCTGTATGTTTTAGATGTCTCCCTGCTCCAACACACCTGATTCTAATTTGTCAGCTCTGCAGAAGCCTGGTAACGACCCATCATGTGAATCTTCATCATCATAGCAATCTACAGTAAAACACACACTTTGATTATTTTATCCATGTGAGCGTTGTTCAGCCCACAGCCAAGCCCTCCCTGTTTTGTGACCTGCTGTTTAGTCCACTGACGTTTGTGTTCATTGAACATGTAGCAAACGTTTCACCATCCTGAACGCAGGGTTCTTTCAGAAGACAGTTACAAAATCATCAGCGGACAAGGAGTATGGGGAGAGTTGGGTGGGTGGAAGGGAAGAAAATACAGAGAAATGTCCTTTATAAGAATATTTAATCATATATTATATATAGACACAAATATTGTTTGTAAAACCATTCTCATGGCATAATATCTGACAGAAATTGTATGCTGCTGATCAATTTTCGTTTTTCATTGTTTACAGGGTGAACGTGGTGATCGTGGATTCCCTGGAGAGCTTGTAAGTGGAAGACATAGGCTATACAGCCACCTTCCACACTACCGCTTTCACCGTGTTTTCAAACAGATTTGCACCCACGCAGAAATGCCCAACATAAGCTTACATCTGAACTGTGTATGCTCAGGCTTTTAAACATATCACGCATTTCTTTTGTGCCATTTCTGCTTTGTTGTTAACAGAAACACATGTTTTTTTTAAGCACCATTTCAGTGGTAGTGCAGATGGATGGAATATTAAAAACTGAGAGAAAAAGTTAATTATTTTTATGTATTCATAGATACTGTGGATAAACACATACAGTACTGTAGTCATAGTCCCTTGTTTTTGTATTTCCTCTAGCAACAGTCAATTATGAAGAAACATGCCACTACTAATGTACAGTATACTAAGTATTTGATTGGACAAACAGTTTTCCACACCCCCTTGTGCAAGGATACGTCATGTGTATTTTACTAAGAAGTGGTTTCATCAACAAAACGGGTATCTCGAAACACCTGTTCGTTTGCATGTTGACTAACATGTGTTGGGTGTGGTTACTCCTGGTATAATTTCCTCTTGGCTATTAAGTCAGGCTACTCAATGTGAATAAGATAATAAATAACACACACAATGCTCCTCTCCTAGGCAACAATGGTTAAATCTGAGCTAGACAAATATTACAGCCAGATAGCAACACTTACAGTACAGTAGCTTACAGCTGGCTAATTCTAACATTGGCTAAACAACAGCTAATATTATTATTATTATTATTATTATTATTATTATTATTATTATCAATATTTTTATTATTATTATTATTATTATTATTATTATTATGAATAAACTCTCTATAAAGAACATTTATAATGACATTTTAAAAACAGAATTGTAATAGACACTTTAAATGCACTCAATTGGATAATAGATAATAATGGTCTCCTCCTATCTCTAACAGGGTGTAGGAGCTGATGGTCTTGATGTGAGTATTTCTGTTTACCACCCAAAGGCCTTGTTATAATGCTGTGTTATTACATGCCAAATATACAGCACCAAACTATTATTGTAGGTAAGGTTTATTTGTTTTGTTTGTTGTTATTTTGTTTTATAGGGTATTCCTGGTACAGATGGACTTCCTGGTGAACTTGGGAAAGTTGGATCCCCGGTGAGTGCAAATATGACATTGAGTTTACATAAAATTTGGTTTTAGTTCTTCTTTATTTGTTTTGCTTTGTGCTACACACAACCAATTTGCTGTAGAATGTTAAAGACCCTTTAAGATTCATATTCCTATATGAAAGGTGGGGTAAGTGAATGCTTATATACAGTATCTTTTGTCATTGGATATTTCCTCATGGTTGGCTACAGTAGCTGCAGTGTGAGAGCTGAAAAAACTACTGGTGTTTTTACACATCAAAATGAGAACACAAGCAAAATGGTGCGGACTGCACCACACAACACTATCCTAGCCTTGGGAGTGTATGTATAATAGACCTTTCTGACTCAGGCTGTAAGGCCCGCCCCCATTGGTTACAGTTGCTAATGTCCCACAAACTTGTGTAGCTTGTGGGTCATTCTTATACTTCCTCTTATTCCTAATAAAATTGCAGAGTGCTTCTTGCCAAATTAGTATACCATGTCACTCTGTCTCTCTACTTCTTTAGTCAAGGATATGCTGTACCGTACCTACCGGTATTCACAACATGAGATCCAACACTGGCTGGAAATGTTATTCTGGCTCTTACAGAATAAGCATTAAACAGTTACAACAGTCCAGTACAAGTACAGTAACTGTACTAAAGGCAAATGCATATTTTACGCTATCTCACTGTACCGTACAGCCATGTGTTTGTTGATGATGTTCACATTCAATTCAGCTGCCTCCCACAAGCTTTAAATCCATCGTATTAAATCCAAATTTAGTTCAGTCAACAATGTTTTCTGGTTTGAAAAGAGGACGAGTTACCTGCTGTACGGTACTGTACACTATAGTCTGACTCTGGCATGCTATCTCATTGGAATTGCATGTTCTCGAAGAACATGACAAATTTATAAGGGTGCCCAAGCATATATTTATTGTTATAGTGCCCTGTGAAACGGATGTTAAATGTTAATCTACCCCATGGTGTAGTAGTCTGACTAATAACTGCTTTGTTTTTAAGACATCAGTTGATTTGTTTGTGGGACATCAGGCGTTGCCTAGGATAATCAGGTAATCTGATTATTCTTATTATATCTGGTTATTATTGACGCGTGATTGACAGGTCGGAAAGGTCTATTGTGGCATTGAAGGGAAATGTGTTTTTGTTTTGATGAGTTTAAATATCAACATTCTTTCTAGTGCTTAAAATGAACAACAATCATTAACTGTATATTTACATTTTACTGGTTACATTTTTCAATGTATTTTACAAAATGTACCTAAATGAAATTAGTATGTGAATCTTCCCCAGCTGCAGTGAAACCATCAGCAGGTCATGGGACCCTTTTAATTTTCTGATACAGGTTATCTGTATTGGATAGTGCAGTGGTAGGAAATTGTTTTGATATTAAGGATGACATTTACTATGGTAATGGTTCTTGTTCTTGCCACCAAAGTATCATGGCCACAGTAACTGGTTATCATAAAATCTGTATATAATACAAAATCCATGGATATGGAACTGAAACAGGTGGAACTAATTAGAAAATCAACTAGCATATTAAACACAAGGTCACAGGGGAACAGTGACATCGAACAGAAACATGGAAAACAAGGAAGGCAGCCTGGAACAGGAGAAACACGGAACAGGGAAAATTGACTGGAACTAGAATAACTGGACGGGAAACAAGAAAAGAGCTTTATAAAGTTATTAAAATCATTATATTATTGAGCTCATGGTGCTACAGTATAACACTCAATGTAGAAGTTAATACTAAATCAAATCTAGTCATGCAGATTCATGCTCATATATGTTCTATTATTTGTTACAGGGCTCAATGGGCAAGAGAGGTTCAGTTGGTCTACCAGGTTCTGCTGGCCCCAGGGTACATCTCTTTATCTGCAGTACATCCATACTGTGGCTATGTACAGTAAGATTTTGTAGTGATGAGTGATGTTTTTAATGGGATACATTTGGCATTTTTCTCCTCAGGGTCCTCCTGGTGTTTATGATGGCAGAGACCTGGTAAGTTTGATCCACTCTCTGACAGTTCTCAGGTTACGGTATGTTCCTTTCATAAAGCACCATAACGTGTGTGCCGATGTAATTCAAGTGGGCTGTATCACAAGCTTGGGTGGGTCTCTATTCATTCATTCATCTTATATCTTTTGGTTTACAGTTTATTCAATGTTTAAGTTTTGTAGCACAATTACATTGGTTAATTACAGTGCATCCGGAAAATATTCACAGCGCTTTACTTTTTCCACATTTTGATTTGTTAGAGCCTTATTCCAAAATGGATTAAAATAAGGATTTCACTCGAAATTCTACAAAATGCTACTCCATAATAAGAAAGTGAAAAAAGATTGTTTGAAATTAAACAAACAAAAAAATGTCACATGTACATAAGTATTCACAGCCTTTGCCATGACACTGAAAATGGAGCTCAGGCACATCCTGTTTTCACTGATCATCTTGAGATGTTTCTACAACTTGATTGGAGTTCACCTGTAGCAAATTCAGTTGATTGGACATGATTTGGAAAGGAACACACCTGTCTATATAAGGTACCACAGTTGTCAGTACATGTCAGAGCACAAACCAAACCATTAAGTTCAAGGAATTGTCTGTAGACCTTTGAGACAGGATTGTATCGAGGCACAAATCTGGGGAAGGCTACAGAAAGATTTCTGCAGCACTGAAGGTCTCAATGAGCACAGTGGCCTCCATCATCTGCAAATGGAAGAAGTTTTTTTTTTTTTTGCAGCTTGGCGTCTTTTTTTTAATAAAAAAAAAAATATATATATATTTTTATTTTTTTTATTTGAAGACAAAACATAACAACAACTGAAATCCCTGGAATGGAAGAAGTTTGGAACCAACAGGACTCTTCCTAGAGCTGGCCATCTGGCCAAACTGAGCGATTGGGTGAGAAGGGCTTTAGTCAGGGAGGTGTCAAAGAACCCTATGGTCACGCTGACAGAGCTTCAGCGTTGCTCCGTGGAGAAAAGAGAACCTTCCAGAAGGACAACCATTTCTGCAGCACTCCACCAATCAGGCCTGTATGGTGGAGTGGCCAGGCGGAAGCCACTACTCAGTAAAAGGCACATGACAGCCAGCTGGAGTTTACCAAATGGCACCTGAAGGACCTTCACCACCTCATGTTCTCTCAGTCCATGAGAAACAAAGTTATATGGTCTGATGAAACACAGATTGTACTCTTTAACCTGAATGTCAAGCGTCATGTGTGGAGGAAACCAGGCACCTCTCATCACCTGGTCAATACCGTCCCTACAGTGAAGCATGGTCGTGGCAGCATCATGCTGTTGGGATGTTTTTCAGCGGCAGGAACTGGGAGACTTGTCAGGATCAAAGGAAAAATGAATGCAGCAATGTACAGACATCCTTGATCGAAACCTGCTCCAGAGCGCTCTGGACCTCAGACTGGTGTAAAGGTTCATCTTCTAACAGGACAATGACCCTAAGCACACAGCCAAGATAACAAACGAGTGGGTTCGGGACATCTCTGTGAATGTCCTTGAGTGGCCCAGCCAGAGCCCAGACTTGAACCCGATTGAACATTTCTGGAGAGATCGAAAAATGGCCGTGCACAGACGCTGCCAATCCAACCTGATGGATTGGACAATAAGTAGAAGGACAATAAGTAGCAGGCTGTCAATGCTCACAGCTGTAGATCACTGTCATTGTCACCCATAGTGGCAGGGCTCGTCCATGACCTCAAATAGGCCGTCCGTGTGTCTTTCAGTGTCCCAATGCCTGTCCTGCTGGTCTGACCGGATATTCTGGCCTGCCTGGCATGAAAGTAAGATGAAATGTTCTTCTCTCTCACGCACGCACACACGCACATTTCTAATGTGATATGATCATTACTGTACATTTGTGTGGAATTGATACCTGTGCTTTTAGGGTCACAAAGGAGCCCAGGGGGAATCTGGAGAGCCCGGGAAACAAGGCCACAAAGTAACAAGCCCTCTTTCCATCTTTCATTTCATTATATAAGCAATCACGACACTTTATTGAAAAGTAAAATCATGGGGAACTTCCATAGAAGCAAGAATGACTCAACGGTTAAAGCGGGAGTGTGAGGGCTCTCCCTCCAGACAACAGTACCACAGGAACATGCCATGATATTCTATGTATGATATTGTTTTATCGTTTCCTTCAGGGAGAAGAGGGCAACCAAGGGGAGCCGGGCGACGTTGGAACTCAGGGACTACCAGTAAAATATCCTCTCACTCCTGCTAACCTTTCCAAACTCTACACGCTTACTTGAAGCATGTTAACGTTCGATATGTTCCCCTGCAACTTCCTCTTGGCTGAGTGATTTTAGGGACGAGGTGGACCGAGAGGCATCACAGGAATATCTGGCTCCAAAGGCGACAGGGTGAGCAAACATCACCATATTGTCATAATACACTCAGTAAGTGGAACAGTTCTGGTTTCATAAGTGGGCGTGTCACCAACAACATTTTGCTGAGGAGGTTGAGGAAACTGTACATAGCACTCATGCAGCTAAATACCATGCATGATTTGGAACAAAGTCAATTTTCCCAGAAATACTTTCGTGGCCTCACATTGATCGGGCAATGTTTCGGTGAAATCCGTGGACCTCCATGCTAACCATGGACTTGAATGGAGCGCTGGGTCATTCTCACTCATGCGTTATGCCATAATCTTGGGGAAAACTTCAGCTGCTCACTGATTGGCCTGATTGTTCTCTGCCATGTCTACAAACATGTTGCATTGAGGGGTTCCACACTGATACTGGCAGTGTAATGAATGAATGAATGTGAAGGTTGTGAGATCAGGATGGTCTCCCGAGGTTAAAACGCCTTAGTACTGATTGGTTTGCAATGTCCGCTACCCTTCCTCCTCATTGGTGATGATGATGATGATGATGATGATGATAATAATAATGTACACATTTTTTTAACAACATATGTATCTATAATAGGGGGCTCGTGGGAAGCCTGGCGATTTGGGTCCTCAGGGAATTCAAGGTGGCCCAGTAAGTGCCTGTTTTATGTTGTGGGTTTGTGTTGTGTCAATGTTACCTCTGAGCCCCTTTTTAAATTGATGTGTGTTTTAGGGGGATCCAGGCCAAAGAGGAGCTGTTGGCGAGATTGGGCCAAAAGGAGGACACGTGAGTAAATAAAGAAAAGTTAATGTAACTACAGCTATTAAACATTTGTCATAGTGCATACAACGCGTGCATGCAGTTTCAAATGGAAAAGTATGGACTTAGTTTTGAGTCATTTCCAGGTCTGGATAAGTCTGTAAAGACGACAAGAGAGTATGGGAAAATATTTGGATTTCCAGATTATTGCCCCTATTCTGTTTTGTAAAATATCAAATAAAAAATGTCAAAAGATTGACATTGAGAGTGTTTCTCCTGGTGTCTGGAGCAGGCCGTCAGCACAGCCAAAATGTGTATAACTGGGTGACAACATGAGCTATAAAAGTCTAGGGGTCAATACATTAATTACAATGTATATGTTTATCAATTACATGAATAGGTGCCACATTTAAAATCCATCAGCATGCAGGAAATTAAGTGTTTAATGCTCAGAATATTCTGGGGGAGAAGCCCCAGACCCCCCACTTAATATGTCCCACGTGATTATCAAACATAACCTACGCTCATGTGTGTATGCAATCTGAGCTCCTTTGTACATACATAGCCAGTGACAATATGATGCTGTGTTATCACATGTTTGTGGTACACAGAGCATTTGTTGCTTAGTTTGACATCTACTGGCAGAAATCATATAAAATCCACTGTAATAAAGGCCATGATATAAATGTCCCAAGAAACTGAGGTATGAAACAAACCATGGATCGAACATTTTGGGGGTTTGACCAGACTGAATTGTAGATTTGTAAAACCATTACACCCCTACATGTAACTTTACATAATCTGGAATTTGTAAATGGATAATGTGTAAGAAGAAACCCCTGTGGTTCAATTAAGGTATCTGTTTAATTAGCCTCATGCTTTTAAACCAGGTGCATTGTTTCATCAAAAGCTTAGGTATGGCATGTTGACATGATGTCAACGAAGGGTATCATATTATGGGGAAGATAAATTAAGTGTTTGATGCAAAAAAAATCCTGGGGGAGCTTCCCTTCCCCAGGACATTTTTTGCATCAAACACTTAATTTCCTGCATTTTATAGTTCTATAATTCTAATAGTTAGAATTTTACCTTCATCAAGTTATGGGGCGGTATACAGTTCAAAGGAGCTGTGACAGGCTTTATAAAACAATTTCCAAATATGACATGACCACAAATTTAACATGGAAATGTATATTTTAACATTCCACCACTAAACAATATAGACTAAAGGATTCAAATGATTTAATAACTGATATACTGAATATTCTAATATTCAGAGTATTCTAAATTTAAGGCTATGTTTCACCTCCAGCAAAATACATATACACAAGCCATTTACAATGAGACTAAAAGTTAGACTACCTCCTCCAAATCCTACTCGTTAATGACCTCAAGTTTAACGCCGGTGCAATAACCTTGTTCTACCAACCAATCAGACATTCTGACGAGAAGGAAGGCAGTCTTGTTCCGAGGGTAGCGTGCTTTGTGCCTAAATCACGCTGTCAAAATTTGTTAAGGACTTTTCTTTTCTTCCCTGCGTTCTACCCGCCAGCTGTGTTTTCTACGCATATGCGGTTAGCTACATAGGCTAAGGCCTATATAATTTGTGTAAAGCAAAAATCATAAATTCTATGGCGATACAAGTGAAATTTTATTTGAGTTTTTTTTAAAGCTAATCGCAAGGTATGGCTGCCATACCTTGCCATGGCATACCCAAGGTCATGCCTATTTGCATGAAATGTATAGACATTGCCATGAAATGTATAGACAATGCAACAATTTATATATTTTTTATTTTGATGTGAATAGAGAGCCTGCATAAAAAACATAATCAGTTTACATTTGAGTTTTATTATTACACCTCTATTTTACCAGGAATAGACTCATTGAGATTCTCTCTTTTTAAAGAGCGTCCTGGGTTTAATGCTTAAGTGTTTTGTAGGGGCTTCTAGGACCAGCTGGCATCAGGGGAGTGCCAGGACCAAAAGGAGTGCCTGTAAGTAAAAATAATAACTAATTTGATTCATATTGCACTTGATCTACACTTTCACATAAACAAATAGAAACAAATAATATCTTTGCATATTATAACAACAGTAGCATGTAGCACAGATAGCATGTAGTTCTATTTATTATTAGAGACAGTGGTGCTGTGAGTAGAGCGGCGTGAGCAGAAGTCCCTGGTTTGATCCTGGCTAACTCCTCACCAAGTGTCGAAGCGTCCTTGAGCAAGACACCTAACCCTAACTACTCCCGGTGATTGGTCGCGCCTTGCATGGCAGCAATCACTATCGGTGTATGAATGGGTGTATGCTTTGAGTGACCTGGAAGGTTGGAAAAGCGCTATATAAATTAAGTCCATTTACCATTATAATATCCTTCTCCATCATATTGAAACAGGGTCTTCCTGGACCAGATGGCCGTGAGGGAATTCCTGGGCTTCCTGGGTCCAAGGTAGTACTTATTTACATTTGTCTTACTTAACAATACACTAACTTTCATTTGACTTACGATATATTATAATATATAATAGCCATTGGTAGCTCAAATGTTTTAAAAGATAGCTTCCCAGCAATGGAAGGTAAATGCACATATTTATTTATTTTTATTTTATTTATTTATTTAACCAGATAGGCCGATTGAGAACAAATTCTCATTTGCAACGGCGACCTGGCCAAGACAAAGCATAAATGTGCAGGACAACATATAGTTACACATTGAATACACACAATACAAAAATAAAAATGAAGTAGTCTGTTTTTTTTTAAATACAAATGCAGTACATTGTGCAAAGTGCATACTATTAAAACGTAGGTCAGTAGGGGGATACCACTAGCATGGTATACTGCAAAGGAGCAGAGACAATTGTGCAATGATGTAGTAGAGTTAACACGTGCATTGATCAGTCAGTGTCTCAGACAGAAGTTGTTTAAAGGCTGCGAGGGGAATGAGGGTCTCTAGTTTCAGAGTTTTTTGCAGTACGTTCCAATCGTTGGCAGCTGAAAACTGAAAGGAGGTGTGAGCTTTTGGGGTGACTAGAGACCAGAGATGGTGACCATTGAGCTTAAGTATGGCGGCACTTTGCCCAGCAAACACTTGTAAATGAGCTGATACCAGTGAGATAGGCGCTGAGTATGTAGCGAGGGCCAGCCAACTAGAGCATACAGGTCGCAGTGGTGGGTATTGTATGGGGCTCCAGTAGCAAAACGGATGGCACTGTGGTAGACCACGTCCAGTTTCTTCAGAAGAGGGTTTGAGGCAGTTCTATATATGGCGTCACTGAAGTCTAGGATTGTTATGATGGTCATTTTCACTAGAGCGAGTTTGGCCGCAAGGAATAATGAGCAATACTACATATTGCTCATTATGCAAAGGAGGCAATATTTGCATGCATCATGATTCATTATCATATTTATCCAGGGTATTCCAGGGAAAAATGGAGCTCCAGGTGAGGCTGGCCTCCAAGGACTTCCTGTAAGTGTCACCTTTGACCTTGAAACTGTCCCATTATTTATGTCCCACATAACACATGTTCTGTTTTGTGATGTTTTGATATGGTTTTCTTTATGCAGGGTTTGCCAGGTGCTTATGGGCCCAAAGGTGTTAGCGGTGCAGAGGTTGGCTTTACATCTTTTCTAAATTATAATCTAGAAGTATGTTTATATTAAAACAAGCTGTCTATAGTAGGAATAATGACATGTCCTGTCTTGTTCACCAGGGTACTGCTGGCAGTATAGGAGTTGTGGGGCTGATGGGATCTCCCGGAAAATCCGTAAGTCTGAAGATATTCTAGGAGCAGTATTAGCTTACAGCAGCATTCTGTATGTTTACACACAATATGTTGTGGTGTCTCTTGGACGTCAGGGAGAGCGTGGTGAGCAGGGTGAAGTTGGACCTGTCGGACCTCGAGGTGGACCAGTGAGTATGGCTAGCTGATGAATTAAGGCCCAAGGATCTCATTCATAAAAATGTGTGTAGAATTCACACTAGAATGTTGCGTAGGAACAAAACTGTTTTATAAATATATACTTACTGTATATACAAAAAAACTGTATGTAGCCAAGACAATAGTCGAAAGTAACATGTAGGAAAAGCACACCCATGGATAAAACACATGTATTATTTTCCATAGATTCTGCATAAAAGAAATGCATTCAATGTGGAACGTTCTGTTCTATCCACTATTTATCCATTCAGTAGTTATTGTTCCATAACATGATAAAACTAATACGGCCATCATTCAAGCTAAAACAGAAATGTACAACTGCAAAACTTATATTCAGCACAAAACACGCACAACAAAAAACACACAAGGCAATTAATTCTGAGGAAAGGGGGTGTGGCATAGTGCCGTCAAACCTACAATGTTTAATTTGCTCTAACGTTCAGCAAACTGAAAAGCAAACAGCTTACATTTTCTGGTATAAAAAAATAATAAATGTTATTGTTTTACACATTACTGGCTCAGCTGTCTAACTGTACATGCGCCTCTTCAAACGTCTCACAATTAGGCGTTTCAAATAATAGCCTACCGTAACGGTATATTTAAAATTCAAAGTTTAAGTCTTGCAACGTCACTGCTGTTTGTGAGAGATTATATTTTGATCTACTTTTCAAAATGTTATTAATTTCAAAACATGTCTCATTTTATCCAATTTTTGTGCGTAAACATGGTTCAAACTGTGCCGCAAACCCTTTATGACGTCACCCAGAGGTTTGCTCAAGAACGGGTTTGAAGTTTGAGCTGTGATCCAGCTAGCTTTGGAGTTGCCATCTTCATACTGTAGTACCTAACTCCACCTGCAACTCCCTCCTACCCATTATCATGTGATAATGTGGCCCCTTTCACCCCCTTTACAGTTGTCATGAATGCGTAAACTAGCTATAGAGACGGAAACTCTTTTTTGATCCAGACTGTAAACATGTTTATTTTTGCTGTAAAATTTGACATTTTAACATGGTAGTCAATGGGATTTACTCTTTTACAACCAGCTTCAAGTGGACATTCATGGAACTGCAGATATTGGCATTTCCATATGGGATTCATTTCTCAGCACCGGAGGTTCCCACTTTGGGAATTACAGTATAAGAACACTGAGAAGTGCACCGTATAAAAATCCTTTCTCCTTTTCAGGGCGAGCGAGGAGAAAGAGGACCTGATGGACCCCAAGGATTGCCAGGACCCAGAGTAAGTACTGATCAAAATTGCCACCAGTCTTTTAGGAGTTTACCAAATATGCTGTTGAAATAAAAAGTGTACATATATTATTTTGTACTGGGGTGAACGTTACACAAAAACCCTTTAGAGAATAGTTTACATGCAGTACATGTTGACAGACATTTCTAAAAATCTCAAAGGAAACAGATATTGTGTCTGCGGGGATAATTTAGCTAACTTTGTGAAGTGACTATTTTAATATATGTTTAGTTGATGTTTATCCACCAGAAGTGGACAGTCAAGGTCTTTTCAGATTTCTGTTTAACCTCAGACCTAAACTAAGCAAACATATTCACTAGATTCTCAACCTTTTCTGACATATATCCCCTACAAAATTTGATCTATAGCTTGGCATCCCCATACTCACACACAGGACACAAATGAATAAAACAGTAATATAATGAAACATATACTGTACATAAACATAAAGAAAACTGTATTTATTGTTTTCAGACACAACTGCAATTCAGTTACATTAAAATATACATTTACAAATTTAAGAAATACAATTAAACAAAACAAAGACACCCAGCAAAGATAAATAAAAAATAAAACAAATGAATTAAAAAGAGAGATTTGCGCTTGGATTTAAAAGTCACAATCTCATCATATCTGAGATTCTGGAAATTTGTTCTAGGTGTCAGAAGTACTGTATAGTCATTGTTTTAGACATTAGAAGGTTTTAATCAGATTCTCTGGAGTCTTATTCCAGGCATAAGAAGCACAATGACTACTTTATGCTTCCCCTTCTTTTTTATTTATTTATTTAAAACTATAGACAGTCCTTTATCAGATGACCTAAGGGTTCTTGAAGAGTAATTAGTTCAAGGTTTGTTGAAAGTGGAGGACTATATCAACAAGTGAAATGTGTGAAACAATTGTTTGTCTTTTTTATTAAAGATAATAACTGGATATGGCTTCCAATGTGAGAACTGTATATTTGATGTGGGCTTGATCAGCAATGCCTGTAAGAAACCGATTGCAGAGTTCACTGTTTTCATAGTCTGATGCACTGAACACACAAATATATAAAATTATACATGTTTTATTCTATACTCTATGTCAATGTTTAACCATGTTGCTTACAGATAAGGCAGACTGTATCACAAACCGTATCCAGGGTTTGTTTCAGCCTATTTTTCAGTGTTGAGGATTGTTTTCTATGCAATATAATGTTGTATCAATCTTTATTGTAGTTTGTTGAGGAAGATAGTGACCCAGCTGTGTTAAACAAAAGCATTGGATGTAATGTCTGATTACATGAATAAAGAAAGCTTCATGTTGTCGCCTGCAGGCATGCAGCATCCCTAACCTTATTACACTGTTGTTTGAAAAAACAGGCCTTGGATTTATTGTTAGAAGTTCAATACAAATTCTACTGTCATACTATAACAGATTCTTATGTTTCAAACACACACTCTTGTGATGAAAGACTATGATAAGCATCTATTTATATTGGTGGCTGTTTGACAAGGAACGTGTGAGAACTGTTCCACGCAGTCTTAAATGGATTACAGCAGGATTATTCTGAGCTAACAGTAAATGGATCTGAAACAAAGCCCTCTTAATAGGACAACATGCCTTAAATGCCATCTAGCTGATATGTGGCCTTAGCCTGCTCTCTGCCACTCCACTGTAACACAAGCAGTACATGCTACATGATAGCATTGCTATCACTCATATAACGCTGCAGCTCACTATTAAGGTGACGGAGAAGGATTGATAAGCATCTGCCAACACCTCTGCTCATTATGGAACACATCCCATCATTGCACGAACGTCTAGTGTGGGGAAGTGCATGGCTAGGTCTATGAACCTCTAGCCCACAGCTAATACTTTAATCCACTGGGGGGAAGGCATGAATGGCTTCTTTTTACACTTGGCCAAAGTCTCTAGGGTATTGCTCTAGCTATGGGGGGTTCTTGGTAGCAAATGCAGACAGGGAACTCTGAAAGAGCCCTCTGTTTGCCAGGACTGTCTGCAATGTGGGCCTTTAGTGCCCACCAGTACCCAGACAACCCCCCCCTTCCCTCCCCAAAAAAACACGGAAGGTTGTGTCCAATCTGTCTCATGTGCTGCATGTGTCTGTATGTTTTCATAGGGAGGCAAAGGTGTTCTGGGCCTTCTTGGTCTCCCAGGCCCTGCTGGGTATTCTGGCCAGAAGGGAGACAGGGTAAGAGCATTTAAATGACTTCTATATGGGTTGTCCTCAATGGACACGAGCTGTAAAATGACCACCATCAATAATCATCACTTGAAGTCCATAGAATGTTTACTAAGCATTAATAAGAACACATCTATGCAAAAACGCACAACAACAACAACAATCTGTTTGAGCTATTTCTTTGTCATTACCCAATGTATGAATGAACATCCCTTTGTTTGCGTATTCTTTTTGAGATAATTTAAAGATGGACTTAAGGTTGTTATAAGGCAGACAGAGAGTTATAATGAAGTACATGATACAGTTTAATTTTCAAGCCTATTCTGTTTCCCGCAGGGTGCAGTTGGTCTGGATGGGCCGAAGGGAGAACAAGTATGTGTGATTCGGTACAGCTTGTAGGTTTTACAGAGAGAATGGGACTGGTTTGCAGTGTCCTAATGTGTCATGTCTGCTTTCAGGGTGACTCGGGTGCAGAGGGAACGGCAGGAGACAGAGGAGAAGGGGTGAGTGACCCTCTTTCATTATCCTAATTCAGAGATGAGTGTTTTTCTTTTTTTCATTCTGAGATGAGCATTTGAGTGTTGAGGGGATAAATAACATAAAAATGCTCACCATAAGTGTGTTGTTGTAGCTTTATATGCGTATGACATATTTGTTTTTGGTATAAATGTGACCTAATCATGCATTGCTAAAGATATTGACTTCTTGATCTTGACTGACCTAAGTTTAGAGATGTCACCAAGTCAACTTTGCTCTGGTTCCAATTCTAAATTAACAATAATATGTTAGGGGAAAATATTTGGAACATTTAAATAAAATTGTACTTTTAAAACTTTAATAACATAATATTTTACAAACTATACATTACTACAGTACTATATCCTTAGTTGTCATTTAACTTTCTTCATGCTAGGTTAAGTCAAACTTGACTCGAGTCACTTGACTTGACCTGTTCAAGTCAAGTGACTTAAGTGTTGACTTCTGCTCAATTCAGTTAAGACAATACTGTAGATTTGAGTGTTATTTCGATTCAGGCATTATACTGTACATCATCAATCACATTAACTGAGACTTATTACTGAACCCTAGGATGTTATTTTACTATCTGTATAAAAGTATAATACCTATTGAATGATCTGCTTTTTCATTTCCAGGGTGACCAGGGTGAATCAGGAGAGAAGGGATCGGTATGCTGACGTTATTTGAGATTTGTTGTCACATCATCTTTCATATTCGTTATTTATAGAACATCAACCTAAATATTTACACATCTAACTTCCTGTGTCTGTCTAAACAGATGACATCTCTACATTTCTATAAGGGTTTATAATGTTATTCATCCTCATTACAGTGTGATCGAAGATGCATGTAAGATGCATGTAAGTCTCAACACGTCTTATTACGTAAAGTAGTAAAATAAGCAATTATCATTTATTGTATATACAATAAATAGAAGTATTTAAGAGTTCATGACAAGAAAACAAGGCCTTTTTCCAGGCCTTTTTCCAAATGTGGTAATCCAAAGTACAATTACATTTGCAATATACTATTGTTGATCGATTCTGACATGGCCATACATCACATCACAAAACATGCATTGTCGTTTATTGAAAAGTGACAGCAGCAGTCACCAGAGCTAAAAAATATGATGCTTAGCTTCTTAATGTATATAGCAAAGATCACATCTTGGTCAAGGGCACTGAACCATTGACCAACCTTATTCTCACCAAGTGTTCATGTTTCTAGTTGGTTTGTCTGCCTGCTTAGCCTTTAATCTCTGTGTCTAATGGTCTCATTAGAGCCTGGCTGCATGCTGTGTTTTCAGATTGGCCCACCGGGAGAAACGGGCAACAAGGGTCCTGAGGGCGGTCGAGGACAGCCAGGAAAAGAAGGCAAAACAGGCCAGCCTGGTCCACGTGGCATGCAGGGTGACAGTGGGGTGCCTGGCCTGCCCGGGCCACAGGGGCCAGCTGTAAGGCTCCTTACTTGTAAATGTGTGGAGAATCCTCTGCATCACACAATGTACCCGCTGCTCAGTATTACACAGCATGGGGTCACCTCAGCATCTTTAAATGGTGTGACAAGGGGTAAAGGTAGTCAGCTATTGCAGGATAATTGTAAGCTAATATACTTTTTGTCAAGTTGACTGAATATCTCCTCACATTTTGCTAGCTTACCGTTCTCTGTGAGTGTTGAAAAAATAATTTGATACAGGAATATAAACACACACTAACGCTCAACACAGCCATACAGTAGTGCTACCACAGTACTATGCTTTGCTTCACAATGCGTCTCAATGTGTGAGGGATATTGTTTTGATTTGAGCTCAAAGCTAGCAAGCGTTATCAAGAATGACCCTGCCTTTAAGGTTAGGTATGTATATGTTTGCATTTAGATTAGATGTATGTAGGCTTACATACATGTAGGCGTGCATTATTTAAGCAGTATATCATCATCATCATCATCATCGTGTAGCATTGCATATTACTGCATTAACTACTGTCTAACTTCCACGTTTTGACTCTTAGGGGAAATCTCCAACTGATACACACATCAAACAAGTTTGCATGAGGGTTATGCAAGGTTAGTGTCATAAACTTATTTTATTCTACTTGGCAGTTATCAGTGTTTTGTATCGTTGATCATTGGAAAACATTTCACCCACTATAATCATTGTCTAAAAGATCAACTGTAGTACACCTAATATAAATGTATCTTATTCTGGTGGGTTTTTAATACATTTACTCTTTTAAATACTGCAACAACCTCAAAGAATGGTGGAATTGGCCCTTTTAAAGACCCAAAGTGTGTTAATAAACCTGCAGTTAATGCTGCCAATTTTACAAAACACAAGATCAGCAGGATAAATTAACGCTATATCTACTTTTTCTGAAATAATCCTCTCCACTCTCCTCCTCTCCCTGTTTACGTTAACTCCACCCATCCGCCCTACCTGCGTTCTTGTGAACAAACAAATCCTTATTGTCATGCAGAAGGAACAGAACAAGTGAATCTCTGCACTGCTTCAAATATTGTGTGTGTGTGTGTGTGTGTGTGTTCAGTGAACATTACTGTGAAGCTTGAACCTGACAGTAGAGCTTTAGAAAAGGTTATGCTAAAATGTAAACGTCAATCAAATGTCCCGTGTCACAGAGCAGCTGGCCCAGCTAGCAGCTAGCCTGAGCAGGCCTGAGTCCGGCATTTCTGGACTGCAAGGTCCGCCAGGCCCACCTGGACCCCCAGGCCCCTCTGGGCAGAACGGCTTCCCTGGCCACACAGGAGCAAGGGGGCTGCCGGGTCTCAAGGGACCACCAGGGTTCATTGGTCACAAAGGACCCAAAGGTGAGACTAATTGGTCTCTCTCTCTCCCTCTCTCTCTCTCTCTGGGGTCTTGTAATGGCCTCATATCATATTGTACTGTACCACACTCTGCAGGTGGCTTTGGCCCAACAGTCATTTAGATCCACTTCAAATGAGTTGTTTAGGCCGCAGTATTTAAGGCTTACTGTTGGTGGTGCTAGAGTGATTGTTATATGAATAGAAAATGGAAGCATAACTTCAAAGTATCATCTACATATGAGCCAGATGTTCTTCAAAGTGGGCCTAGGGCCCACAGCATAATGGCACAGTAGCAATAATACTAATAATCATAGGAAAAGACACTTTGATGTGACATTGGTGTACTGTGCAGGTGACACTGGTGACCGAGGGGAAAGGGGACCTACAACAAGAGGACCTAAAGGAGCTCCTGGAGCATCAGGTTTACCAGGTTGGTAACATGTGGCCTGGCTTGACTACTGTAGAAGACCCTCTCTGACCACCATCTCTCTTCCCTAGGTGAGCCAGGCAGAGCAGCCTATGGAACAGATGGCCGCGATGGCCAGAGGGGACCACGGGGCGCTCCTGGGGTTCCCGGCGTTCCCGGGCCACCTGGCACTCACGGGCCCACTGGATACTGTGAATCTTCACAGTGCATCCCGCCCATGGTGCCGCCACCACTGTCAACAAAAGACTCCAGAATGAAGGGCCCCAATGAGATGTGAAGAAGCAGTATTGGGACCGACCTCTGAACTCGGGGGTTAAGGGGGTGGGGGCAGAGTCGAGAAAGCAGATTTGTCCTTAATGTTTTGACAATATTATTTTTCATCTTGGTTCATTTGGATCACATTTTCACATTCATTGATAACACAACAACCCATAATTATGTAGTACGATGATAAATAGCACTTCATAGCCTTTGGAACTTCACCTCAACGTTGCCATCTCCATCCTGTAAAATGTAAATGGAAACTCTTTTTGTTACAGTATGTATGAAGTATTGAGGCAAGTCTGTCTTTTCCTGTAAATGTGTCAATATGGAATTCCTATACAAATTCTACTACTGGGCGACTTATTTGTTGAGTATCTTTGTTACTTATCCACTCAAAAGCCCTGTGCATTTTTCTTTTGATTTAGGATATTTAAAATTCTATGGCATAGCTGTGTTTTTGGGTAAGGAGTAAGATGTTCTGCTGTCCTACTATCATGCAATTTTATACAACTTTTTATTTATTATATCAAAGTCTGAAGTGACATCTTCACTTTGTACAAGAGGAAATAAACACATTTTGATAACCGCTTGCACGTTTTAATATCAATAAAAAAACTGAAATTACTAGAGGGCAATTAAAATCTAAATCAATTAGAATATTGTGGAATTTTAATAATTGAATTTACAAAGTGAGACTAGTATATCGTGGATTAATAACGCACAAAGTGAAATGGGTCAAGCCTGTATTTGTTTTAATCTTGATGATTTCACCTTGCAGTTTATAAAATAACATAAAATATCAGAACATTTGAATATTGAAATTGTTCAATATTGTAGACTCAAGGTGTCACACTATAATCAGCTAATTAACTAAAAACACCAGCAAAGGTTTCCTGAGCCTTTAAAGCAAGGGTAGGGAAACCTGGTTCTGGAGGGCCGCTGCCCTGCATGTTTTAGATGTCTCACTGCTCCAAAACACCTGATTCTTATGAGTGGGTCGTTAGAAGCCTGATAACTTGCAGGACAGTAGCCCTCCAGAACCAGGATTCCCCACCCCTGATTTAAATAGTCTCTCAGTCCAGTGCAGTAGGCGTCACAGTCATGGGGAAGACTGCTGACTTGACAATTGTGTCATTGACACCCTTCACAAGGAGGGAGAAGTCAATGCATCAATAACTACCAAGGACAGACATTTCAAGGAAATTGGCTACAACTGTCACATTCCTTGTGTCAAGGCTGAACCAAAGGCAACATCAGAAGCATCTTACCTGGGCTATGGAGAAAAATAACTGGTCTGTTGCTCAGTGGTCCAACATCCTCTTTTAAGATGAAAGTACATTTTGCATTTAATTTGGCAATCAATGTTTCAGAGTCTGAAGGAAGAGTGGAGAGACACAGAATCCAAGCTGCTTGAAGTCCGGTGTGAAGTTTCCAGTCAGTGATGATTTGGGGAGCCATGTCATCTTCTGGTGTTGGTCCACTGTGTTTCAGCAAGTCCAGAGTCAACCCAGTCATCTACCAGAAAATGTCAGAGCACTTGTAAGAGCCACATTGTTTTATTTTGTATGTTATGTCACTAGTTGAAGCTGACTCACCTGTTATAAGGTGGCACTTATCTATCTGTGTATATTCCATGATATGAGTTTCACTTTGTCAAATGAATTATTACTTTTCCACAATATTGTATTTCAGAGGTCTTCAACAGGGGGTCCTCAGAGGTACTGCAGGGGGTCCTTGAAATTATTTCATCCCAAACTTATATTATTCTAAAAATGTAAATGTCAGAAAATATTCATTAAATTAAATACAGTATATACATATCTCAATTATTTTATTGGCTTAGTTAGTCCGTACATATAATTGTTGGCCTTGCAACTAAATATGTTATACCATAGTATAACATAGACATGTACTGTGTTTCTATCAATCAAACAGTCCTTGGCCCAAAAAAACGTTGAAGTTTCAAAATTTATTGAAATGCACCTGTAATCTTTTGTTGCAGAGTAAAACTAGGAGTTATAGTCATTGTAACTTTAATGGAATATGTTATTCCACAGAGTACACTGATTATTTTGTAAGTATTTTCACAAATATAATTAGCCCCTCACTACAATTCAATAATATGATTAATTGGACCTAGCAGGTTAAAACAAAAATGGACAATACAATATAATCTTTGCTTGTTTCTTTAGCAGTTTGCTTAGCAGAGTATATTAGTTTGTTGCAACAACTTTAACCACTAAAGCGACACCACAAAGCATGTAGCCTATAGTATATATGCCACTGAAACCTGATGCTGAATAATTTTAGACTATATATTATCCCATAATGCTGAATAATTGTAAACTATATATTCCAGATATGTCTTCATATCACAAATTATGCAACACTTTAAACAAAAGCTATTTTTTTCCTTGAGGAAGAACTATAGTTGCAACTTCTCAAACATATTTTATAATTACTTGGCTAGATTTGTATTTTTGGTAAGATATTTAATTTTAGCTTTCATAGATTGAACATGTGTGGAATTAAAGTGTGGTATTTAATAAAGCAGACAAAAAATTGCTTATTTTCTGATTTACACATGAAATTATTGTACAGGACTGATTCAGTGTCATTTTAATGTATATTCTCACAAGTTAGTGAACAGATACAATTGTGTTGCTCACGTTACTAAAACACATCCATTGATACTATAAATAGCCAAAATAATAATATACATTTCAAATACATAAAATCAAGTATCCAAATGTTAAGTTACAGACATCAAATTAAAAATGCATACAAAATATCACAGACATCTGAAGTCCAGTTGCAAGCAAAAAAAAAAAAAGTAATAAATGTAACAAAAACAAATCACATTTTGGACAGGGCAGTTAATTAGTAAACAACATGTTTGATAGAGAAAAGAAACATTTCCAGACTTACATAACAAATATTGCAACATAAGCTTTTATATTAAATTAATAAATAGTTGCAGAAATGGTACATGTTATACAAAGACAAAAATGTTTAAGTAGAAAAATGAAACACCTCTTCCAAATACTAACATCAGTTGACACCTGTCTTGATTGCCTTTGTTCCATTTTGATTGTAAGGCATTACGGATGAACCATTTATTTGAAAAAGGCATATCTAGTCAATCTTGAGAAGAAAAAAAAAAGTTAAATTTAACAATGCTCAAATGAAAGAAACATTTTATTTTGGTGCACTCTTGCATGTACAGTACAGTAAATATGCCGACCAATTATAATCTTTGGGATGCATTCGTAATTAAACCCATATCTTTATGCATACAACATACAACTCATGGCTGCACTGACAATTGTCCAATTTTACACGCAAATTAAGAGAATGCAAGGATTTCAGTTTACACAAATCATATATTGTATTATATGTATACCAATATGCCACATGTATTTGAACAGGGATTGGAAAGGGGCATCGAATTAATGAGTAAGTATTTCAAAACAATGACTAAGGAAACAAACCAAGTAGATCAGATCTAGAGTTTCATTACATGGTTGGTTTGGTGCAGAATTTGGCTCTACTGAATGCAGCAGTTATTACGATGGCCGTTGGAATCTTTGAAGCGCAGGCGCATCTTTGGACGATATTTCTCCAGGTAGAAAAGCTGCTTGCTGTTGAATGCTCCTCGACGCTTCCTGGAGCAAAGGACATGATGTTCATTCAGTTTAGTACTTTCCGGAGATTGTGTAGCTGGGTTGTATTAACACATGTAATTAAATCTAACTAAAAGTAAATTGTAGTTGTTAAACTTAAGCAATGTATGTGCAAACATACTTATTTTTGGTGTCAGTGTGGATTAAGATGCTAACTTACTGTCGAATAAACTGAACAGCATCTTCATATTTCATCCCACATTCTATCATGGCAAGGGCCACCAGAACAGGAGCTCTGAAAGTAGATTACAAAGAAATTAGCTTTTAACAAAGACAATCTGAACATGCTACAGGTAAAATAAACAATACTGCTATCAAAAGTAAAAGCCAGTAGATTGTGGTTCCTTACAGGTAAATAAGAAACAGAAATTACCTTCCCAGTCCTGCTACACAGTGAACAGCGATGCAGCAACCAGGCTCCTCCCTAAATTTCACCTTCAGAAGGTTAAGCCAATCATCAACAATCTGGTTAGAGGGAGGAGCACCATCATCAAATGGCCAATCCTGGAAAGGAAAAGAAAGAAGGAAATTATAATAACCACCATTTGTACACAGAACCCAACACATAACATAAGATGATGTTCCTCACAAACTTATCGTTAAGCCCTTTTATAGTGCATTTGCTTTTTTCCCCCTCTTCTCCTTTTATTTACGTTTTCATCAAAAAATACTACAAATAAGAACAAAAGAACAAACATCTCTTTAAAGCATGTGGCTCCTTACGCTTGCTGTGTTGGGAAGGGAATCCTAAACAAATTGTCAACACCTGTATGCTACATAATATGATAGTGTCCAGTGGAATGATGCATCCATTTCAAACACCCAGGGGGAC
The DNA here is from genome assembly GCA_026546735.1 of Forbesichthys agassizii. Taxonomy (NCBI): domain Eukaryota; kingdom Metazoa; phylum Chordata; class Actinopteri; order Percopsiformes; family Amblyopsidae; genus Forbesichthys; species Forbesichthys agassizii. The sequence goes on along the minus strand of JAODLL010000001.1, from coordinate 243,059 downwards.
AAGGCCCTCTAAAGAAATTGGGTGGAAACCCAGACAATAATGGTTTTTATTAATTCCATGGTTTTTATCTAGTTTTCCATTGTTTTTATTTCTTCTTGTTTAATTGAATTTGTTCCCTTCATCCTTTGTTCAAATGTTTTTAACTGTAAAGCACGTTGAGTTGCACATTGTGTATGAAAGGTGCTATACAAATAAAGACGACGATGATTATTATTATTATTATTATTATTATTATTATTATTATTATTATTATTATTATTATAGTAAAATATGTTTTATCGGTAGGAACAATTTCCATCAAGGTTAAGCCACCCAATGGTTACATAGTAATAGTAATACCAAATTAGGATATGGAGAGATTAAAATAGGCATACCAGAACTTGGATTCCTTCTTTCCCCACCAAGGTTGAATCATATGTGGCTTCACATACTCTCACAACAGTGGTTACTCCATATTTCTTCAGCTCCTGTAAAAAAAAAAAGTATTGCTACAAACGTTAATTCCTAATTTACAATTCCCCATGTAATGTCATTAATGCCATCACATTCACAGCACTAAGCAATTAGAAATAAATATACAGCAGCATTCGTAATGGTAATAAATTCACAGTGAGGCTCACCTCAATGAACTTGTTCAGGGTAGCGTTGGTGGGATTGTGGGTAATGAGGAATCGCATGTTTTTATATGTGATCTCCACAGGGGCTGGTCTGTTCATTCGAGCCATTGTGACAATGTAGAAAAACTGTCTTCTAGAGAGAAACAACACTAACTTAAATACCTAAATGTCAACAGCTTCTGGGAGCGTCAAAACAAGAAGAGGGTTCTCTTCTCTTCCTGCGAGGATGGCAAGGCCAATTAGATGGCGGTAACGTGCAAAACCAAAGTGAGCGGTTGGCATCAGAAATAAGGTGGACTGATCAAAATTCAAACCCTTCTCCTTTGTTGCAATACAAAAGAACCCCCCCCCCCAAAAAAAAAAAAGAAAGACAAGGCTGGTTCCACCTTGACTGTGGCCAGGTGGGGGCCGATAAGGGCAGTGTGCAGCAGGTAGAGTTTACCCCATCCAGGCCGTGGGATGGCTGGTTCTGGGAGGCGTCCCGGGCTCGCCAACGTGCAGGGTGCCCTCCTGTGGCTCAAGTGCGTCGGGGTGATGGCGAGCTCAGCGCTTCACTCATCTGCATATGCAGCAACGTGCTGAGCCTGGCAGTAGTCCCCACTGCCCTTCAGAAACTCCATAAATGTGTGACCCAGAACACCACAGAACTGCTGCAGAGACAAGCCACAGGGGAAGCCATGCTCAAACACACAGTCAATACATGCCACAAGTTGTGGCACCCACTGGGTTTCTTGAACACAAATACCCTGAGAATCGAACTGAGGAAGCAATAAACCACTTACTTTAATTGAAAAATAAAGATCAAACTCTTAATAAATACAAACATATTGTAATATATAATAAAAAGTATTTGTAATATTAAATCATTATTTTCTCAAACATTAATAATCTGCCAAAACTTCAAAGCGCACACTGACAGCCATATGGGGTAGGGTGGGGAGTTACAGCTGATTTACAACCACTGTAATTTGCTAATCAGAGACATCCCACCTGACAGAACCATTTCAAAGAAGAAAGTTGTCTGTCACAGAATTCAGATTGCAATAGAGTGCATGGGAGGACAATGCTTAAAACTAGTACATAATACATTTAAACATGTTGGTTTGTTTGTTTGTATGCACAGCAGAAGGAAACATACGAAACATACTAAACATTAGGTAATGTTGAGTGGAATAGGCCTGTCATTTCTGGATCTATCAGAGCTCTGAAATCATACAAGGCTCAATGTGAGGTTTATGCATAGGAATGGCAGAAGGTAAGGTTCAGTAGCACGTTTTTAGTTTTTCAAAGCACTATTGGCCTTGGATTTGTGCTTACGTGTGCAATTCCCTATGATCCACCCAAGAACTAAAAATGTGTTTCTATGCAACCGTATGATTTCAACGTTGCGAAAGCTTTTTAAGTAGCCTTTGCAATAATCCGGTATTTTCCGGCTGGAAAACAGTATATTATGGTTACACTGTGGTTCATATAATATGACATTTAAATGATAACAAATAGGCCCATACGGAAATAATCAAGGTGCAGATCACAGATTGCTTGATGCGATAACATTTTATCAATTTGTTTCTAAAATGTCCTTTGTGTGAGCCGGGTACCGTGTAGCCTACTGTGGACGCCATCACCGACAGAGGCCTCGCTACACTTAACATCAAAATATAGAAACTACAAAATACAACATACTGACAACTATAGTGCGTCGTTAAAGTAAAAAGTAAATACTTTAAATAAGAGGGAACCCAGAAAACGCTAACTATATATTTGCCATATTTCAAGGAAAAATGCATCGATTTTATCCAACAGAAAAGGTCGCACATTAGTCTGCGGACAAGAAACATTTCTTATAGGCTATATTATTATGTTAATAAAGTCAGGTGGAATGCATTTCTATTAGCATAATGCAGCAATTTACCCTGGGAAATAAAAACCAGAAGACAGCTACTACAGTAAAACATTTGTGTCGAACAAGTCGTGATTTCACTGAAGAAAGGTGAAGGCCAGTTTGCATAAATTACAACCCAACGAAGAAAATCATGCCAGCGTTACTTACTGGGATATGCTTACTCATTGAAGATTGTAGCTTAATCATACAGCCGGTCCCTAAAAATAAATAAAATGTATAAATGGTTCTGCACCATACAGACTGAGCGATTTCTCCAAGCGGAGTCGACGTCTCCTCGGCTTGTCGAACGTCAGACACACTTTAGGTGAAATCACGTGTCTGATGAAGATAGCCGAACGTGATACCGTCAAACACTGTTTCGTACACAAAGAAAGCGAAACAAACATTTTTACGTAAAAAAAATGTATATACAAAAAAATGAGGGATGAATAAGCACAGGTAAATCAATTCAATTAAATAAAGTATAATGGTGAAAATAGTTTATGTAGCTAAAAAATAAAATAGCCATATCGGTGCGCTACAAATAGCCACTAACAAAATCCTGCATAGGCCTACTTAACAAACAAACCCTAAATTTAATCTAAATAAATACGATAATTATGTATCTTCTTTAAAAAAGAACATTATTTTGAACCCGGCATAAATATTTCCGTGGGGTTTAGGATGCCTGACCTCGTGGTTTCATCCAACATGTCCGTTTACTGCACATTCAAAAGCCGAATGTCTTGAAACCCCACCCTATAGTGATCACGTTCTAGGCATCAGCGCTCATGCTGCGTCAAGCCGTAGAGACTGAGAGGCCCTGGCCAGCCTCAAGGCTCAACATTATGAAGTGCTAAACCAAAATATGGTGAGAATAACATAATTTCAGATATAACAATTTCAAATATATATTCTTCTTCTCATCATAAATAATAATTATCATCATTAATTGTATTCAATTTAGTATAGGATATGACCTATCAATCAATATTCTTTAGTTTTATTGTTGTGTAAAGCTTTAGTTTTTAAAGCACTGGTCAAAATGTGGCTATTGCAGCTCTAGATGTTCCTTTGGTGATTAATAAAGTGTTAATAATAAAATATTATACAATTAACCTAATTACAAATTTAAATATGACAAAAATGTAAGAACTTATTATATGAAAACATAATTTATCAAAACTGATATCACAAGCTATCTAGAAAAATATAAACAAAGACAGCAGTTATGATGATATATTGTTCATTTACAATAATAATAATAATAAAAATCATAATAATAATAATAATAATAATAATAATAATAATAATAATAATAATAATAATAATAATAAACATATTTAAACGGTTTCTAGTGAAGTTTCATTGTTACAAAATACATATTAAGCACTCTGAAAAAGCATTTGTGAAGTCTGGAACCAGAAACAAGAACTGCTGAGCTGTGTGTTTCTGTAACCTCTGTTTGCAATAAGACAAAGGGTGCATTGCATTGTTAATGTTGATAGCCAATGGGGTTGAAGCAAAGAAACGCCCATTCTCCACCAGTGTTTAGGGCCAAGAAGTTTCTAAACCTTCATCGTTGTTTCCATTAACTATAAAAAATAATGTGGTGGACAAAGACTGCCACATAAGGTGTATTGAATTACAGGGCACTCTTTATGATATTTAGACAAGGCAAATTAAATGCATGTCTCTGAAGATAACTGTTTTAAGGTAATTGTTACATTTAAAAATGTCATATTTTGGATTATGTGTGTTTTTAATAGCCTTTGGTTTTTTTTTTTTGCATTACCTATTTTAGTTATGTTGTATACATATACTGTATTTATATAATATTGTGTTTAGCAGTGTTGTGATGTATTTGTGTGTGCTTCAGGAGTGCCACTGTCCATTAAGAGACCAACTAGATGGTATGGCCTTGAGCCGGACTAAGAAGAAAGGAGTCAGGGTGTCTGGAAAACACACAGCGTCTACAGACTGGCCTAGAGGGGGCGCCTCTACTGTCCACTCTAATGCAAGCATGCCCACCACGCCTACGGACCCCGCCGTCATTTCCATAGGCCCTAGGCCTCACAGACAGTGTGTTTCCCCCGAGGTTAGGGAGCCCCCCGGGGAGGAGAAGCCCTATAGGACTCACAGCAGGGTCTGGTGCTGTCAGGGGTCTGTGCCTAAGCAAACCATGGATGAACTGAAGTCAGTGCTGAGACGCAGTTCGTTAGTCAGCGCCAATGCAGAACGCGACGCAAGGTCGCATGTGCACGGACAGGATGATGGACGGGCACACAGAGTGTGCACAACCTTCAAACCCCATTCAGAAACCTCTAGAAAGGGGGCCAGCTCCAAGGATAGCATATCAGTTCAAATGGATTATAGTGCAGATGCATCCAGCTCATTCAGGTGTGACCAACCCACAACTAGAAGCTCTGGTGCAGAATCACTCACATATGGCAGCACCTCTGCCTGGTTAGTGTAGTGTCAGGTCAAGGTCATCAATGCTTGTTATCCTCAAGATATTCAGCTAAGGTCACAGGCATTGTTGTCAAATGCTTTTATGTAATGCAGTTATGGGTCTTTTAAAAGGAAACTATTACACTGATAGCCCCTAATAGTGTTTAATAATAGACGTTTTCAATGACATCAGGACAGAGGACCCTCCCCCTCTCCCTCTCTCTCCCTCTCTCTCAGCTTTGCCTCAGCCAGCGGCCCTGGGCAGGTGGAGGTCACCCATGCGGCCAGAGTTTGGGATCAACGCGGCCGACAGTGCCTTCACCTTCCGCACCGGCATCAAAGAGATGGCTCCTAAGCACAGCAACATCACCAGCTTCTTCGCTGACAGTGATCTGCACAACGTTGGGGTGCTCTCACAGCCTGTGGGATGCCAGCGTTCACAGGAGCTTGTTTCACAGCGGGGACAAAGGAGATGAACTGTCGGAGATTGGCATGAAATGGCTAGCCGGCCTTCTCGCTCATTCTGCGGCTCTGAGCTGCCTGCTGTTGCCCGGGCTGTACTGCCGAAGTCACATGACCAGGAAGGAGCCCAAGTGCATGCTGTACGCCACATGCGGCTACAACGATAACAGTGGCTTCTTCAACGTCAAGTGCCACGGAGGGAGGGAGACGCACATCCATAACAAGCTGGGCCCGGCCATGGCCAACCCTTACGTGGTGCTGGCCGCTAAGGTGGCAGCAGGTCTGGACGGCATCAAGCGCAGCCTGGAGGTGGAGGGGTGTTTGAAGGCCTCCAGCAGAGGCAGTATGCCCTCCCTCTGAGACCAGAGGATGCCCTGGCAGCACTAGCAGAGGACCCTGTCATCCTCAACACCCTGGGACAGCCCTTTGTGCAGTACTTCATAGCAATGAAGACGTTTGAGATGGAGACACATGAAATGGAAAATAAAAGAAACAAATGCATGGAGTATTTAATCTAGAAGTTCTTCATGGCAATAAATACAAAAATACCTTTAAATGATCATGAATGACCACTGGGGTATTTGATTAAAATCTCTTTATATTTTACCTGTACATTCAGAATAAACAAATATTGCTACCTAACAACAAAGCAAACTAGTTTGTTTATGGTGTTGTGAAGCTATGATCCACAGTGGCATAGTGGCCATTCTTGGTATTGCAATGTACAAGTGTCCCGTTTCTCCCTACTCTATTGATAATTTAAGCTGCCAGATCATTACATGTATTATATTACACCACGACATTTCAAACGTGGCGATTCAACTTTATTGGGACTTATATCCAATAAAGTTGAGGCACACAGTATAATAAAAGAGTACGCCAGATATACGTACTTTAAAACCATACAGTTGGATGCATTCTTACAACAAGAATAATATATTATTATAATTATAATTATTATAATTATTAATAATTATAATTATAATTATTATAATTATTGTACAGTTATTACAGCTGTTCACCTAACTAATGAAATGTACCCGGGTTTACAAAAAGATGATGCAAGATGCACGATATCTTGCATAAGAATAATTCTAGGCAAATTATTTACTTAGTCTTGCTAATTCCAAATCTTTGCATGAACCTTCCAAATTTGTTATCAGTAGTAGCTTGTGACTGATGCATAGAATAGCTTTGCATGTTTTCAGTGGAGAGATCCCTCTGACTGTTTTTCTCTGAAGTGTTTATAGGCCTGTTAACCGGTAGAGGGGAAATATTCCTTTCTGTGTTAAGAATGTTCTCAAATTGGCTGTAGGGTTTGTCCTTTTTCACCCGGTTCATCATTTCTCCATTACCATCCAGAGTATTTCTGGATCCTCCATCCTGCTCTCCGTTCATCAGTCTTTTACTTGAATGCTGAACAGATAGTCTATTATTCAGGGATGGTGATTCACCAGGTGGCACTGTTGGTTGGTTTTTCTGCCCGACTGGTATCTCTGCCTGCATTTGGTGGTTTGATCCTGAAGCAGTATGTGACTTCACAGAGTTCTTCCGTTGGAGAGATTTCTCATCTTTTCTAAGCATTGATTGTACTTTAGTTTTTATAGAACTTCTCCTTTTTAGTGGAGGGTTTTTCTCTTGTAATCTATCAGCTGAGCTCTCAGGTTGGACTGCATGCTGCGCTTCCACAGACAGAGATACTGCTGAATTTACACGTTCAACTTGTGGACTAGTAGTAATGTCAGGTGGTCCAACTTGTCCATGTTTGGGCATTTTGTTTGTATAATTCTGGTTACCTCTAGCTTGAGTCAGTGGCCGTCTGTCTGCAGGGTTGGATATCGTGGAGCTGAACATGGGCATAGCTTTATCCTGTTCAGTGCAATTATAAGCAGATGAACTCAAATGTTTAACCACTTTATTCTCAGCATGAGTTCCATTCTCTTGGTTGTGTTTCTCTTCTGGGATTTCAAGTAGAGACTCTGTTCTTGAGTATTGTGTAGTGACACTTCCTGATTTTAGCGATGCCTCCATGCGTTTATAATCTACATTAACTGCTAATGTCCTGGGAAGAGATTTGTGTTTGTCATTTGACTGTGGAGTCTTCCTTCCTCTTTTGATTCTATCTTGAGAGACAGATAGACTGTCGATGCCTTTGTCCTCTGGCTCACATATAGTTTTGGACAATGCCCTGTGTTCATGGATGTCTGGTTGCTTGTTGGTACAGACTTGTACATTTTCTTTTAATTCTGCCATACTTAGGCTTTTGTCAATTAGTCTTACTGCAGACCTTCCTGTAGGTCTTTCAGCATTTGAGTATACTGGCCACAAGTAGTCCTGGCTGTGCCTTTTATTGTATCTTTTTAGCCTTATATCCTCCAGCTTGGTTTGAATGTCCCTTGACCGACCATAATGCAGTCTTGTTTGATTGTCATTCAAGGCCGTTTGACTGCCATGTGGTGAACTCACACTGGAAGCTGGATCCAGTGGCACCTCATTGTTGCCTAAGTAGGTGTTGATTTTCCACCTGTCCAAAGACGTTTCTGAATTGAAAGGAATCAAATGCTCGTCCACCCCATAGCGGGACCGGTGCTTGTGAAGGAGCTGAGTCTTGTTTAGCAGTGGCCTCTGGCCTTCCAGCATCTGGGACAACATCCTCTGAGGGGCAACAGGAGGCTGAGCATTCCTAGACAAGGTCCTCAGTCCAGCATAGCTGTGCCCCCTCATTAGATTGCCCTCTTCAGGTCGGTGAGAGTGATGCAGGCTTTCCTGGACACTGAGCCCCCTGGCTAACGTGAAGCCGTCCTGGTTGCGCCGCAGGTCGTGCGTCAAGCTTGACTTCACGTGGAGCTGATGCAGGGATAGCTGGCTGCAGGTGGGGCTCCACAGTGGTGCGCCGCGTTTCAGAATACTCTCAGGGGCCCTCTGCTCAGGCAGCTCTGCAGGTGGTGTGGAGCGAGCAAACAGCCTTCTGAACTCCTCATCATAAGATGCTACCAGCTGGCCTGTGATGACCAGAACCATGCTCAGATGGATCTTCTCAAAGGACCAAGTAAAGCTGGAAAGGTTCGAAGAGAGAAGGGTCCATATTTAATAGTAAACAAGCAGGAATGTACTGTGTACTTGCTCCTTGTCTAAGAATGGTTAGAAAGACATTACAAACATAATTACAAATATATAATATAATATATAATATATTTACAATTATAATGATATATTGTCACAACATGTTTCATGTTTCTGTTTCTGATACTGTTTATGTTACTGTTAATGTATTATTAAAAGTTAATCATGATACATTTTAGATAAGAAAAAATGTATATGGACTTTTAAAAAATTAATTATCAATATATTTACAATATTTTAATTCATTTAAAATGGTGCTACAAGTTACAAGACTGTCTCCAGAACAATCACACAGAATAACCCCCGGTCACAAAAGTATGTTGGTTATATTGGAATAGACTGAATAAAAGCTCCTATACAACAGTTTATTTAATGAAAATAATCAATAATGGACATTTTTGTTTTGTCATACAACATAACTAATGAGACAACTTTACAAAAAACGTGTAAACAGACAGAATAGGATATACTGTAACATGTAGCCTAACTGTATTCTTGTTTACATTTAGTATCATTGCTTATTCATGGTTCTTACCTGTATGTTCCAAACAAAACAGTTTTGCAATCCACCAATAGAAATCTTTGCTCTAACGCACCATGGAATTTTACCCCAGACCGGCAATGGTACTGCTGGCCTTTTACAGTTCGAACTCTGATATTCTAATATAAACAAAACACAGGTGTGTTAAATCAGACATAGAAGCTAACTTATACACACACGCACGCACATGCACATTGTGACAGTAGACAAGATCCAACTTGTGTAGGATGTGTTTTGCACAATAGGCTTGATATGACTAATGACCATGACATGTAAGATGAGCAAAGCATATTATTTGTAGATCTCCCTAAACAAGTTATCTAGATGCTGTCCAACAGGTACATCAAGATAAAGTCTCATGACTGTACTAGAGGATGCTTCTTAGATAACGCACTGCATAGTAAAGCAGGGGAAACTGAATGACAGTGGTGAAATGACTGCAGTATAAAGTGTCATTACGCCGGCAGTAAAATACATTGTATATTGTTGTACTATAAACAGTGCTCACCTTTAGGTCTTGAATCCTAACCCCTAACCTTGATGACATGGCCAAAAAGCTTTGGAATTGGGAATCATCTAGAAGTATGTAGACCGTGACTCCCCTGAGTGCAGCACCAACGATAACTTTGAAAATGTCAACGTCTGTGAAGACATCCATGGCTATAGCAATAACCTAGCGAGTGCAGACAAAGAGGCAAACACTGAAATCATCATATGAACATCCATCATGATACTGAGGTATTCAGTACTGTACAATGCAGTTTATTGACATTATACAAATCCATTGAATGAAACACATTGTCATGTGCAACATACTGTACAGTTGAAATATTTGTATTATTTTTTATTATTTTATCTAATTCAGCTGTGAGTTTAGTATCATATAGCACCCATACAATAGGTGTATATCTCCTGAATGAACGTTTGTATTTGCTAACATCTAATTACACAAATGCATATTTAACTTTTAACTGAATATTTGTGGCCACAGTGAAGAGCTTTGGAACACCAAGATGGGTAGCTGCCATGTCGTGTGCTCCCTCAAGCTAGGACAAGTTCTGTGTCTGATGTAAGAAGGCATGAAACGAGGGGCTACAATAGCTGAGGGACACATTTGTCATTGGAAATGTGAAAACACAGACTACATGCCAGATCCAGACCTCTGCTGGGTTGCACATGAACAGTTAACAGTCAAAAGATGCTATTTACTTTATTTATTTACAATAAAAAGTTAAATAAAATACTGATAGCTTTTTTATGTCTATTGAAACATATTATATTATTATAATATTTAACTATTAGATATAATGTATGAATATATGACTTATCCAATATGTTTGCATAGGTTTACTGTATTTACTGCGTAGAGTAGCGTACATTCTAGATTGTAGAAATATTTATAAAAACTAGAATATTAGTTTATATACAATGGTGTATGAATCTATTGGAGAGTCAGTCAGTTCATACAGATACATTTTGTTTTTATGCAGAAATGTGTCTCTATGAATCGATGTAATGAAGTTTGTGTATCTTCCAATTTGTCATTGGGTATCAATTTGCATGAATTAATAATGAAGCTGTCAATAGCAAGCAAACAACACACCTATTCACATGTATTGCTCATTTTGGATTAAGTGAATACGAGAAATATTATTTTAGACTGTTTTCAACCGCACTTACCTTTGTAGCCTCTTGAATTTGTTTCCGTATAACTTCTTTAACAGTTGGGGTATTTTGTCGAGGAGGGTGAAATAACAAGCTGATGTTGGTCTCTGTGGTTTTCTGTGTGACCTCTGGCCAGCCCAGGTCAAGGTCAGGCACCTCCTCGTCCGACTCATTTGGGAAATACGTGGAGGGGCAGTTGGCAGTCCCGCTTCTGGCCTCCAAGTCATCCTCAGGAACAGGCAGTGCTGCATTGTGCAAAATGAACAGGATCTCCTCGTCTGACAGAAAGTGACTTATTTGCTCAGCTTTGAGGAAGTCATCATAGGCGTCTTTGCCGCCACAAAGCAGGGCATATATGGCCAGTCGGTACGACTCTTTGTAATGAGGTTGGATGTACAATGGGTACGTGTCATCCTTCAGTGACGACAGTCTTGACAGATTGGACTCCATTGATGCAGTGTTTCTGAAGTGCTGGCTACAATAGGGTTTACCTGTAAAGAAAATATTGTTTACATTCTTTTCTAGCTATACATGTTGGAGGAAAACCCATTCATAATTAAACACCCCTATTTCATATACCTTCATATACCAGCAGTGATGCCTAAAGGTAACAATTTTTATATCATATTCATTACAAAACTCTAAGTAGTAATTTTAAGTTCAACCATTTCTATTATTAAGAGATTTAAATAATTTATTACACTGCTGAAATAACACATTTCACTACACTATTAATATCTGTAATCCAAGGTTTGAAACTTACTGCATGGTTTGTAAATGGCTCTGTGCCTGTCTTGTATAGAATCCACATTGAGTTGTGTGGAAAAACAGAAAACCAGTTGGTTTACTGTACGTACCTGCTGTCTAGCATGAAAATGCCAACAGTCAAACATAGGTGTGGATTCACGTTTTCCTATGCAAATGCTTGCCTGTTAAACCAGCCCTATTTGCTCTCCTGACAGAAGACAAATTACAAGCCCCACCCATCGCCTAGAGCCACCTAAGTTTCAACAGAACACAATACAACCGGCAGTCCCTGTGGATATTATTGAATTGCATGCATTATATTACATTACATATTTTCTCAATAGCACTTTCAAGTTAGAGGCTATTATCAGGTTGTATACATGCTGTATTCTGTGTGAAATTAAAATGTGTGTTCTAATGTTTGTTCTATTTTACACACTCTCTGATGTCTTTCAGACATAAAGAGAAGATTATTCACTAGGGCAACAGAAAGTGGGTGAAAAGTAGTTTATTGCCAACACAAAGCTTGGAAGAAAACAACATATCACAGAGCTTTCTAGATTAGTATAGGAACCTACACTAGTAGACTAGTAAAGCCTACTTTACCGGCAAACTAAATTTATTAGACTTTTATTATGACAACTGGTTACACAAACAGGTCAACCAACATTACCTGCACTTGAATGCACATAAGGCTTCCATCAAGCATCCACAATTATTTGCTGACGGTCAAGTTGTCAAGAATGTCAACTTGTAATAACAAAACATACAATGGACTAATTTAACATATAACAAACTATTCATCGGCACAGTCAGCAGACACTTGTGAGATGGTCTCGAGAGTACATTGACAGCTTGAAATACATATGTCAAAATACAGAGTACCAGGGAGGGTTTAGACAGCATGCAGTACAATGGCTACAACTACACCTCACCCCTGCACCTCAAGATGGCTGCCTACATCACCCCATCACTAACCCCTGTGGCTCAATCCTTGATGCATCCTCTAGGTTACTTTCTGGGGGGG
>JAODLL010000001.1:200285-219697 GCA_026546735.1 Forbesichthys agassizii | reverse complement strand
CGCCAGAACGTCCTATGAGGTGTCGGAGAGTGAGGATTAGCACCGCACAGCTACCGGCTGGCCACCGCTACACTAGGGCCCTTTTGACTCCCAGATGTCATTATGCGTAGACACCACAAATCATTCTCTGTGTTTTTTTATATGAAAGAACAAGAGATGCACAGAACTTCAAAAATATTATGGAATAAATTATTTCAAGGCTTGATGTAACTGGTTCAGACTATACCAAAAGGGCTCGCATAGGGCTGAATTCATGAGTCACGGCTGTTAAAATGTGCATTGACTAAATGTTCACACAATGTGGTAAACTACTAACTAAATTAAAATGTGTGTATGTAAGTCACCTGTACCATATTATTAGTCCTGAAAAGCTGCTAAGGTAAAATTATTACCCCAGTTGAAATATTATCAGATTGTGTTTCTTATGTGTGAAGTACTGTATTTTAGGTAGTGTGTTGATCTCATCTGAACACTGTATGTAAAAATAATAAATGTTTATTGAACCGCAAGAAAGGAGTTGATGGATATATGAGCGCTTTTGCCTGCAACTGAGTAATATTAACTGTAGCTTTCATCGTCCAAATGTATGGAGGATGCATGCATGCCTTACACAGAGATAAAAAGTAGTCTAGCCTACTGAATGCTCTCTTTTCTACATCAGTCTAGATTTGTGATCAAAGCAGTGAAATGTGAATTCATTAAATTATATTTTGTTGTGTTGTAATTCAAGTGTTGTCTTTTATTTTTGTATTAACAATGCAAATCTAAATAGGATCTGAATTGGAATTGAAGAAGTTCAGAGATGTTCAAAACCTGATAGGTGAAGGGATGCTTGAAGACACAAAATGTTTAAATGTAGGATAGTTTCAGTATGTGTGTCCCTACATAAAACACTAAGCAACAGTACATGGAGTATATTAAATACAAACAGTCAGGCTACAGATCCAACATTCTGCAAATCTGCAACCAACCACTGTTCTGCACACTGCAGCACAAACTCGAGGGATACGCCTGTGAACATAGTTGCTAGCTGGTTGTCATTTCTTTGTTTACAATGCATGCACATCCATCTCTAAAATCGAGATCTACCGAATTGTCATTCCATTCTGCAGGTATGTATTCAAGATCAGAACAAAGGCAATGACAATATAACTGTCAGCGAGTTGGGTCAAAGACGCTCCGTGCAAAAAAAGGGTGTTAGCTGGTTAACTGGTAGGCTAGCTGCTATGCCTGCCTGTGCCTTTAATATGCAATAGCTAATGTACTAGCCTGTTAGCATTGCCTTGACGCTTGAAAGCTAGCTTCGGTATTTGTTTTAAAATTATTAACTACAAAGGTTGCCAGTTATTACTGGATAATTGGTAGTTTCACGTTTGCTTTATATTTTAAGATAAGCTTTTATTGCACAAATACCATAATGCATTGTGTGAAAATGTCTCCGGTTCATTTCTGTAGCTATCATTAGCTACCTAGCGTTAACATATTCCTTTGGTACTAGAGCTAACATGGGCTAGTTTGATAAAGGCAACATTAACACGAACTGACCTACTGTATAACGAACTTACGTTTTTATTTTGCGGTGTCTTACGCATTGTGTTGTTGCTTATATGCTGCTAATATGTACTTACAGTTAAAGAAACATACGAATATCAGTAGTGACCACCTACTGTGCTAGTATAAAAAATAATAAAAAAAACGCTGTACGGTACCTCATGCACGGCATATGCACATATTTTAATCAGTGCAGGTGTTATACTTGCCAGTTGCGCGCATTCATTTTTTTTGTTGGACTACTGTACAATTAGTATTTGCTTTACTAACAGTAAACTACCTTCAGCTAAGTAGAAGTTGTTTAAACAAAATGAAATACATGTGTGTTCTCCAGAGAAGATCTATTGTCCTTGTATAGCCATATGGTTTTTAACATAATGTGTCCATACAGGGATTTTACAGATTTATTGACGTTTGGGAGAAGGCAGACTTTCCCTACCTCTCACCACAACAAGAAAAGCTCTTTATTCACCTGGAATTGAAAGAGAAGCAACTGTAACAGCTCCCCACCGGACTCATGCCCGAGCGAGCGTGAGCCGGTTTCACCGTGGCCTATGCACGGTACCCGTTTCCCTCCCAGCCCTCCACATCCCTCAAACTGACGCAGAACCAGAGACACTTCCCTCCCCTCCCCCACTCCCAGGGCGTCCCCGGCGGGCCCCAGCCGCCCGGCATGGCGTCCGGCACGGAGACCGTGCACTACATCCACCTGCACAACTCTAGCCAGTCAGTGCTGGAGGCGCTGCGCACGCAGCGGCGCGAGGGCCTGTTCTGCGACGTGACGGTGCGCATCCACGACGCGTCGCTGCGCGCCCACGCGTGTGTGTTGGCCGCCGGCAGCCCCTTCTTCCAGGACAAGCTGCTGCTGGGCCACTCTGAGATCTCGGTGCCGCCACTGGTGCCGGCCGAGACAGTGAAGCAGCTGGTGGACTTCATGTACAGCGGCTCCCTGGTGGTGCTGCAGTCCCAGGCGCTGTGCATCCTGACGGCCGCCAGCATCCTCCAGATCAAGACGGTCATTGACGAGTGCACCCAGATCATCTCCCAACGGAAGGCGGCCGCCGGGGCAGCAGCCGCCGCCGCCGCGGCTGCAGCCGCTGCCGGTGGTGGAGGGGGAGGAGGAGGAGGGGGAGGGGGAGGGGGAGGGATGCTGGGAGGAGTCCTCCCTAAGCAGGAGGAGCGTGGAGGGGGCAAAGGCAGGGAGAGCGGCGGCCCTGGGGCCGGAGGAAGCTGCGCGGGCGGCGGGGGCCCGGCCGTGGGCCCGGCCGGCGGCTACCCCAACTTCTCCAACTTCATGGCGGAGTGCGGCACCGGCGTAGCCGTGAGCGACAGCGGCGGGCCGGGCCCCCTGGAGCAGGCCAACGGCGTGGGCCTGCTGGCCCTGGGGGACATGGGCCCCATGGAGCCGGTCCTTATGAAGCAGAGCTCCAGCTGCACCCAGGACGTCCGCTACAAGCTGCGCGACCTGCTAGCGCAGACGGCTAACGGAGCCGCAGCCGGCGCCGGCACCGCCGCTGCTACGGGCTGCCCGTCCACCGTGGGCAGCGTGGACAGCGTCGGCAGGGACAGTCTCCGTAGCAACGCGACCGACCTGTCGGACGACCTGGTGATGGAGCGCTACAGCGAGGAGGAAGAGCTAGATGGACGGGAGCGAGGGAGGGACGCGGACAGAGAAAGAGGGGCGGGGCATAGCCGCAAGCAGAGGCAGCCGCTGCGACTCCAGGTGAGGGGGAGGGGCAGGCGGGTGGTTGCCATGGTTACCGTGGCTCAGGCATGCCGAGCTGCATCAGTGTGCTGTTCTTTGTTATGTTCTCGGCCCCCCGCTTTGTGTTCTCCCCCACTGGTGCATAGAGCTGAATGTCTCTACATCTAACACATTGGACAGCAGCTGCACCTCATTAGGGCTTATTATTCAATGGACGTCCACAATGCACTGGCTATGGTCGCAGCCTTAGCACCGTTAGCACTGTTAGCCCTCGCGTGAGCTCAGTGTGTTGACGTTGTCTGTGCAACATCTTTCCCCTGTAGGTGCTAGGAGAGGGTGTGGTCATCAAAGACGAAGGTGTGCAGGACACGGAAGGAGCCGTGTACGCCTTGGAGGATGGCAGACGTGATGCAGGACAGCAGAGCACCCAGGACTCCATGGCAGGCTTTGGTCAGGTGGGCACGATTGCTCTCTGTCTCCAAGCTTGATGGCAGTGACTGTTTCTATGATTGTGTATTATCTGTATTGCCCTGTGACACACATTCTTAAATTTATTCAGTAAGGCTGCATTTGATATGATGCAGCAAATAGCTCTGAGATTGTGTCATTTATAAGAAGGCAATATGATTTGTTGCTGTTGCTGCAGTGATAATTACCCTTTCAAATGTTCAAACTAGATCTGAAATCTCAGAGATGTTTTTCTTTTTTTATAAGAATCCTTTCATATATATCATTCTGTTGTGTTTTCCGCCAGACTCCTAATGAGCAGACGAATCTAAAGCAGTATACGATGCAGTCTGGTGCATCCTGTAGTGTAGGCTATACAGGCAACATCTGCTACACAGTATACATTCAGCTTTGCCTGTGCATATTTTCCAAAGGACTGCATAGACAACCTACACTTTTATAGAATGTGTATAATTATTTTCTGTGATGTGTGGCATGCAAAAGGGGATACCAAGCTTATTAAGGAGCATGGGTTAAAAAAGGTGAACTGGATATAGGATAGATCTCTAATGTGTGTGTGTTTGTTCTAGGATTTCTATGATGAACAGGGAGTGTTTTCTGATAGTTTCTGGTCCCAGAGTGAGTCTCAGGTCATGACCTTTAACCCTAGAGGAAGGGTCAACAAGCCCCTGACTCCGCCCCCAACCACTCAGTCTATCAACAACCAGGTGGGTGCACTATCGCTGCATCATGGTTTAAAGGCAGGGTTAGTCATTCTCGAGAGCGCTTGCTAGCTTCGAACTCAAATCAAAACAATATCCCTCCGCGGCGCCACCCCACACATTGAAACGCATTGTGAAGTAAGTTAGCTAAATGCAAGGAGATATTTGGTGAATTTGACAAAAAGTTTATTAGCTTACAATTAGCTTGCAATGGCTGACTATACCACGTATAACTGTTAATCACACGTTATAGTGTGATATAGGTAATAGTCCAAAATAACATAGTTATTTAGCAATCTTTATGATACCAAAATTTAGTGAAACCCTAAAGGGGAATTCTGGCCAATTGTGGACCTCATCCTATCTGAGGCAATTGGTTGACCAGAATCTAATAGTTTTCAGTTAGGGAAAATTATACTGTAGAGCAAACAGGACCATCCAAAAAACACTCTCTCTCTCTCTCTCGCTCTTGCTCTCTCTCTCAAACACATGCTTTTGAAGGACATCTATGGAGATAATTCACATTGCACATTCCCGTAGACTGTAGTGGCATTCCAGTAGACTATAGTGGCATGTACCATAATGGACCTCATGCATGTAATAAGGAGATTACAGTAGTTCCCTCCGGGTCCCGTCAACAATTTAAGGTTTTGTTTAATTGTCTGAATAAAATGCAGTTAAGAATAGTTTAGCATATTTTCTCAAACATGTAGAATGTTGAGAATGACCACTGAGAAATCAGTTCATTAGGAGTGTGGTTAAAGTATATAATGTAAGGCTTTTGCTTTACGCTTCTTTTCCCCAGCTTCTTTTCCAGTACCCAGTGAGCCAGTCACAGCCTTCACCATACTTTGTAGGCGGATCCATGGGCGGGATTGACAGTTTGGCAGGGTCTGAGCCCAGTCAACAGGCTCCGCCCCCAACACCAATGACCCCCGCCCCTGCTCCCACCACTTCCTCCTGCTCTGCGGGCCCATCCCCTTCGTCCCAGGGATCTGAGACCTCGTTCGACTGCACACATTGTGGCAAATCGTTACGTTCCAGAAAGAACTACAGCAAGCACATGTTCATCCACTCTGGTACGGTATGGCTTAATCCTGTCCTGTGCTTTAAGTGACAATAATAATAACAATGAGAAGCTTTATTTTAGGGCTTGGAGCGCTAACGCGATTAATTTGAAACGTATAATGGGGTAAAAATTATTAATGCTATTGACTCAACACTATCTATCTCATTTTAAACTGCTACCTGTTGTGGCAAACTTTGGGAGTGCTGACTGGGCCAATTCATACGAGCAAAGAGACTGGAATACTAGCATGATGACGAAGGACAACGGTGGATTGTTAGAAGTTACGTGTTCATTTAAATAGTTTCCTGATGGCGCTTTAGACTATGTTTGTATGCCGAATTAAAATACAACCAAAGCATTCCGACTTCAATAGCTAATAGGCTACCATACAAAAGCAAAAACACCCAGGTTATTATTGGCGTGACTTAAGGTTACAGGATAGAATCATCTCCATGTGTGTGCGTTATTGTGGTTAAAATGTGTTCGTTGTGCTTCGCTTGTGTTACTTTCCAAACATCTGATCCAAACCGTGGTAAGGACCTATATGTATGTATGTATATATATATATATATATATATATATATGTATGTATGTATGTATGTATGTATGTATGTATGTATGTATAATTTTTTTTTTTTTTAAGGGGTGACCTACTCACTGGTCCTACTTTTGAAAGATAAAAGTAAGCTCATTTGATCTTATTTACAAGGTTTAGAACCTGTGACATGGTTTAGCATCACTTTTTATAGCATACCTTTTTAGAAAAATAATAAAACCTAAACTAAATAAGTAGCCTATTTACAAATGTACTTAAATTTGTTATTGAATCTGACAAATCTTAACAAATGTCAGTCTGAATTTGTGTACGTTTTAACTTCATAGATATGACCCTGTAAAACTAATTCGCATCATCACCAAGTGCTGTTTTGTTGTTAATCAAGCAAACAATTAAGTAAACAAAAAAATATTTTAAAGGTGAGTAATTTAAGAAGCAATACTGTTGTAGTTTTATTTCTTATCTATATAACACATCTCATCCCTAGATAAATTTGCTTACAAACCAAAATGTACAAAATTGAGTGAAATGCACAACCAATACGATTCAGTATGAATGGCCAAATTATTTGGACCTGTACCTAACTTTTTCCCAACTCATTTATGACCAAAATCTAATGGAACACTTGAGTTTAGAGTTCTGGTGAAACTGGGGCATCAATCAAACACCCTCAACATGTTGCTGTCCTTAACTAACAAGTAAACAATATCCCAGTTAAGTGGTGGTATTTTCTGTGTTTGATGAGATTCAGATGTAATTCCTTAACCTGACATGCCAGAGGAATTGTTGTCACAATTGTTGATTGTCATGGAGAAATTAAACAGAAGCGAGACCATCCTGATCTCAGGACACTAGTAATTCCCCTTCTGGTTCCTTTAATTGGATTGCATGGGGTTCATTGTGGAACACGTCTATTCTGATGTGCTGACAAATGACACAGACAAATGAAATGTAACTCAGGCTGTCTCTTGCATCTAAACTGGCTGGAATTTGCTTTTAAGTGAGCACGCGGTACTTGCTACTTTCACAGGTTTTGTATCAATGTCAGTGGAAAAGCAAGCGATCAGGGCTAGTTTCTACCTCAAAACTTTGTTTTATTATTTTGTATTTTGTATTTTGTTTTACACAGACACCACCACTGATCCTTGCCCCACCTACTTAACACTTTTCTAAAACATTTGCAGTCACCAGCCTGTGGCACATGTTTTAATATCTCCAAAATGAGTATACTTATTGGTTTGAAGGAGCCCTAAATACTTTTTTTTGTGTGTGAAGGTAGATGTGGGGTTATTACATAAGATTATTTTAAATTAATTATAATAAATTACACCTCTAAAAATGCCACAAGGTGGCGCTCTAGTCTTGTTGCTTCTTAATGCCTTTTACTTGGATAAACAATCCCCATTTGTTTTATGAAATGATCTGTGAAGAAAAACAAGTATGTTATATACAATTTATTTAAGATTTTTTTTGTCAGTTTTCAATAGATAAACCTTATTTGTTGGTGTAATTTAGGCAAATGCCATGTCCCTTTCCCATATAGCATATAGGAGAAAGTGAGGGTTTATAAACTAATGCATACATGCATTTCTTGGACCCTGTTAGATAACCTTATACAATATACATGCACTTTTAATGGCATTGCATAAACAAATCATCGCCCATATGGTCCATACTATATCCAAAGAACTAGCATTTGAAATTCGGAAATCTCGGGTCTCGCCATCTTGGGTATGATTGCCCGTAGTTGACGTGGAACCTCGCGATGTTACGAGGAGGAGGGGCGTGTCAAATTCCAAGAGAGGAGAGGGGAGACTGAGAGAGGGTCGCAAAGGTGAGTTTGTAAACAGTTGAGTCTCCTTTTAAATTGACACAGATATTATATTCATACAAACGTATGATATGGTATTGATTAAAGTAGTACTGTATTATGTTGTCTGCTATGAAAACTGTTGGTTAAATTACTTGTCAAAACTGTTGTGCTAGGTATCGCTTCTCGCTCCCACTGAAGTGTCAGCTTGCTACAGCTTCTGATAGTTTTTGTGTTTTCAGATTGTCCACGAGGCTAAAGTAACTCCGCATTATTCACACCAAAGATAATGCTATTTCTATTTTAAATGTTTGGGTTGACATAACAGTATTAGTCAGTAACAGCGTTTTGATTTTGCATCAGCGATGGTATCTGTACCAGTGCTGTTTTTTTGCCTGTGTCCTCTGTAGCGGCCTGTTAATGTTAGCTAGAGGAGCTAGCTATCATTTTAATGGATGCAAAAGTTTATTTGGATTTTAACCAATCGGATTCAACTAGCTGGTTATATTGACAAGAGTCTAAACCTATGCACGAATTAGATATTTTGATTGATTTCGTATTGACCAATTGCTGGAAAGTAAAGGCGGTCTTGTACGGGAAAAGGCAGGGCTTAGTTTACTCGTGCGCAGAGGCTGAAAGGATTAAAGTTACTTTTAAACTTAGCTGGATCTGAAAAGAGCTTTGCGTTCATGTGTTCGCGAACACTTACTTCTGCGAGTATATTTCATATAAATGCAATGTGTTATGGTTATAATTTTGGTCTTTACTGACTTGTATTTATTTAGTATTATAAGATAACAATATCCATAGTTTTGCCATTTGAGATGTTGAACACCCCACTGTCCGTATCCCCATGATTGTCAACACCTTCATTAGGAATGTAGGCCATGTTTCAGGCAGAAATGTAGCTCATTCCGTCACACAAAACAGTGCTAAACCAGATTAATTTACTTGACCACTCACTAATATAAGATTGAACATATTGAAAATCAGTTTATATTTGTCTTAATTTTGAGTGAAAGTTTGCTGCATGCAATGCAAAGAATAATGGTCATGTAAGCAGGATACATGTCAATATGTTATGTGCCTTAAAAACATATAGATAGTCGTGATAGAATATGAGTCAATAAATCCAGATGAGTAATGATGTTATAGCATCTGCTATTGTTTAGAATATCTTAAATGTCACCTAACTTATTATAACTGTTATTACTATTATTAGTTTAAAATAAGTTATGTACTTATAGACACAAATATTTTATCATAGCATTATTTCCAAAGCTACTATATACATCTGTTATATAAATTCAATATTTTTTATTTGGATTATTTGTAGTCTGTCTGATAATTGTTTGCGGTCTGTACATTGCCTGTTGTCTGCGTGGGTCTTTTAGACACGCTAACAATGTCTACATGACTATAGGATTTCATTTGTTCCATTTACCAAATCTCAGGTTCACTTTGCTTACATAAATACATATTGGCTGTTGTACACGCCTAGCTGCAGCCTAGATCCCTTGTCTTCAGCGCCTACAGCTCACCTGTGATCCACCAAATACCCTTGATCCTGCAGTGAACCAATCACTGACCACCACATTCTCTCTTTTCCTTTCTCCAACCTTCCCCTCCCTCCGCTCTTCTTTTTTTGTGGGGTCTCCCCTACACCCTCTGGCAATTCAAGCTTCAGATTCCATATTCGCGGCTACAGTGGGAGCTATTAATACAGTTTGTTTAGTCAGTTTCCTAGCAGTCTGCGTCAAACACTCGATGGCTGATGCCGATTATAGCCGGGACCCGTTCTCCTTGCACCTGCTGAGTAGGAGAAATCCAAGTTAACAGCAGGACTCAATCCAAGGGACTGCAATTGGGGTACTTTGATGGCTTCCATGTCACCTTGGATGAATGGAGGCAGAAATAGGCAGATTTGATATCCATGTCTGAAATGGATAGCAATGATGTCCAGGTCAGCGTGGCTGGCAGACTGATTTGTTGTTTCAAATGTACATTTGGGGTGTACATAGTCAGTTTACAGTGTGACGCATTATACTTGAGTGAGTTATTGAGTTATAACTTTATTGTACTCTTTGGGATTGAAATTTAAAAAAATAACAAATAAATAAACAAAAATAGACAGACTGAATATTTTTAATCAGGTTGAGCAATAGGTTTGGGCATTTTGGGCAAAATAAAAAATTAATGGTACTTTCCACTCCTGTCATCTGGAACTTCCCACCAAATCAAATTCCTCATTTAGTGCCAGTGCCAGCTTGGCGTCTGACTGTCTAGGTTATAGATTATTGTTTGCTTATATTTGCTGGTGTATGACCTGCCCAGCTATTGACAAATGTTAAGTTGCTTTGGATCAAAGCGTACCCAGATGCTGTAAATGTTAAAATGTAGACTTAAACCCTGAAATCTGCCACATGCCAGATGTGTCTATTTCCCCACGCGCACGCACACACACACGCACGCACACACACCCACTGCATAACGAGGTGGCCGGAGCATCTCGTTTACAGACACGTCTCTGGCCAATTGACTTAGCGGATTGGAAGCACTGCGAGAGAGTCCTGGCACCAACCTGTTGCCTACAGAGTTTGGGAGGTCTGCGATTAATCAAACTGCCCCGCTACATCTGCCCTTTTGATCAGCGTGGGGAGGGATGGGGGGCTTTTTTACTGGCAAACAAGATGCAGCCCCTTTTCCTCGTGTAGGAACGGAGCATAGAGACACGATGTTAGAAACCTAACAAGCAGATCTACTCCATAGACCATCTGACTGCAGCACAAGGCACCGGCAATCATGCGTTGGCGTAGGGCTAGTCTACTTAGCAGAAGGGGAGCTGGAGGAAGGATATTGACTTCAACATTAGAAAGTATTCAGACATTCGGCTTGGCCAACGTTATGAAAAATCTGTCCCCTTCAATGATGTTGGGCTGCATGGGCCTTCATTCACTTGGGTACAACGAATGTAAATTAACTTCATGTTAGCATTTTATTTACTGGTTGTATGTTAAAATGGAGAAATGTCTTATATCTACCTTTTGTGAATTAGGTGAATAACCCTTCTTAGTAAGGATCATATGCTGGTACAGGCCAGGGTAGTCTAATCTTACTGTATCCTTTAGTGGGTGGGGGGGCAGAGTTGTGTAACCAGTGACCAGACATCACTTTGAGACAGTTGGAGGTGCTAAAATATGAATGTCGACTGCCAACCCTTCACATTCCCTGGTTTAAAACGAATGACAGTTATATTCTGATTCTGAACTTGCCAAATTGTCTTCACGTGGAGTTTTGTACATCTCTTTAAGGGAGAGCGTGTGTCCGTGCGCATGTGTGTGTGTGTGCGCGTGTGTGTGTGTGAGAGCATGCAAAGTGTTTGCATCGTCCACGGTGACAGATGACGGACAGAGCAGTCGTACTGCTTGCACAGCTTTACTTAAAGTCAGTTCAGCTTCTGTCACACAGGGGTTAGGAGGAGAAGCCAAACAATGGCGTATTTAAGTATGGTCAACACAGTATGTGTTCGGCAGTAGTTTGGGGTGGTGTTTGGTTTGTAGTCAAGTGGAAAAGCCTCGCAACTTGTAAATCCGTTTGTATAGCAACATAAAATATTTCTAGAATTTAATTGCACCCCAACATGCACATTTAGCAGCTATTGTGTTTCTAACACATGATTTTGTGTACTTTTTGTTAATATGCCGCACTTCCCTTTTTAATTTGCAGAAGTGTAGGTATTTTGTTAAAACAAAACGACTACTCTGTACTTTTTTAACATACACCGTCCTTCTCACGTAGCAGCGCAGCGACTAGCTTGTCAAAGCGCATGCCGGCCTTGTCTTTTGAACGCGCCGGCCAACAGCAGCCCGCAGCACAAGCAAGAGAGATAGTGGCGGGGTCACGGGGAGCCTTCCCTGGCAGACCTTCGGGCTGCGCGGAAGGACGCGGAAGTTCCTAGCGCGATGAGCGGGGAGCGCGTTGTGCTCAGCGGAGCGGACGTACGCGGCCGACGACAGGAGAGACCAATGAGCCGAGCTCTGAGAAAACAGAGGGTGTGGTGTTGGGAGAGTGAGGGAGTGTAAGAAGGGAAGCGAGATGTCTTTATGTAAACTGCATCTGCCGTCGTCGTCCTCCCTGCGAGCTATTTTCTCATTGGTCAACCAGGAGCCCCATGTGTGTATGGAGGAAGTATCACCAGGGAAACTTTGCCTCGCTGCCTCTGTGTGCGTGTGTGTTCCTCCGTGCCAGGGATATTTTTAAATTGCATTCTGCTTCCTGCTTCGACTACAGGACTACAAGCCACAGCATCCCCCGCCTTTATTGTACCCAGACCTTGCAAATTCACAAATCGTCAACAAAACAAAAACCCAAAACAGCCATGTTCTCCTCTGCTACTCTCCAACAGCTACATTGCAAGCTCTTTGCAAAAATGGGGGATGAGCGACCATTTGTGTGCAGTGCTCCCGGCTGTGGACAGGTAAGTCCTCTCCCACCTTGTCTAATGTTTCAGTGTGTGCGAGAGTGAGTTACGGTGGGGGGGGGGGGGGTTGTCCTTTTGTGTTGCTGCTCCCCTGATTGTTGACTGGCACAGTACTCCGTTGCTACTTCTCAACTAAGGGTAAATAGACGAACCGCAGCATTTTAGGAAAGAATGTCGAGATTAGAAATAGTCTAGGTACATTACAGAGCTACTGACCAATAGCCCGACTCTGTCAAGACTTCCACCCCTGGTATTGGTGCCAGCGTGGACTCTCCACCTGTGGTTTGTGCGCAGTGTCCGCGAGCATTGTGCTGATAGCGGGTTTTTTGGCTAGCGCGCTGTCTTGTGAAACAAAACTGTCTCCTTTTAGCAGTGACTCAGCCAGTGAGTAATCAGAGCACCGTTATTGTTTCAACCTGTCACTGTTAACTTGTAGTGCCTGCAGACACAGGTTTGAACCATGGGAGTGACTCAGCGGACTGCCAGCAACATGCTCCTGTGCCAGTAACGTTACATGTATTGCAGTCATGTCTGCTGTATGGTCACAAACACCAACAAACAATGTCAACTTAGCTATCTAGCTGGCATTGAATTATGACCTCTTTTGTGTGGATTATTGGTTGAAAGTCAGCTATTGTGGTTTCGGCATTTAGGACCAAACACAAAAGAGATATTCATAATACAATTATTAAAACTTTCCTGCTACTGCTTTAACTTCGGTGTAAAGCAGTACTCGTCTGTCCAGTGAATAATTGAATATTTGTTTGCTTGTTTTCCCTTTTTTCAGAACTTTCTGGACACATTAGGGAAGCCATCCCCAGTCACATTTGAACACCCCCTTGTTTCTATAACGTAAATGCTCTGGAGTCACATTGTACTGATTTGAAACCATTATTTACTCGCCCCACAGTTTGCATCGTATTGCTGTGGAACGGACGATGTGCCGCTCAACTACGGCAGTCTTGTTTGACCGTTTTGGGCTGTTGGTGTGTTATCATTGTTCACAAGTGAACTGGCGTTGTTTCCATTGTAGTGTATCCTCCCCGACACTGTCTCTTTCAAAGACATGCCATTTAATCGTCGTACCAGCAGCCCGAGGTAATACTTTGCAGAAGTAGTGAGTGCTGTTTACAAGGTGTGCGTATCTGTTAGGCTGTAAGTGTTGCTTTTCACCCGTGCACAGATACATGCGTGAAAGGTCTTTCTGCGAGCTGTGGGTCTGTTGATGAGCTGCTTCAGCTTTTTTTTTTTTTTCCTCTCTCAACCGTGAGCAGAATTGACTCCTGGCTTTGGCCAGGCTTTTCCCCTTGTGACGCATTATTGACATCAACATGCCTACCGTTCTTAGCTGCCCGCTATTTACTGGTCGGGGTGGGGTAATCCTATCTGCCAGTATCACATATATATATATATATATATATATATATATATGGGGAGAGATTAGCTGGAGATACTTTCCTCTCCAGGGACGTCCGTCCACCTTGTCCAGAGGAAATAGACGAGCGAGACACGTAGTTTGTATTTGTGATGGAGCCTGGTGCTGCTAAATATAAGCCGCGTGACACTTTACTGTGTTTCCACTTCACTCTCTCAACCGAGTGAACTCGCAACTGCGCCGCGCCGCCCAGAATAGCCTAGTGGAGGGCCTGTGAATACGCAAGCACCACAGCCTCAAACATTCCTCCCACTTTGTCTGTGATTCACCTCGACGCTTCTCCAAAGCACCAGCCTGCGGGGGCTGACGGACACCTTCGATAAGTCTGAGATGCTCAGTGTCAGAGCTAGGGATGGAAAAGAATGACACATTGACTATGGAGTTACTGAGAAGTATGTGAAAGCACCCACTTATGAACCCATGACAAAGTTCGCACGCTTCACATCTGCATCTAAACATCTGCATTAATGTGTGACTTCACAAAATGTCCCTCATAGGCGAATAAAAAATCACCCTGTGCTTTGATAATTAGGCCTTTTCACTCTTCGAGCATACTCGCCCATTTTTACCAGTGTAGCCAAGCTTGTGCTAAGATATTTGAGGCCATGTCCTACAGCTATAATGGGCCCATACAGGTCCTCAAAGTTTCATTGTGCACCTCAGATGCAGTTTTCTTTGTGGCGTATCACATAATAGTACAGTATACGTGTCTTAGGCTACATCGCTGGGAGATCGGCTGTCTCTGATTATGTGCAATGTGATATGTGGGCTAAGGTGCTATCTGTCTCCAATTCACCAGGACAAATGCGCTGGCGTTACCTGCGGGCTATTTCATACCGTGTTGTTTTCCCTTCCCCTCATCTTATCGTTCTCGTTGTCTTGCCTCCTAGGGGTTTACAAATGAGGACCACTTGGCTGTACATAAACACAAGCATGAGATGACGCTGAAGTTTGGTCCGCCCAGGACCGACTCTGTCATCATCGCAGGTACCGGTTCTGGCAGAAATATCAGCGCGCATCTCCATGTCCTGTTTACACTGAAGGCTAGCATAGCCGGCCAGCTCTGGGATGGTAGCATAGCTGTCTTTATAAATAGGTCCAGGTCAGTGGTGCAGGAGATATTTTCCAATATTATACGTACTACGCTTGAGTTATTTCACATACTTTTTGTTAATACTAAAAACATAATAATGGGGGGAAAAAAACAAATATTACGCCACAGTGGAATCTGCCCCACCTAGACCTGGACTCCCCCAAGTCCAGGTCTAGGTGGGGCAGATTTGGAGGGAGGGAAGGGGGGGGGGGGTGCGTTATGATTTTGTTCTTTAAGAAACTGGGGGGGGGATGTTCCCCCCCCCCCCCACACACACACATTTAGTGCGCCCTTGCCTAGGTCTACTTCCTAGAGCTGTTCTACGTCTGCTTCTCATGCGCAACAGTTGGCTTGCGTCAGCGCCACCACACGATTGGCTACATGTTCGGCAGTTACAAAGCAGACAATTGGCTCTGCTCTGTCAAATTTGCCATCTCAGAATTCTCACAACGACCTCCATTTTAAAAGTATGCAAGCGGCATGTCTCCTTGTAGTGTATCTGGTTTTACTAAGGCCCGTCTGTCTGTGTCTACTATAGGATTTTCCCCAGTGGTCAAAACTAGTTCCTTCTTTTACTGTTAAATCGATCCATCCATTTGTTTCCACTCCATTCACTTCATTTGTGACTTCTTGAATAAATCAGAAGGCTTTCTATATTAGACACCAACAACACTATGAGGTGTGAAGCAAGTGCGAGAGCATTTCTTTGAAAAGTAATTTCTATTTCATCTCTATTCTGTTGTTCCAGATCAGACACCGACTCCCACTCGCTTCCTAAAGAACTGTGAGGAGGTTGGTCTGTTCAATGAGCTAGCCAGCTCCTTTGAACAGGAGTTTGTCAAGGCGCAGGAAGATGATGATAAGCGGGCCAAGAACCCAGTAAGACGTGGGATGTATCTGGCTTTGTTTTGCTGTGTGTGCGTGTGTGCGTGCGTGCACATTTACGTATTTACGTATTAGGTTATTGAGTGCATCTGAGTTAAAAGTGAGTAATTTCCCTATTTCCGAGAATTCAGAATTTTCGATCTCCCTTTCATCTTTTTCCTATCAAATCTTTTTCAATGCCATCTTATTTAACACATGCTAAGAGTGCAGGGGTTATATAATGATGCGTAACATGTCCGTGATTGCATCTAGTCCTATGAATATTAGCTTCTCACGGAAGCTGATATTTGAGACAGTAGTTTGTGACCTACGACAACGTCATGATCATTTACCATTGACCTCATGATGTGACAGCAGAACTGCTTTGCGTTTCTTGTCTGCAAGAGTGTTATGCCACGTGCCATCTCACCTCCTCTTCCTGACTCTCTCTCTCTCTCTGTCTCTCTCCCTTCACCTCCTCCCAGCTCCCGGTTGCCAGCTCGGGAGCCCTGGACATGAGCCTGCAGACGCAGGCACAGAAGCGGGCGGACGTCAGCGTGAAGAAGGAGGCGCCCGTGGAGGTGGACTCCTCACCTCCGGGCAGCCCCGACTCCATCTCCAGCCAGTCGGACAGCTACTCGGAGCCGCCGGTGAAACCAAAGGTGGACAGAAGGGGCAGGGATGGGCTTAGGTTGTATTGGCTAGGAGTTGAACATTTCATATCACGGTATTGTTAAAATGTGCTGGATAACATAAAAACACATGTAGGTAAATAGCCCAATTCGTGCTAGTAACATAAAAACAAAGCACAAATAAGTATGTATATCTGCTGTCCGCCCCCCTCCCTCTACTACAGGGTTCCCCAATTAATTTTCCCCAGGGGCCAAAATATGTCAAGCATGCCAATTTAGCCAAGGGCCAAAATGTCCGGGGTTCAACACGCACTGGCCCACCGCACTGGCACGCACACGCCTAAATATCTGACATACATTGCACACGTAGATTTTATACCTACATACTCTTTCGGAAATTGGGATGGGGAAGTTACATATGTTCCCAAATTGTCTTTTGGTGTTGTTAATGGTGTGAATTGGTTAACATTATGTAAAGAATTATTAAACATACAAATGTTACATTACAACATGGCAAATAATGTTAACCGAATCATATTCTATAAGTAAAATGACAAGAAGGCTTATGCATTTGCCAAAAACATGCAATAACAGCAAGAAATACATGCAGATTACGGTAGCACAAATCAATGGGCGCTGTCTCAAGCATGACGATAATGACGGTAGAGACGTTCAGAAATGTGTTTTTATTGTGCTTCACGTTTGCCAATGGGTCGTGGTGGGCTAGACGTTTTGCTCTTGCGAGCCAGACCTGGCCCAGGGCCACGGGCCGCCTGTTGGGGACCACTGCTCTACTCTATGCAGTTGCTTGAGATACATATGACACTGACTGCATTGATTGTGCAGTAAGCTATTGACAACAATTTCTGGTTTTAATGATAATTGACATTTGGAACACTATCCGGGAAAATAAATCTGGGATTTTATTGTGGAACCGGTAACATTGGTTACATTCCTAGTTTTACTGTATGTATGGGTGGGGTAGTAACTAAGAAAACAAATCAGTGTCTCTCTCTCTCTCTTTTTTTATCTGTGACCCTCAACAATAATGGAATATGGCTTATGATTCTAAGCCTAGAACACTTTAACACACTGAGTATAGCGTTCTAGACAGCACTCGATTGTAGTCACAACAGGGATGGTTTTGTAGGAGAGTAGGGGTGGGGGGTGGAGGATAATTTTGGCAGCGTATAACTGAGGCTGCCAAAATTTGACTCACCCTACAAATTCCTCTGTGTTACCATAACCATGTTCTTCCTAGGGTACCATCCAGTGACAAAATGTGTAAGCAGAACAGTGACAGCAGTGTTTTTTTTAAAGTTTATTTAATCTTCGATGCAAATGATACATTTTACCTTTATAAAAATAGCATTGAATAAAACAGTCAAGCTTTATAATGAATTATACAACAGCTAGCTGTTAATAGAAGTTTAGAACTATGGTTGTGGGACTATTTGTGTTGGTGGAGCCAAATTAATAATTAAACAAACAAACAAATCATTTTCTGTTGGCGCTTATTACAATTATTTACAAATAAAATGCGCGTATCGAACGGTTATATAAAAGCAATCACGCGCGAGGTCGTGCGTTAGACTGAATATCCGCAGGGCTGTGTTTATCTTTGGCCTCGTACCTACGACCAAATGCAAGCAGTGCGGATATTCAGTTTAACGCACTCCCTCTCGTGTGTTATTTCTTAATTGAACTAACAGCTTCATGAAGTGACCTTTCATCAAATAAAGTGAAAATTACGATTTAAATATGTTGAGCATATATTGTACTTTTTTCACATTTAACTTTTAATTCACACGATTTTTATCAACTCAACAAAAAGTTTCCTTTTTAAAATGTTTTTAATCATAATTTCCACCCACAAATGCAATATCATTTCTATATGCTTTCAGTTGTGCTGTTGCAGAAGCACATGCTGACCCATTACAACCCTACCTCCACAGGAGACGCCTCCCAGGTGTTCGGCGCCGACCCCCACAATCGTCCGCCCGGGCTCTCTCCCGCTCCACTTTGGCTTTGATGCTCTCCACCCCACCATGCCCTCACCCACCTCCGTCATCACACAGACACCGCCCTCCAATCGCACACTGTGGTGAGCATAGATGGGACGCCTCCTTAAAGGTGGAGTCAGGGATGTTTGGAGAAAGATTGTTGATGTTTTGAACACGATCGAAACGTATGTACATCCATTGCTTTAATGCTATAGGGCAAAGGTCAAGGACCCCTTGCCCGATTAAAAACACGGCACAAGGGACCCCTATCACCATCCATCTCCATCCATCCATCTTATTCCGCTTGTCAGGAGTCGGGTCGCGGGGGCAGCAGCTCCAGCAAGAGACCCCAAACCTCCCTTTCCCGAGCCACATTAGCAAGCTCTGACTGAGGGATCCCGAGACGTTCCCAGGCCAGTGCAGAGATATAATCTCTCCACCTGGTCCTGGGTCTTCCCCGAGGCCTCCTCCCAGCCGGACGTGCTTGGAACACCTCCCAATCCCCCAAAACCCCTAAACCCCTATCAGATAAAGTATAAAAGTAGACCACCAACTAAGCCATTAAAATAATGTGTGGAAACATGTTATTATTATTAAATATAATTTATTTCAGCATACTCATAGAACGGGCAGCTAGTGGACCGTGTGGAGATAATTAGCTAAATTAGACCAAAAGTGTATTATCTTACAAACGCTGACTTCACCCTTTTTAAGTCTTCATATTGGTCTCATGTTTCTCTTCTCCTACGACAATGGGACCGTCGCTTTCCGTCCTTCAGTGCCATCTGTTGCCGTGGATTTTGTGCTGTTATTTTTTTAAATGTGCGTGATTGCCTTGTCTGCCCCGCCTGTGCAGCTCGCCGACCAGTCACTACCCTATGATGATGCTTGCTAATGGCCAGGCCGTGCCTGTCCTCCCGGGCCCGGTACACATGCCCTCGGTCATCAATGTAAGTCCCTCTGACATCCTACATCAGTAGTTTATAGTCCCTCTGACATCCTACATCAGTAGTTTATAAGTCCCTCTGACATGCTACATCAGTAG
>JAODLL010000001.1:182240-196163 GCA_026546735.1 Forbesichthys agassizii | reverse complement strand
ACGTCTGTAGAGGAGAGACCTTCTGAGACGTCTATGTAGTAAATAGACCTTCTGAGACGTCTGTAGAGGAGAGACCTTCTGAGACGTCTATGTAGTAAATAGACCTTCTGAGACGTCTGTAGAGGAGAGACCTCCTGAGTCGTCTGTAGAGGAGAGACCTTCTGCGAACATGGCTTTGCATATCGCATACACAATCTACACAGTTTCTGTATTCAAAAGGAATGGTGATCTTTCACTACGACATCTATGCTCACAAACATGTTTCCTATGCAGAATATTGGTGTTAGCAAATTCCCTTGTAAATACATTTTTTTAAATGCTTAGAACACTTGGTTGTGTGTTTAGCAAGACATCAATTGCCATCTGTAGAGGGCTTCAGCCTTGCGCAAATCCGCACAAGTCCGTAACTATGGACACAAAATGTTGGTGCAACACATATGATGAGATTTGACCGCTCTTTGCACAAACGGAGTCCACAGATGTATACCTGGGCCTACGTCATTCAGTTTATCTGCGGTGTAGCTGCTCTGTGGCTAAAGTGAATTGTCCTTGTTTTCTCTGTGGTGTGCTGGACTTTGGTATTAAAGGCAGGGTTAGTCATTCTAGAGAAGGCTTGCTAACTTTGAACTCAAATCATAACGAACTCTCTCAGAAGTTATAATACGACGAATTGAAGTGACAATAATTATTTGTAATCGATAAAGTAACAAAAATGTATAAAATTATCAAATCACTTGGTCATTTAAATACTTTTTCAATTCACATTCGCATTTATACTTACGCCCCTCATACAGAAGCTCCACCCCACACATTGAAACGCATTGCATGGCCAAGGGCATTGCTGTTGTGAGCGGTGTTCGCCACATTGTTTATGTTATCTCTGTACGGAGCCAGGGCTGTGTAGAATTACCGGATACCTTTATTTTCTTTATTTATTTTATTTTTTTCTTCAGCGCGCACAGAGAAACGTAAGATGGTGTGAATTTAACTAAAAGTGCCTTAGCTAGCATCCAATTAGCTTCCCAATAGCTAACGATATACCCTTTAATCGTCCTTGTTGCCACGCAGCAGCAGAGGGGAGTATAAAGGACCCCTCGGAGCCTACGGGCTCCCCGGCCCCCGTCATCCAGCACAGCTCCCTGGCCCACAGTCCGCCGGCGGGGCCCAACGGCCTGAGCTCCCGGGCAGCGGCCGAGGCCATGGCCATGTCTGTGCTGGCGGGGATGGGCCAGTACCAGCACCAGCAGAGGGCGGAGGGCGGCCCCTCCCACATCATCATGTCCGCACAGTCCCAGTCTGCCGCCAGATGATGAGCGCTGCTGCGGAGGCAGAGTGGCCCCCCTTCCCCTTCCCCCGCTGACCGCCTTGGGCTTAGGAGGCAGGGGGCAGCGCAGGTCACAGTCTGCTCCTCCGGTGCCTTCTCGTCGCTCCTCTGCCACCCCCCCCCCCCCCCTTCCCGTCCCCAACACACACCCCTCCCCCGCCCCAGGTGAAGCCAGCTCGCTGTGGCCTGGAGCTCATAAGCAGCAGCCTTCTGGGAATGGACTGAAACTATTGCGAGAGCTTTCCTGTTCACTCTGCCATAGACTTCAGGGGCTGGACTCCCTTTTTTTTCCTCCTCCCACCTCCCCCCCCCACCCCGTCAGTTATAATGACTCCTTCACTGGACTGCAGGACTGCATCGCTTGCTCACCAGATTACCGCCCGGTTGAACTAACTCCACATGTGGACGGGTAATACACACATCCTGCACAGTTTGATTCCACAGGCCGTGTGAATGTTGCGCAAACCTTTTCGCTTGAGCGAGATAACCAAAACACAGGGTTCCGTACTGCTGCGGCAGGGAAATTGATGCCTTGCTCTTAGCAACTTTTTACCCTTTGGCGTTGGCTCCAAAGATGAAACAAAACAACAACGATACTACAACAACAACAACAACAACAACAACAAAAATGCAATAGCTGTCTGTACTTCAATCCCACATATGCTCATGTCCTGGATATTGCCCTGATTTTAAATAATACTATCAACATGCATCCGAAAACCTTACCTCATTGACACCCATTAGACTAGGCTTTATAAACTGCGTGCGAGTGGCTCTGTGTGTATACAGTACATTTATGTTAATCAGAACAGCGGTTTGCTTACTAAAAGGTCTGATACACTAATAACTAGATTGTTAGCATGTTACTTTTTCTACTAGCTTGTTATATCTTTATAATGTGCAGCTGTCGTTTAAGTTAACTAATACTCCCTGTTTGACCTGTAGTCACAAAACGAATACTGTCCTAGACAATATAGTGTAACTTTCTGGCTTGAAGGGAGTATATCCTCGCTCTCTCCACTTCCCGTTTACAGGAAACCTTGGATTTGTGTTGTTGTTTTTTGAGTGATTGACATGTCCACCTTTTATGAAACCATTCTAAAGGCTGTTTTCTACCGGGCGTCTCTTGGCTGGATGACCATCGAATCCCCCGCTGCTTCTTGGAATATTAAACACCTCAGCTTGTTACCAAACTAGAACAGAACAAACCAGAACAAACCAGAACAAAGCCATATTAACCACAAATAAGATGTCTGCGTGTCCAAAGACCCTTCTCTTGGTTTTGGGGGGCAAGACATACAGGACTGTTGTTTTCAGATTCAGAGTGAAGTGACACAATCAATATTGCTCCATTCTTGCACTCAGTGACTAACAAGTTTGCCTTAAGATCACATTGGTGCCTCTGACTCGCCTATATATTTGCGTGCATCAATAATTGTCTTAATGTGGTTGTTTTATCTAATGAATAGCAATGCTAAGCATTTTACCTAATTAATAACCGATTAATGGTAGACTTTGTAAAGTGTTTTTTATTTGTTAAACGGTCTTCGGTCACGTTTGAATCCCTATTGCTATGGTTGTACAGTGGTAAAATACTTATCTGCCATCTAGTGGATGCATGTCATAGTACATACATCCGTTCTGGTTAGCAAAAAACACATTTAGATAATTCCTGTGGCGACAATATTTCAGGGATCCCTCAGGGATTTCATCAAGGTAATAGTTTTAATAACTATTTAATTAAAGGTTTATTAATAGTGTAATAACTAACAGCTATTTAAATGAAAACTTACACAAGGGATTTTATTTTTGGCCTTGCAGTTTTAAGTATCTGTCTGTCTGATATGATTGTGTATTTGCAATGTGTGATGTTGCTACCGTGAGATATATGTCCACAAACATGAGGATGTGTCTTTATGCACTAAAATAATGCAAGTTTTCAATAGGGATTTTTCTGTTTTTTGATACAAAGTCTCTTTTATGTTACAATACTGCATTATGTCTCTCTTACAGTACACATGAATCGGAATTTGCTCAAAAGCGATTTGATCACGCTTTATGGTTGACTGAACCTATGGTCCATGTGGTGACCCCTTCGGGTGACCTTAGCCACTGGGGTTAACGCCTAAGCTGGCTCTATATTTTGCTGGCAGATCCTTTTACAGACGATTGTTCACATGAAATGAAAATCCAATCTATATTCAGCTTTCCTATTAGTGATTTGTCATTGGCACTTTTTTTTTTTGCTATTGTCATCCCTGTAAAACGTGCGGTCTTATGCATTTATTCTATATCAATGTACTGAGTAATATCTAAACAGATTTGTTTAACATGCATTTAATTATTTTTACAACCGAATGTCATTACCCTGTCATATCGTGCCTCATGGCTGTCCTTGTGTACTACACTTAAGTTATTTTAAAATTGGACAAATATAAATACATATGTTTGTTTTTTTGTCAAACATCAAAACTGCATTTGTGAAAAGAACAAATTGAAATGTGAAAGTTATTTTAATTGTTTAACACTCCCACTGTAATAATATCAGAATTTGTCATTTTATTGTATATATCATATAAATATATATACTTTTCCATGCATGTCCATGTCCAACACTTACATTGCTACGGTTTTAATTAAAGAAACTACATACATATTAATGCTTTTCATTTTTGCTCACAACCCAAAATGTGAATAATCATAATTGTAGTGATCTTCCCATTCATATTCAACACAGTGAGCTGTACTGTTGCCCCTAAGACGCAAGAGGGCGCACATGCGCAAAGATTTGAAGGATGCGGTGAATTAATGAGAGAAACGTACAGGCTAGGTAAATGTGGTCACGTGACCGTTCCTTGCCATTGGTGAGTTCCCCCCCATTATGGCGGAGGGGCCAATCGTACGAATGGATTGTCTCTCCGACTCCGATGCTTGTTTTGTATCTTGAGGGGGGACAATTTCTCAATTTAGCCGGATCTTTTTAATCAGGGTACACGTGTTTATTTTCCAAGTCATGGCAGACCGTGGTGTGGATTTGTCTGCCCTGCCCAAAGAGGTTCGAGACCAATTGGCGGAGTTGGATTTGGAGCTGTCTGAAGGTAAGAGGAGCCACGGGGATGGATATTTCAAGCTAGCTATTCTTCTTAGCTGACTATCTACCGGTATCATCTACCAAGCTAGTTTCTTACGTATTGTTTCTGTTTAAAATGTATAATAGAAAGGACAATTGTTGGAGCAGGTACGGGCGGATTGTGTTAGAGGAAATGCTGTGCCATACAGTTTATTTGATGCTAGTACAGGATGTGGGTAGCTTGCTATTTACAAGCTAAGTGCATGACAGAGTGCTTATGAGGAAAAAAAAAACCGAGAGGCTTTACCTACCATTGTATCGTCTGTCCTGCATATGTCTTTGAAATGTATCTTTACGTGCTACATCGGTTGAACAATACGCTGTAATGTACTTAGTTGATCGAATCTCAAAAACAGCCCTGTCAGTCTGTGACCACTGGGATGTCCACAGGCAAGGTGACCAGCAGGATTGTCACCTCTCTGGCCTCTTTGTAATCTTACAGCAGGTCTTTATTTATTTGTAATGTGACTTGATTAGCCTTGGCTTAACAAGCAAACAAACCAAATTACACAAGATTAGTGTCGGTATAATGTTTAGAATTAAACATTTAATTCTATACCATATTATACATTTTTATCATGACTAGTGGGGAGACTAATTACTAGGCTTTCCAATTGGGATCACCTTTGGAGATCAGACAACAGCTAAATGGCAACATGGTGTTGATAAGCCAACTCATCATTAGAAGAAGAATAATAGATCTGCCTGCAATGCATAGTTTACGTTGTGCTAGGCTAGCCGTAGCCTTTGAGGCAAACACATTTTGTAGGCTTTACAATATTAGAGGTGTGTGTGTACAGTATGTGCGCAAGGCTGCACATAATACAGTATGTTTGGGTTTTTCCTTGGGGAGGGGACAGTCTCTCCCCCTCCCCCCCTTCACTGCCTATGTCATCTAAGGCCCCTCACCTCATGGCACACTCACACACACACCCATCCATACACACGCACATGCACACGCACGCATGCACACACACACACACACACACACACACACACCCATACACCTGGGTGGCATTCCTCCAGCATGCCCCAGCTGAGTCCAGGCTATCCAACCTGAGCAATCACCACTCATGTCTACAGGTGTGTCACTTGCTTACTCAGCCTGCCAGTGGTGCTGGTAATGTGTGTTTTGGACTGGTAGTCAGGGTCTGGAACATCCTAAGGTGTGGTGGGGCTGCCCCAGCTGGACAAGGTGATTTCAAGGTTTTGAGACTATATTTTAAACTTGATTTCTTTTCTGCTTTTTATTTTCTTTAAAAAAATGTCAATCTGGTATTGTGAATGTTTGTTTGTTTATTTATGTTGTATTATGTTAATGTGTTAGCCTGCATATGCGTGAATGCAAACACTGTAAAGGCAGGGTTAGTCAATTCTTGAGAATGCTTGCTAACTTCGAGCTCAAAACAAACTCCCCCAGAAGCTCCGCCCCACACATTGAAACACATTGTGAAGCCAAGGCCATTGTTGTGGTGAGTGGTGTTCGCCACTTTGTTTATGTTCCTATTTACGGAGCCAGGGCTGCGT
Organism: Forbesichthys agassizii; assembly: GCA_026546735.1. Lineage (NCBI taxonomy): Eukaryota > Metazoa > Chordata > Actinopteri > Percopsiformes > Amblyopsidae > Forbesichthys > Forbesichthys agassizii. The sequence continues at coordinate 190,182 of JAODLL010000001.1, read as the reverse complement.
AGAAGTACCTGATTATTCTTTTCAGCACGCACAGAGAACAGTAAGATAGCGAAATTTGAGAAGACCTTTGGTGAATTAAAAAAAAAAGTATATTCTCTTACAATAGCTAACTATACCCGTAGGCTGTGAACCACTAGCTAAGCCTAACTTCAGTGACTGTATCAGTGTGCTCCCGTAATGTATGCATGGGTATGTCCTTCACCAGCCTTGTAGGCTACGCACCCCGTGTCCATAACAAACCCTCGGCAGAACCGAGCGGAAATGCCTGTTATTGGGGTTGCCTAGTGACGAGCACAGGCGTGCCAAATGGCCTCTTAAATAACAATTCAGTCGTGTGAGCTCCCAGTGACCGCGGTGACACAATGAGCACCATTCAGCTGAGTCCAGCCACCGCGGCTAGGGGCTGGGGCTGGCATTTATGCCATTCAGCTAAACTCGCTCTTTGTCTGCAACTTGGATTGAGCTGCCCTTCGCGGGGAGGGAGCAGCCAGATTATAGTTCGACTATGGCTGGGTGGGTGATATAGCGAGTGGAAGATGAGCCCATCACCTGGGAATGCTCCCACCCCTTCCTCTCTAGACTGTTGAAAGGTTGGCGTGTTTTCTTATTCATCATCCACCTGCTTGATAAGGTTACCGCGCTGTGCCTGGATGCCTTTTGTTGCTTATCAGTGAAAACAAGGGGTGAACTTTAACCTTTTTATTGAGTCAGTGATGTCATTCAATTAAAAATAAACATGACTTAAAAAAATGGAGGAACATTCCTCTCAATCGCACACGTACGCTTGGGCATTTGCACCATCGCTCCCTTTGCCAAGACAACAGCACTGAGTCGTCTTGTATCGCTGCGTGACGTGAGAGAACATGTGTAAAATGACCCGAGAGTGTTGCACAATTTTGACTTGTTGTTGTTCTCTGCCAGTGAAGGAAAGGTAGTTTTTTGTGTGTGTGTGTGTGTGTGTGTGTGACACACAGTCTGCCATGTGATGAGACACATCGTCATCTTCTGCCTCTCCGATCATTCTCAACGAGACATCCCCCCCCCCCTCCCCCCTCCTCCCAGCTACCGGACCAGCCAGTGGGTCAGTATTAGAGGTACAGCATTGTAAACACAGCACAAGCCATGGCATCAACTCGGTTAGCCTGGCTATTTATCAGGGGTCTGACTGAAGACCTTTCCTCCTGGTCAGGAAGCAGGTCTGCCATGACGATGCTTCTCTCATGCGACCGTGCTGCTTACGAACGGGATGCCCAGCCAGCTTGTATTTCCTTAGTGGAGGGAAGGCCAACAGGTAATTGTGACGGCCCTGCCTTGTTTTAGCAGCCCTGTGGTCCTTATTGGATAGGATAGGCCCTAATTAGGCCAATGAAGTGCACCTGGGCCGATCATTTATATAGGTGTGTTGCAGCACACTGTCGGGGTGAACCTCCTGGCACCACACGTGCTCTTTGTTGTTTGGTTTGTCTTAGTTTGGTTAGCATGCAACATGCATCACATTTATTCAGTACATGCACCTACAGACATTCACACCTCATTAAGTGTTATTCTGTTAGTTAGTTTAGTGTTTTGTTTGATAAGTTTACGGCCCTTGAGCCAGGTCGTAACACACATTTTCGGACAGATGGCAGACTTGAGATAGGCACTTCATCCACCTCTAGCTCTGTTGACGTCTTGAAGAGCCAGGGTTTTCTGAGAGTTGCGCTGCGTCCACATGGAACACTGCAGACGGCAAACCGGATATCCTGTTAGTGGAAGAGAGCAGGACGGCAAAATTAGTTGTCGCCTAACAGCAAACGGCATGATGTCTAATGTCGCAATATTTAAACTTTTTGCCGTCCTCCTCCGCGACAGCATTTCCAAACGAACGTGAAGGTAATTTTTTTGGTGAGAATATATATTTTTTAAATTAAATTATTTGTAAACACAGCGACATCACCATAGTAACTGCCATTCCGTCTGACTTTTTGCTGTGCCGTCCAGAAAGTGTTTGCCGTGTTCCATGTGAACGCAGCATTAGTTTGATGGCGGTGCAAAGGGCCTTTCAAGATGATATGCGTTATAACTCAGTGGTTCTTAAAGTGGGGGTCGTGAGACGCAGAAGAGGGGGTCACGAGAGGATTTTCAGAAATTACATATTTAAAAATGATTAGAAATAGCATATTTTAGCCATAGTTGTTAGTACAGTTTATAATTACTTTGATGTATGCCATTTTTTTGTTTTTGTTTTGAGTGGACAATTTCGTTGCTCAGAGCTTACGAAATAGTGTGATTCTGGGTCATTTATAGACAACGTGATCTCAGTCCGTGGTGAGACAATTGTGTAACATCATATGCTTTATACCAGTTTAGTAGGCATACTGGTAATCACATGTAACTTTGTCCGGCAGTTGTTGGGCCAAAATATCAGATGGATAATTAATGATTAAATTAAGCATATTAAATAAAGCATATTGAATAGCGCAAGATCAAAAGCCTATGGCACGCCAAGCGTAGCCTACGGTACACCGCCTTGATTTAGTTAGCATGTAGACAGAAAGACGTGATGGCACAGTTTCGGTTTAACAACTCGAAAGATTAGGGGACAACATATTCCATTTTCTTTCCCAAACGAAATGCAGATGTGTCCCAAAAGAATCACTCGAGTGTGTCTGCAATGCACGATGCGCTTCCCAGACTAAGTACATCACTTTACTAAACTGTAGTAAAGTGCTGTAAAGCGTAACGTCTGAATGTCGTAAATACATACACTTCCAAAGGCTACAACCATGGATGTATTATAAATGGGCTACAACGGGCTAATATGGGGCTGGGGGAATTTGTGCTTAGATAGCGCACACGCCCTAGATCAGACGTCATATTCGATGGGCTAGCTAGCCTCATGAAAAACATAAAATGTAAACATTGCGGTTTGCGGTAACGGCGGTTGCTTTCCACGGCCTGCGGTTGGGTTAGCAACACCGCGGTATTCCAATTTTGCGGTTATCGCGACAGCCCTAGTCATAAGCTGAAAAGTTGTTAACCGCTCTGCTGCCAGTCAACAGCGAGATATTCACAGCATGTAAACAAACCGGATCATTATTCAAATCTCACCATATTGTAATGATAACAGTTCCTCAAATGTTTGAACGCCAGTATTACTTTTTAGATTGGAAATTAATTTGGAGGGAAAACCAGGGGGAGGGTTTCGGTTTCCGATAACTTGACCTATCAAGCCACAGCCCACATGCGCTGTTGGACACAATCCATCTGGAGAGCTATCTTTCAACTTTGTAGTTGATTCAGTAGCTTTAGCTGTCGTGTCGTCACACTGAAACCACGCTCGTATCTGGTTGTACGATGCTGATTGGTCAGTTGTTACTCAGACTCAAGTCGCAAGGATTTGAAGCTCTCCAGACTGATTCTTGCAGCAAAGTCAAACCGAAGCTGTTTACGAGGCCAGGGTCCTGGAGCGTGCTGTAACCAGTCCAAAATTGCACTTGGTGAATAGGGTCTGGACACGCTCCATTGGGGATGGTTCACACAGTCCTTGCATCCTATGTAGGTACCTCTGGTTCATTTTGAAACTACTGGGGAAGCCTTAACCACTCGTTGTTGCTGCAACTGTTTGTATCTCCTCATCTTGCTCTACCACCATTTCGAAACAAACGCTCGACAGCGTCATTTCATGTAGCCACCTCCAGCTGGTCGCTGATTCGCCCGCCAGCAGGGTGGCTGTGCGAATTGCAAAAGCGATCAGGGTTTCCATCCAGACTATAATCTCAGATAAAAACTAGCTAAGAGCTATAGTCATGCAGAGCCAGATCAGCTACTGTGGAGTCTCCAGTAGGTCAGAATTTGTGAGGGCAAAATCATCTTTCTTGGGGCCTCTGGGACTCAGGCAGATGGGAAGAGGGATATCCCACTAGGCTTGGTGTGTGTGTGTGTTGTTCCCTGTGTGTGTGTGTGCGTGCGTGTGTGTGTGTGTCACACGGTGCTATGTCTGTGAATAGCAGATTATGGCTGCCATCCTAGAGTAGGCTGAATAATTCACATGGGCTCATGAAATACTAGGGCATGAGGCTGCTGACACGTGTGTGCGCGTGAGTGAGTCCCTACGCAACAGGTATAGGGTGAATCCTGCACGGTAACAACCTGCCCTCTTTGTATTGCCAACAAGAGATTTACTGACATGCGACTCGCCAACCTTCGAAACCTCTGGTTGTGAAGCTGTCTTTATATACTGAAAACCAGTGTTTCACTTCCAGGGCGGTTGCATTATGGAGAAAAACATATATACGACTAAGAAAATTAGACATTATTGTCTTTTAAAGTACACTAATACAATATTGATGGAGTGATATGTTAGTAATCACCCAGGATAAATCTTCTTGACCTTAAATCTTTAAATCACTTCAGGAATCATCGAGTCATACTGTAGCTGTGTATCTGTGTAGGAACCCTACGTAATACTTACTCTTAACTTAACCTTACTTCCAATAAGTAGCTGTAGCCTACGTAATACTTACTCTTAACTTAGCCTTACTTCCAATAAGTAGCTGTAGCCTACGTAATACTTACTCTTAACTTAGCCTTACTTCCAATAAGTAGCTGTGCATTATGCAGTGCTATGTGTGTGTATATCCTGACTGAAACCTCCCTTAGTTATGTATACATGCATAGATGTATTTAGCTCATTCAACAGCACAACCTTTTCTGTCCAAAATGTTGATATTCTACCATGCATTTGTACATGGAGTACAACAAAGCGGTGGTTTGTTTACAGCCACGTTTTCGACATGTCTTTTTGCTGAGTATGAGTCACTACCGCCGGGCGTGCCTTGTCTTCTTCCCTGGGGCACAGTCAGCTGCCACAAAGTGAAATAACCTGTTTCAGGCTTCTCTCTGCTCTGGCAGTGGTGCTGTTTACCAACGTACTCCTGCATGAGTCAAGATGTGAATGACAGTTTTGTGAAATCAGAGCGCCTTTCTCTCTCTCTGTGTGTCGTTCACCCGACCCGGTTCCTCTTCAGTGTGCCTGGCAGCCATTTCCTCTGGGAGAGAGGGGGTAACATCTGAGTTTGACACCTTCCACCTCAACCCACACGAGGGTTGCACCATATTGATCATGAAAAAGTCAATATCGATATTAGTTTAATATTTTTAAACAAGGGGGGAAAAAAAAGTTATGGGGAAATCCATCAGAATATATTCATATAACATATCAAAACGACACATTTCAACTGACATATGACTGTCATATTGGACGTACAACCGTAATTCCAAGCCACCGAGGAGGCATTCTCATTGGCCACCTCTTCGATCTCCATTGTGTTGTTGTCTCCCTCAGCCACACATCTCACTGTTCTGTCGAAATCCAACACAACTAAACCACACAGCCAACGGACGCATCTCTCCACTAAATAAACTGAATATTACACTCCCTGCAACATTTTGTCTAAATCCAACACAAGTAAGCCACACAGCCAACGGACGCATCTCTCCACTAAATAAACTGAATATTACACTCCCTGCAACATTTTGTCTAAATCCAACACAACTAAGCCACACAGCCAACGGACGCATCTCTCCACTAAATAAACTGAATATTACACTCCCTGCAACATTTTCAAAATGAAATTGCGCAATGTGATATTGAGATAACGACACTAAGTCAATATATTGTGCACCCCTAACCCACACATGCCAACCACTGATCCTGTAAGGAAGCTAATAAGATATGTCCACCAAAATGGCTCCCTCCGTTTGTGACAAATGCATAATCAGGTGGTGGTGGTGGTGTCAAACTGGGAGCCGATTGTAGGGACCCCACTTGTTGTAGGGCTCCGGCCTATAGACCATGTGACCGTGCTAATGCCCAAGCATGCTCTTGTGCATATAAATAGCCCTGGCTGGCAGGACCAATTCACTTTCATGGCCCAGGAGGATAAATACAAGTGTCCGTTTGACACAAAAGATCCACCGTGGTTGAAGAGGAGGCCTCACGCTGCAAAGGTCCAATGAGTCGGTCCTAATTGTGTGTCGTGTGGGTGTGTCTAATGTCTCTGTGTGTGTGTGTGTGTCTAATATTTCTGTGTGTGTGTGTGTCTAATGTCTCTGTGTGTGTGTGCGTGCGTGTCGGCAAGTCGCCATTTCACATGCAGCACGCAGTCCAACTGCTCTACCGCCACATGTGTCACTGGTACACTCGTGAACTGTTTGTCAAATGCTGCAGTCTATGTGGTGGCCTGCTGGCTGACCAATCAGCCTGCTGGCTCAGAGCGTCGCTATAGATGTGATAATTATCAAATGACAAGAGCCCTGACTGTAAAAAGACAGCAGATAATAGTTCTAGAGCACTGGGTGCCCAGTATCTGCCAGTTGGCCCGGTAGTTCCTCCAATTGTTCCCTGTGTGTTGCTCTCTGCTCTATTTAACAGCTGAGTGTTACAGCCAATGAGGAAACAATTCAGCATTATATTATTCTTGACTCGACAGACGTTTCACATATGCCAAACATTTATTCTTCCCTGCATGTCAGTGGCCCTCCCTAAATCCCCGCGCCTGCATTTTCAAGTGTTGGCCAAAGTAAATCTCCGTCCTCAGGAAACCCACTGCAACACAACTGATCTGCATCTCCCTCCCAAAAAAAAAAAAAACATGTCAGGTTCGCTCTCTCCTGTCAGTGCCATTGGCCAGAGACACTGGCATATATCTGGAGTGGGTCCTGCGCTGCACAGCGGCTGCCCACTGCTCCCTTGAGGGATGGGTTAAATGCAGAGAACAAATGTTGCATGCATGCGACAATAAAAAGCACCTTTACCGTCATGGACCCACCCGCAGAACACAAGTGTTTACGGCCTGATCTGTAGTCATGGACCCCCTTTGGCACGTAGAAGGGGCGTGGTCTTAATCTCAGTCTATTAACCCCTCGTCGGCAGTAAATAGGTGCCTCGTGCTCTGCGTGTGAATGGAGAAGAGTTGTGTAATGTTAACATAGTTTCGGTTGGAGCCAGCCAGACTGCCGTTAGTCATTTCCTGGAGATGAGCTGAAGTGGGCTGCTTTGCGGGTCAGATTGGGATGTGCTATCACAGGTTTGTGTTGTGGCCTGGATAATGGCTGCTGCAGTTAAAACGAGTCAAAGTTCTGATGGTGATTTGTGGAGTGGATGAGCGGTGTGTCACCGCTGGTGAGTAATTAGGGTGTATACGAAAATCACAGCTAGCGATGTCTCTCGCACGGGCCCTCGCTCAAGGTTTGTGTTTTGTCACGCACTCCCACACAGAGCAACGAGACACTGATGACTGTTTACTGGGATGCTAGGAGGAATGAGATGGCTCCAGCAGAACACATTGTTTTGATTTGTTTCAGTTCATGTTTGGCTCACCGTGTACTTGGTATAGAAGTTCTCCCACTTGTTAACCCTTCAACTGCCCTCGTTGGTGACTCGTCAAAAAGGAAGGGCAGGACGTTCAAAATGAGTCCCTTGTCAAGTTTCTTATAATCAGACCTCTTTTTCTAACCCTCAAACTGCCTTTGTAGCCTGTATTTAACATGATCTCACTACACGCACCCTGCCAAATAAGCACCTCTGGTTTAGAAGATGTATTATTGTGTAAACCACAACACTGTTACAAGTAGTAGTGTGTATTGTTTGGCCGCAAGGGGGTACGCTTGACAAATAATGGGTCTTGGTAAATATACGCAATACATCATATGTGCTTTGTCCAATTGTGCTTGCTTGGGATTTTCATTTAAAGAGAGTGAGATTTTAGGGATTTTGCTTTCATCAGAGGGATATTCTAGATGTTGGAGTCAAAAGAACAATTCTGCTCAGGTATTTTAAACATTAGTGATCTTTTTTTTGGGGGGGGGGGGGGGACCCCTATTGTCGATTTTCAAACCAAAAATTTTACCGATTCCAAACAGATTTCAAAATTTTTTTATATAATGTGTGTATATATAA
>JAODLL010000001.1:162968-174748 GCA_026546735.1 Forbesichthys agassizii | reverse complement strand
CTGGTTCTGCCTTATGTACACTACAGTCCTTATCATACCTAGAATTATAAAACAAACAGCTGGAGGCAGGGCTTTCTTCCACAGAGCGTTGTTATGGAATAACCTACCGACCCATGTGAGAGGCGAAGACTCTCACATGTGTATAAAGTATAATTTTAAGGATAGATGTTCAAGGGTGTTTATTCAATCCAAATGTATATATTAACATGTATTACATTAGCATCAGGTAATGAAGCACAGAGTTCGCTATGACTGGTTTCTAAATATTGACTTTCAAAATATGTATGTACTGTACTGCGAAAAGCTTCATCAAAAACGCACAATATGAGTGAATTATTTGAGCAGCATTTGTATAGGAATGAGAAGATAAACACCATCCATAAACCCAGCAACATCAAAAACAACCATTGTCATGACAGCAAAAACAACCAAACAAAGAAAACTTCGGAAAGTTTCGTAATCGATCCACACTGGAGAAAATGATTGAGATTGCAGCCTCCAACCGGAAGCGACACAAAGAAAACTTCGCAAAGTTTCGGAAAGCGACCCAGACTGGCGCAACCGACTGAGATTGGCGCCTCCGACCGGAAGCGACCCAGATTGGCACGCTACAGCCAGACTGACTGTCTTGAATTTTAAAGGCATATAAAATATTTATATTTATAATGACTGTTAAATGTAGTCTTTTGATTGGTTTGCTCAAGCCACGTAAACGCTTCTTGTGTCAGAATTAAGTGCTCCTCCCTGCATGGATTCTGCTTTCGTTCACATCTCAGCCATACCGGCATTTTCCCTGGAATGTTACTAGGTCATGATGTGGGAAATTGGGGGAGCAGATAAACAGGTTTTTCGACCCCTGTTCCTGTTCACACATTACCCCATGCAGGAACCAACCCTGTAAAATGCAGGGTTATACAGCATGTGTGAAAAAGGCTATAGACTGAGATGGAATGGATCAGGTGATAGACTATCTTATATAACAGATTAACTTTTATATGAGTATAAACAAGTCCAAGGGGTCTCATGTTAGATTCACAGTTTTGTGTAAATAGAGTTATCCCAAGCAGAATCATCTTCAAATCACACTGATTGCACTTTATTATTAGATTATATTAAGATTATATTTTATATCTGTAATGTGATTAAGTTACTCTTATTACCTGGATTTCCACTCCATAGCCAGGATACACAATGATGCTGTAGGAACATTCCAGAGGGGAGAAAGAGGATGATGTTCCAGGCTCTGGCGACTCTATCATGTCCTCCAGCCCTGACAAAGTGGCATTACACTGCACTGTAGGGGACAAGTGATGGCATGTCAGAGCATATGGGTATGACTGTCTGTAGGGATGTCACGAGAACCGTTTTTTCAGTACCAAGTCGATGCCAATATTTAGAAAACATGATGGTACTCGTTTTTGTACAGTACTGTAGATACCGGAAATCATACGTGCACGCGTAAAGTACCATGAAAGTGCTCCGCCTCCACTCGTCGAAAATAAAAACAGCAAGTAGGCTAATTTGCGCTCCAGGGGGATTATCAAAGAGTAATACATTAAAAAAAAACAATACGGTACCTTAAGATATGCCAACGGTGCCTTTGAACTTTCAAGCAATAGTTTCCATCTTATAAAGACTTTACCGGCTGAGTAAAAAGTTCCGCTATTGTCATTTGACATCAATGGTTCGTTGATAAACACTTCGCCTGGCGAAAGTGAAACAAAATAAGCCTAGAAGTGAATAAAATATGTAGGACTACATCTGTGTTGCAAACATTCACTTGTTTATGCTGTAATTTACTACAATGCATTTTATCAGGCACGTTTTCACCTCGTGCTTTCGATACCTCCGGAGCGCCGACTGGGATCTCTGTGAATGTTTACCCGCCCTAGAAGCACTCTCGTGTGGGCACCAAGGGTCCCGGTGGTACTTCCGCGGAGCCCCGAGCAGGCCACACAAAGCCACAGACTTCAGACTTCAATTAGCATCGGACATTATACCATTCATGCTATGTACACACAATATTACAGTAGCCAACCCCATGGCACATACTGTAGATAATCCCCCAGTCTCAGAAGAGATGACATTTGACTTTATATTTGATGGCAGTCTCAGCATACAACGTTATGAGCTTGATATACTGAGCTTTATATAACTGGTAATGTACTTAGCTAGGCTACATAAACAGTTAGAGCCTCATTTAAGTATTTGTGAATATTTTATAATATAATATATATTTAATATATAAATGATCTTTTGTTTGTTTTTTTTGCCCCGTGGTATCGAAATGAGTATAGAGAACCGAGGAATTTCACTGGAATTGGTATCGACTACTACATTTCTGGTATCGTGACATCCCTATGTCACAGACCCCTCAAAAGCATCTTGTGGCCCCCCAGGTGGTTGTACACCCTTATTGAGAACCACTAGACTACAGTCACCTTTCCTGAGTTTTGAGTTTTCTCTGTGTGTGTGTGTGTGTGCAGGCCAAAAGCCCCACCAGTGCTCCATCTGCTGGCGATCCTTCTCGCTGCGTGACTACCTCCTGAAGCACATGGTGGTGCACACGGGCGTCAGGGCCTTCCAGTGCACCGTGTGCGGCAAGCGCTTCACCCAGAAAAGCTCGCTCAACGTGCACATGCGCACGCACCGCGCCGAGCGCACGTTCCAGTGCAGCGTGTGCCACCGGGCCTTCACCCACCGCACACTGCTGGAGCGCCACGCCTTGCAGCACGCCCACCACCATCACCACCACCACGCATCCCCCCAGGGCCCCCCCGAGCCCATGACCTCCCCCCCCAAGCATAGCCCCCCCGCCCTGGGAGGGCCCTCAGGTCTGGCTGCTGCAGGAGGCATCATGGCCGGCCACGGAGCCTCCGCCACATAGAGAGAGAGAGAGAGAGAGAGAGAGAGAGAGAGAGCGCATGGTGAGCCCAGCCTTACTTGGTCCTAGCCATCTTTGATGATGACTTGTTACTTTGACTGTTCGGGACCCTACAGGGGTGCAACGTACACATTTCACACCCTGTTTGGGCAAGATTGTACTTCTTAACATGTTTCCCACATCGGTGTGTGGAGCGTACGGAGTGTCAGGGCCTGGAAAACGTTAACGGTATCTCTGAACGTGTAGAAAGCCGCTCTACAGTCAAATAGTTAAAGTGGTAGTGTCATAGGTTAGGTGATTCCCAATGTATTTGAAACCCTCCCTGTTTAGGCATGGTATTTCTATATACTGTATGATGTATACATGCAGAATACCTCAGCATGGTCAACCTCACACCCTGTACTGTTGTGTGTGTGTGTGTGTGTCTGGGTGCAGGGAACCGCTGTAGGGACTCTGCCCCATATGGCCAATTAATACACACTACCACTTTCAATTTAGATAAATGCCCATATTAAAATAAAAAATGCGTAGGAATATTGTTAAGACGTATATAAGTATATTAGACCGTATATACAGTACTATGTAAAAAAAAAAGAAAAAAACTGACATTAAAGCTATTAATCTGTATAGTGTTTGCAATACACTATTTAACCAAGTAAACACAAAGTACATTGTGTGTATTTAGTTACATTTATATTATGAGCATATGAACACTTCTTGTCCAGATAAATAGCTTTAATCATAACTGTATTAGTTGGCCAATGACTTTTGCACAGTACTGTAGATATATATCGCATAGAGTCACCAAAGAGGATAGGATAACAGGGCAGGTTGTAAGTGTGGATTGCAGCAGGGATTCACAGATGCTCTGTGGACTCCGGTCTGGACGTAGCCATCAGAAGACATTGAGGGGAGTATCAGTTTGTGACAAAGTGTGATTGTTAAGTGCACACAGTGACAGCACTGCCGCAGTAGAAATTTTCAGCGATTCTCAATGCTTAGACATCACATTCTGTACAATTACAAAAGCTTGTGAAGTTTGACAGGGGCATGCCAAATCGATTCGTGAGGAAAACAAATTGGAGATTTGGGTTTGGTAATGAATGAGAAAATGAAGAAGGACGTAGATATGTTGTAGAAAATACAGTACATTGACCTTTTACACAAACATCCTGGAAGCATGATCGTGTGTGGGTCAGGGTAAATGGTTTCCAGGAGGACATTCACAACAAGCCTCATTCATATGGAATGTCCAACGGGCTGTCACCGTACATTATCACACGTCATCAACGAGACAGTCATACATTCATTGTTCAGCGTGGCAGACATATCGTCGCTGTAGCAACAGGGCGACTAACCTACGCCAAGCAGAGGGTTGATCCTTTCGCTCTTGGAAGTGGATCTAGGTAGTTTGGAGAGAGTCTTAAGCTAGGTTCAGACTGCGGGATCCATCGCTGCTCATCAGATTGTTTACATCAGCTCTACAATGTAACACATATCTTTTACCCATACAAACATAAGCACACAGGATTAGGCTACTTAGAGGCTTCTAATCCTCTTAGGAGCCCAAACCTTTATCACGGTATCTGTAGTTTGATATACTGTAATATCAAGTAAGTTATGTTCATGTAGTGGGGTTTTTTGGTGTATGTGTGTGTGTGTGGGGGGGGTGATTCAAAGCTACGTTCAGACTGTTGTTTATCAAATGTTTGAGTGCATGCACTTTCTTTTTAAAATGTTACCTGGTTTTTCTAATTTATCTTAATTCAAGGCCATTCTATAAACAGCTATAATGTCATATACTCCACTGTGCCTCTACTGATAATGTGCTGAATATGTTTATACAGTTTTTTGGTCTTTTTTTTTTTTTAAACATTTTTTTCTTATTTAGAAGACACTTTTATTAAAATTACAATAACCCCGGGATTCCACTGGGCTTGTGTGCGGAGCGTTCAGGCTCCGACGCGGCCTCTGGAGCTGATCGCGGCCACTCTAGTCAATGCTTTCACTTGTGCGTGTTGGAAGCGTCCCAGAAGCGTCTCCGCTCTGCTTCGTTAAAGATAGGAGTCGTGTCTATTTGTGACGGATGCCGCGAGCAAGCCGCGGTGCTCAAATACAAAATACAATAGAAACAGTGTTAAAAACAAAGTGTGCAGACTCTGGATCATATTCCACATGACTACATTGGTGGCAGGAGGCCAGAAGTGGAAGGATTTGACATCTGGGACGGTTCATTTTCTAATTTAAAAACAGTTATATGACACCACAAATCCTTTCTATAAAGACAATTACAGGAAGGATCATAGTGTGGATATATTTGCAGTAGTTTTTGGGAGTAGAAGTGAGTGAAAACACGTCAATGTCGGACAGGCAAAGTTGTTTTGGTGATCTCGCCAATACAACTTCCTCAAGTGCTCCCGGTGGAAGTTGGCACTTCGAGAGGACGGAACAAACCCGCGTCGAAGCCGGAACGCAGTGCACACACGCCCGGTGGAATCCCGGTGTAAGACTGTCAATAGCAGATGCACCAGCCATACATTAGTTATCGTTAGTAAAACAGCATGTTAGCCAGCCATCGGTAGAGACCTTACCTCAACTATAACTAGATATGTTACTGTGTACCTCAAATTTGTAATCCTTAGTTACATCAGCAATTATAACGTAAGAGCTAGAACAAGAAGTTAAAGGCAGTCATAAGATAAGAGTTAGATAGGTTGTTAGTTACAACTAGTTACATCTTAGATTTAGTTTAGTTTTTAACTGCAAGGTTAGATTAATTAATATGATGACTATAAGGTGGAGAGGTCTGTGGACAAGAAGCTCAGGTGGACTCAAGAGTCTTGTAGGTAAAGCAGGTTATACATTTGTTGAAGCCATTACTCACTGCCTTAGCCTGCGTACCTTGTGAGACGCAGTGGAGAGCAAGTCCGTATTTGATTTCAACCAGATTGTCGAGCATGAGATCAAAACCACAGACAGTTTGATCTGACATGAGTGCACTGTGGATCTCGGACCACAAGCGAACACACACACCTTCATTTCGGCTATGTTTAGAGGGAGTCTGAATGTAACCAAGCAGTTGGAAATACATATTCTGTGGACCGATTAGAAATACACTGTGTGTCGTGGGGACACCTGACTTGGGACACTGCTGAGCTGCAGTCTGAACGTAGCATTAGAACACTCTGGGGGAAGGAAACCCATCATCCGTCAGACAGCTTTGTACTATTTACACAGACACCACAGGTTGGCCCTGGTATCATATTACCTCAAAACAGGATGGGCCTTCCATGGCTCAGAGGACACTACTTTGAAACACATTTGAAATGTTTGGAAACATTTCTGCATGTTTTAAACACAAACACACACATACATGCATACCTACAATTACCTCTGTGGTCCAAAGACAGGCATTTTGCTTCTCATATTTTAAGCTACATCAAAAAATAAAATGAAAGCTAAAATAGATTTGTTTAAAAAACATGCTAAAGAAATCTATGTAAAAAAAGTTGTGTACATTGCTATGTTAGATTTGCTATTTGTTGCTAATGTGATACTTTAATGCAGAATTAAGATAGACCATTAAAACTAACTTTATAAAGTGAAAGAGCCATTCAAACTAAGTTCAACTTAGTTGAATAATTATGACAAATCAATGAATATTATCAGGTTCTTATTGAGTGTATGCTTCAGTAGGTTGTTTTATGGGTGGGGGTGTGGTTAATAAGTGGGAATGCTTTGTTGTGAAAAAAGAGGTTATTTTTGTTTTGTTTTAGTCAAACTAAATGAACAAGGAAAAAGTACAATCACCCCGAAAAGTTTTGACCAAGTCAAAGCAGTGGTAATGCTAGTTATCACATTAATATGTATTATTACAATTTGATCTCTCTATGCACAATTACGTTTGCACATTATGTTGTTAGACATAGATGTGCATTATAGTCTAGTGACTGTTAGTCTAGTGAAGCAGGCAGAAGGTTGTGGGAGGCAAGATGCCTAACTGCTTGCTAGGCTAATAGTAATTGTACTCCTAATTCGTTTTAGATAAAAGCATCTGCTACTGCAAATGACCTAATTCTAATTCTAAAATGTTCTCCCCTGAAGTATTTAGGCCCACCTAAAAGGTGATCTTTAACTTGCCCTGGCTATTTGCCCATTCATATTTAACAGTACAATAATAAAATGCCATACATTTGCTAAATATACAGTATTCTGAAATTTGACTTTTCCTTAGCAATGAAAGTTTTAGTGCATTTTGTCTGAGGCGGACCTTTGTACAGTACTGTAATATGTGTGCTTTGAATCCGTGTCAGCGCATTGTAACGTACTGTGTAATGCCTTTTTCTTTGTGTTTTATTGGGAGGGGAAGTGAAAATTGTCAATTTTTTACATTAATATTTCTTTAAGAGAAGTGAAATATGTCATTAAAAAAAGTCATTTTATATAAGCACTGGTCATTGTAAACCACATCTTTTATGTATTAAGAGACTAAAGGCATGGTTTAACTTTTTATGAAAACATAGGTGTTGTACTCAATGAATTAACAGAATTTTAAAATAAGTGATTTCAATTTTTTTTTTTTTTCTCCAAATAAAGTCTTAAGCCAAATGGTTGTCTTACGTCATCTTATTTAAATGAAAGACTGACAGTAACGTGACCGTGATCCTCATGTACTGTAATTGAATGTTGAATAAACATATAGAATAGTATCCTCTACACACGCCAATGACTAAATTTAGGCTTTCTATTTGCCTACCTCAACAACATTTATTAGCAGGTGGTTATTTGACCGTATTTCTCAATTCCTGTCCTACTGTTTATCTCCTTATTTCTTGGAGACTACATGTTTTACTTTTCTTTCTTGGGGCCTGAAAATAATGAGTCCCAGCCTTTGAAGGACTTGATGGCTGGGGCTGAACTCTGGCCAGAAGGCATCTGTCTCTGGACAACATCTGTTCCTGTTACTCTCTTTCTCCCAGCATGCCACGGGCTGTACAGCCTCTCCCAAAGGTGGCCTTTTGTATGCCCCCTTTGTCAGTTCCATCATTGTCTGCTGAGGTCTGTTCCCATGATGCTGTGAGGCTATAAAGCCCTTCAGAGTTAGGCTGCAGATTTACAGTTATGTATAGCTGTCATTTTTAACCAAAACAATCTGCATCTTTGTGTTATAAACAAATACAAATCCATGATTGTCATAATGCCTAACAATATTAGGTTGTAATTAGTTATTTAATTAACAGACTATAATAGGACCATTTGATTACTTTTCAGACTAAAATTTATGGCATTTTTTTCTTGAATATGTGGAATATTTCTAATGTCTGTGAAAGGGATTGGCAAAAGGTTGGCAGCCTTTTACATACATTTAAGTTTAGAGCCATTATCTGACTTGTCCTTTAGGAGCAATTGTGGCAATGCTAAATGTAGCTGGGGACAGTGTTTCTCTTTTTTCAAGAATATGTTCCCCACCCTCAGCCCTGTCTCCAGGGAGATGCGTTCAAACTGCTGGCAGAAGCAAACTGTGTCTGCATAGAATGGCCCAGCAAGAGGTACCCCGGCGATGATAGCAGATGTTACTGATTCACTTTGCTCACAAACTGCACACAAGTACTTTTAATGAACAAACTGATGTTACACATGAGCACATGTAAGGTTTAATAATATTTATTTGGAAAAATAGTAGCTAATTCCTTCATTCACAAACAGCAAAGGAGACAGGAGCATAACAATTTGTACAATCCCTCTTAAATAACAATTAAATAGTCCCATTGACCTGAAGTGCCTTTGCAAATATCATTAAAACCAACTTAAATAATCATAACATCACAAATATACAATAATACAAAATAATAATAAACTCATTAAATTAACTTAAATTAAATCATAATTTTAAATGATGTTTTTCTCTTTTTTTTTTTACAAAAGGACAATATGTATAAAAAAACGTACCAACATTTTTTTTTTTTACTTAAGACAAAGGTTTTTGTGTTTAAAAAAAACAATAGAATGCAATACATGGTTTGGAGGGCTTATGGGGAAAAGCACTTCAGTTGAAACAGTGACCAAGCGTACACATAGCTTTCACTGATGGGAACATTGCCCATGTGAAGAGCCTCATGAAAAACAGGCCAGTATGGCCAAACATCTACCGTTTGATGCAGTTCCTGCGCTTAGCAAAATAGGCCTGGGTGCAAATGTTGCAAAAACAAGACATAACAGTTTCCATTTCATTGGCTGGTCATAACATTGTTACATGTCACATTGGCTTATATTGTAACATTGTTGCATATCACATTGACTGATACTGTAACATTGTTGCATTGTCACTGCCATATCCATTCTACCATCTTGTTACAAAACATGTTTCTATATGCCACAATATCAATGGCAAAACAGTCAATTGACTTTGAAAAGTACAGCTTTATATGTTTTTGCCCTGCCAGTTCCTATCCCACAGGCTGCAGCTGCCTGCGCTTATTTTCCAGTAGAGAACCAGCTCACTCTGAATATCAGTTAAACGTCTCAGTATCAGCAGCAGTCTCAAGGAGGGACACCTCCCCCTATGGTTAGAGCAGCATTTGAAGGAGTATAAAAAGTCTCCCATAGAGCAAATGAGCAACGGGCAGCCCATTGGTGGCTTGTTAAACCTGTACAAACCACAAGGAAATAACCATTAGTGTTTGCTTGGAAACATAACATCCAGCTAAGCTACTGCAAATATATTATTATTATTATTATTATTATTATTATTATTATTAGTTAATATAAATATTAACTGATACTAAAATAACTAATTAAATCAAATGCACTCACCTCAGTTGCAATTATACATTCATCCTTCTCCTCAGACATGACAAACACAGATTTGTACTTGGTGTCCGCACATGCAGACATTTCTTGGGCATTCTTTTCTGATGCATCGCTTTTTGGAAGAAAAACAAAAACAACGTTAAACTTATTGTCAGTTGATGTACAGTAGGAACACAAGGGCAGATGACGAAACATTTAACATGTACCTTTTTAAACGTTTGCTGCGTTTCTCCTCGACCTCAAAGGAGTCCAGAGCCTGACACTTGTCCTCGCAAGCTGCCTCCAATATGGCTTCCTTAGCTGCCTGCTGGTAGTCAGCCTCATGTACCAGGTTGTAGTCTGCGGGGGCGTGGCGTGTCTTGTAGCTCCTCCGGGGCGGGGAGCCCTGGTCCGGGTCACCGCACAAGTCCATCTTCTTGTTGATGTTCTTGACGCCGCCGCCGGGCACCATGTTGACAGCCACGTCCTTGTCGCCGCGGTGACAGTTGTTGGTCAGGTTGTTGATGGTCTCTCCTTCCGGCGCGCCGCTGTCGCCGTGGCTGCCGTGCTGGGCTTTGGAGCGGAAACATCCCACCAGCACGGCACACCCTGCTAACAGCAGGAGCACCAGAGCCACACCGGAGCCCACGGCCATCCAGGGCACTTCAGAGCCGCGGATCGCCACGTGCTCGGGAAGCAGGAACTGGCAGTTCCGCCCACCGTAGCCGGGAATGCAGGCGCAGACGTATCGGTTGTTGCGCTCGTGGCAGGTGGCGCCGTTGTGGCAGGGGTTGTGATCACAGCGGCTGATCGGGGCGCTACAGTTGCGGCCCGTGTATCCCGGGGGGCAGCTGCAGGTGTAGCCGCTTGGACCTTCCTGGCATGTGGCTCCGTTCTGACACGGGTACGAGGAGCACTCATCCCCAGTGTGGTCACAGTTCATGCCTGTGAAGCCCTCTGGGCACTGACACAGGTATGAGTTGACCAGGTCAACACAACGAGCACCTGCGGTTGGAGAGATGAGGTCAGCGTGAATATGCAGTGGAGAAAGAGGGATGCGACATGCGCCCCCTGCTGGCGGTCCTTACCGTTGGAACAGGGGCTGGAGGTGCAGTGGTCAATCTTTTTCTCACAGTTGAAGCCGGCGTATCCGGTGGGGCACTGACAGTAGTAGCCTCCCTCGGGGTTGTCGGTGCAGCGGCCACCGTTAAAGCAAGGCCCGTCGGCACACGTCATGGCGCTCAGCTCGCAGTTGTTGCCATAGAAACCCGGCGGGCAAGCGCACGTGTATGTGTTTTCCATATCCTGTAGGGGGGGGGGGGGGTAAAGGAAACAACATAACTCAGACATGAATCCTAAAGTATGATGTTCTGACACCGGGATGGAAGCCCCTCATCAGTGTGATTACAGAAAACAACTGTCTGAGACAATAACTTACAGTGCAGCTTCCTCCGTTGCGGCAGGGGTTCCCAGCACATTCGTTGACTTGGATCTCACAACTGGCCCCAGTGAAGCCTGGCCTGCAGGAACAGGTGTAGCTGCCCTGGCCAGTGTTGCTACAAGTGGCTCCATTCATGCAGGGCTTGTGGTGGGTGCAGTAGTTGAGGTCTGGACAGACACACGGACACATGTGGATTAGCCTCGGTGGCACACAAAGCACAACACCGGCAACGGTGACCCATACATGTTCAACACTGCAGCTCCCAGAGTTAGGATCCCTGACATGGCTACATTTTGAGAAATATGTTATATGTATGTATAATACTTTCCTATAGAGCTGTCAATAGATAGGTAGTAGATAGATACAATAGATAATAGATAGACAACTGTTTTAAATAGGCTACTCTTATAGCAAGATATTTCAGCTTTATGGAAATTGTTGAATTTATTTTAAACACAAAAAAGATTTTCCAGAGATTTCCAAAAACCCTCACAGAGCGTCTATCTACATGCGTTCTGTGTTCCAGCACTGTATTACATCTATCTACATGTGTTCTGTGTTTCAGCACTGTATTACATCTATCTACATGCGTTCTGTGTTTCAGCACTGTATTACATCTATCTACATTCGTTCTGTGTTTCAGCACTGTATTACATCTATCTACAT
>JAODLL010000001.1:127841-152961 GCA_026546735.1 Forbesichthys agassizii | reverse complement strand
TTTAAGCCCCGATATGATCTGCCGGAGATAGTAGCGCACCTCTGGCTCGGTCAGTGTATGCCTTGCCTTCCAAATGTAATATTTTGTTAAAATACCTCGTGTGTTGTTCGCTGCTGCATCTGAGCACGCTGCCATGCACATGTTGTGCAGCATGGAGTCCAGCTGTGACGGTTAATTAGCAGCGTAATGTTGTTGACTGTGCAGTATGTTGTTTGTTTTCACTACGAAGACTTGTCATGCATGTTCTGCCTCATTGCACAGCACTGAAACCGTGAACGATGGGCGCTTCCATACAGTGGAACTTCTGACGTTGGGGCGCATGGTAAACCTATCTGTGGATGGGGGGGAACCAACAAGCCTGGACAGCTTTGGAAGGAACCAGCCGCTGACTGGAGAGACCCCGTTTTATGTGGGAGGTAGGCATACAGTTAAAGTTTACATGATGTACTTGTTACTGTAGATCACTCTGATGCTTTATGTCCAGCAAACAGTAAACTTAATAAAGCATTTTCCAATTCCAGCTGTATAATTTAGCAGACGCTTTTATCCAAAGTGTATTACAAGGAGAAGATATGCATGGGTAGGCTCAAATGTTGCTCAAAGATGCTTACAGTTGGGTCCGTTATGTGGCTTGAAACAAATATCTTCTGCCTGGGATGGGATAATTAAAAAAAATAATAAAATGTAACATTCATTCATTCATTAATTCATCCGTTAATTCATTCTAGCTTGAGCTGGCATTTAACGGTATAGCTAGCAATTGTAAGCTAATACACCTTTTGTGAAATACATCATATATCTCCTCGCTGGTTTACTGTTCTCTGTGCGTGCTAAAACAATAATCCTGTACTTCTACACAGCCCTAGCTCCATAAATATAAACAATATCCCAGCATTCACAATGCCTTTCCAGTGTGTTGGGCGGAGCTTCTGAGGGAGCACCCAATGGCATTGAAGGGAGGTGTGTTTTTGTTTGGATTGAGTTTGAATTTAGCAAGCATTCTCTTGAATCCCAAAGACAATATTATTTAACAGAGCTTCCAACGGACGGCACTTCTGCATTTGATTTATGGAAGAAGGGGGGCGACCTTTTACTCTTTATGCATATTATTTTGAGTACATCCAGCACTGTAACATTAATTCCCAAGTGCCTATGATCAATCAGTATTTCTGCAGCGAACTGTGTGGAGGTAAATTCACTTTGTTAGAGACCATGCATGGTAGATGTACTGTAGCTGTCTGGGCGGGGCCTACGTCAGCCTCCACAGCAAAATGCTGTTGGTGACACGCCCACTTAAAAGACCAGAAGAGTTCCTTTTTTGTTTTACAACACTCCATCTTTGTATAAACCGTTATAATGGCTTGCTGTATCTTTAAGTCTTCAAATGCATCCATAGTTGTCCTCCGTCCTCCTCCTGCTCCTCCTCCAGCCACAGGCAGACACCTCCCATATCAAACACATGCGTGTTCTCTTGCAGGCATGCCAGAGGAGGTGCTGCCCCCCTCTGCAGGGGCATCATCCCAGCCTGTCAACGTGTCCAGTCTGTACGGCTGCATCAGGAACCTCTACATCAACCATGAGCTGCAGGACTTCACCAGAGGCCACATGAAGCCGGGGGTCCTCCCTGGCTGTCAGGCCTGCCGCAGACTCCCCTGTGTGCACGGCTTCTGCCAGCCCACCAGTCAGGTACATACTGTAGGCTGGCATCGCTCCAGGCAATATGGGTGCTGGTCAGATTACAGTCAAAGGTCAGTTTGTACACGTTTAATGTGTAACTGCACCCCAGTGCTGAGCCTGACTCCACCCACTACAACTTGGAACATGCGTCAAGGAGCTGGGGGAGGGGAGGGGAGGGTCTGAGAGGGGGACCCCCGTTAACGTTAACTTTAGGATTTGAATTTTACGTACAGTATGAGCGCACTGAGTGTACCGCTGAAAACCAGCCAGGTCCTGGGGTGATTTTTAACGGATATGACGTGTAGTTCTGTTTGCAGCACATGAAATCCAGATTTGTATTAAAACATGAATATTGTCAATATTAACACCAGCATTGATGTGTCATCACAGATCAATCCTATTACTTCGTTTACAGCTCCAAAAACACATTTTAGGGTGCAGTTACACTGTTGCTGGTCAATTCATGTGTTTTTTGTATTAATCCAAGTTTCTTATAGTATTCTGATATCTAGTCTTCTAGATATTACAGTATAATCTAGTATTATGTAGGCCTGCACAATAAATGAGGTTTCTCTATAGTCCCTTGTATGGTCAGCAGCTAAAATGAGTACACTGATTCCATTATAGCTAAAATATGAGCTAACATAAGTGATGAATGAGTCTGCTGTCCATGTTTTTATCTCATTTATTAAGATGGGGTGTATGCACACATAGTACAGAACCTCCCTTTCATGTGCATAGCTGACCCAGTTATGGATGTGGTCTGGATCAGGCTGTGCCTTGCCAATGTCACTTTTAAGGCCTTTACATACTTCTAGTCCTCAAAGTGAGCTGATTGGTCCCCTGCAGGGACCGCAGTGCCACTGCCAAAGTGGCTGGACGGGGCCGCACTGTGACAAGCCAATAGCAGGAGGCCTCACTGGAGGGGTGGCGGTGGATGTTGTCACCCCAGCGACGGAGGTGGATCCATGTCAAGGCAACAAGTAAATGTGTTTATTGTTAATCTGATGTGTTTCTCTGTAGTGTTCTCATTTAATGTGCAGTGGATTGTGTGTGGGGGGAGGATTGATGAAAGCAGCATTTACTGCTATTTAAAACCTTATTGTAATATCCTTGAGGAGGAGATGGATGTCCAAGGATGTTCAGGCCTGCAGCAAACAGAATTATAAGGCAATATGATGAGGGAAAACCTGCATGCTGACAACAACCTGCACCACACGAACACAAACGCATACACACAATAAAACACAAACGCTTTTACAAAGAAACTCCTGTGTAGTTAGGTTTGAGGTGGGGGGTGGGTGGGGGGGTGATAAGATGATTGTCAGCTAATGGCCGGCAGCACACAGGCTTCTGTGGCCTGCCAGAGATCAATTTATAAGAGCTATGCAAAGTGGGCCCACCTGTTTACTGCAGCACATACTGAGTTCATTGAGTTTCCCTGAATTGTGGGTCATGCATTGCCAGGTGTGTGATTGGGGCCACGCTCCACTGGGAAGTGTTCCTAGGCGTGTTCCTAAGTGTTGCAGGCGTTTCCTCCTACTTGGCGTAGACCTCTGGCTCATGTTGAAACTATTGGACAGCGCTGAACCATTGTAGCAATGGTTCAGCGCTGTTTTTATGTCCTCATCTAGCTCTACCACCATTTAGAAGCATGCTTGACTTTAGCATCATCTCACTAACCCACCCTGATTTTACCGCAAGATGGGAGAATGCTAATGTGAACAGGGTTTCCAGATTATAATCTCAGCGAATAGATATTGATCTGAGAGCAATAATCGGGCCGAGCCAGGCTAGGCCATTGTTGTGTTTTGACCTTTGACATGTCAAAAGCGTGCTTTGTTTTCCCTCGACACTGCTTCATCTCCCATGCCTCCAGGTGTGTGAAGGGTGTGTGTGAACCACTGGGCACACACGCCTACCGCTGCAACTGTGCAGAGGGCTACCGCGGCGCACTGTGTAACCAGCAGGGGGAGACTGCAGCTGCAACCAACACATGCCAGGGGCTGGGATCATGTGTGCACGGCCGTTGCCAGGAGACAAAGGAGGGGGCACTCTGCCTGTGCGACTCAGGATACACAGGGGCACAGTGTGACACGGGTGAGAGACACGGACATGTTATTATTTACATGCACACGATATTTACATATGTACATTTACAATATGCCGACTAAGTTGTTAAAAGAGAATGAAAAGAGAAAAGAAGGAACTGATTGTGGGGGGGTATTCTGCTGTTTTGAGAGGGGGGGGTTAATATTGGTAATGTAATCAGGACAAATCAGCAATACTGTGCACTTAATCATGAAGCAAATCAGATGTATTCCAAGACTGTCATGTCTGCTATAAATACCGCCAGAGTCTCCATGTCGCAGTGAAGTTGTGAAGGACTTCCACCGCGTCCAGCGTGGCACTGCCCTCTGCCAGACTGCCAAGCTCTTCTCCTGGGTGGAGTGCCAGGGCCAGTGCCCGGCGGGCACCGGCGCTGATACCGGCGCGGGCACTGCTCTCTGTTGCGCCCCCTTGAGGCTGCGTCGCAGACGTCTGAGCTTCGAGTGCGACGATGGAACCTCCTTTATGCAGGACGTGGAGAGACCAGCGGAGTGTGGATGCAAGGAGTGTGTGTGATGTGCACACGTGCGCACACACACACGCACATACACAGACACACACTGTACACATAGACACGTCTGTTTAAAAGCGGCTGAGGGACATTCTGTAAAGGAAATATAAAATGAATTGTCTGAATGCTCAATGCCATCATCCTCTTTACGATGGAGAAAACTGTTAGGCACTGATGGCTATATGTTGAAATGCTTCTAAATGTGTGTTTGGCTGGGAAGGTCGACTTCGTTATACTATTTCACCCACAGGAATGAAAAGGCAGCATGTTTTCAAACACACAAAGTATATTTACGGTATGTGTTAAGTTGTCACCTTTTGTGACACATTAAGCATTTTGAATGAACATGGTCTGCCTGACTACAGAGACTAAAGCTGGCTTCAAATGAATACAGTCTGCATGTGCTGTATATGAGAACTTCCATTATGCCGCTACAAGCTAATATCAGAAACTTGTTTGTTTGAGAGAATTCTGAACAAAGAAGGAACTGCAAATGAGTGTAATGTGTAGTTAACCTTTTCTTTTGTGTTATTTCTGTATATGTTTTACTATTTGGACCCACTGTCACATTTGGCAAAGCCATGCATGGAAATACTAAAACAGCCTGAACTAAAGGCACTACATATGAAACAAACCATGTGACACTGTTGACCAATGGTAGAACACTGTGTTCCTCTTGTTCTGTTTGCCAGACTAGTTCAACAAGTGTATAGGCTACTGTACCTTTACTTTTAGTAATCTTAAGTGCATGTGTCATTCTGCCAGTTAGTTATCACTACTACTTTACTGCTGTTTGATGAAAGTAACGCTACTAAGAACTAGTGTAATTTTTTACAGTAGTTCTTGCGTTACTTTACTACCAAATTTTGATGGTCGTGACCAAACAGAATGCTATTTTAGAAAGCTATTTCAATTTACTGTAGGGTTGTGAGGTGTCAACAATAATCAGTTAAATGTATTTAATTGACTGGTAACAGTGTTGTGTCTTATTCTATGACGTGGGTGTCATAGGTCACTTAGTGGCCTGTACTGGGCAGTTATGATACTGTTTTCATGACATAGCTTTATGCACTGTTTTTATTTTTGTTTTATTCTAATGATACACTTATGACATATTTTCACGTCAAAACTGTAAATAATCTGGATTTGTTTAAAAACAATTTTTTTTAACATTCAGCATGCTTTTTCCAATTATTTTCATGGAATAACCAAATAACTATATATTTTAAATGCATACACTATATTATTTGTGTGAATTATATTACATGCATGTACAGTATAGGCTTAGTCAAGTTGCAGCTTGTTATAAATAATAATGCAAGTTTAAAATATTTCCATACATACCCTAATTTAAAAAATTACATGTCAGAGCTCAGCGGCATTGGGGTCTGGTCAGGTGAACACTAGGGGCGTGATTGAAGGTCAGAGGTGCCCATTGGATATCATGGTGACACATTTACAAAGCCTGTTGATAGTATTTGTTCTCCAGGTTAGGAAGGCTAAGTATTTTCAGGTTTTTGTTATTATTGTTTAATGAATCTACGTATAAAAATATTAGTGTGTAATATATTTACTTTGCCGTAGAATTTTTTCAATAAAAACAAAATGCCTCCTCTTTGTGTCAATTCTTTAGAAATCAGATTATGGCTTTAGTCCATTTTGTGAAAACACTATCATAATCAAGGAATATATACTTTTTTTCATAGAGGTTGTTTATTCTTGTAAATCTTGATGTCTGTGCTTGTTATTGTTGTGGTGACCTTTGGCCTCATTCTGGCTGAACATCCCACCACCCTATAGGACAGGTTGCAAAAGTCCTTTAGTGGTACTGCAATAGCAAGCTGGATTTGAAATCATGTTTACATTTTTTATCTTTTGTATTTTTTCTAGTTTGCCCATTATTAAATGCATTGGTAGCTGTTTGCTACATTTGTGTAGCAAAGGACATCTTTTGGTGGTCAGAAGTATAGTCACGTCTAAAAGCTGAAAGAGGAGAGACTTTTTGTGGGAAGATTAAAAGGTTGGAAGAGAGGAAGGAATGAAACAGAGAATATGGGTGGGGGCAGAGTAGTGGCTGTTTAATGAAACAGTGATTTATGCATCCCCTCATAACCGTAAAACATAATACCCCCATAGGCTTTGACAGTCACCTCCCCCAGCCACACACACACACACACACACACACACGCCCTCCCAGTGCCAGTAACACCCCCACCTGGCAAGCCATGGGACCAAGCCCTTATCCTCCTAAACCTTTTCCCCATTCACTGTCTTTACCCCTTCCCCCTTCATGTAGCTCTATCTATCTACACCCCCACACCCCCCCTGTCTTTTAAAACAGGAATAAAATCATAGCAGCAGTTTCGCCCAACCCCCCAATTCCAATAAAGCTATTCTCTGCCACACACACAAAGGACCAAAATCCAGCCACACACACACACACACACACACACACATACAAAACGCAGCTGAGCAATTCTCATCTACATTCGAATATCTACATTAGAGTAAGTGATTGACACCCATATTAGCTTTAAATGACAAAAAACTGCTGAATGTACACAACAAATGAAACTGCCGTTCATTTCTACCAGACCACGTCAGTCATATAGCTGCCTGCTCCTTAACTGCACACTAACTGCAACCTCTGCTTGACCGTCCACTGCCTCTACTGTAGGGAGATGGTGTGTGACTATACCCACAAAGATCAATAGAATATAATGTAACACCCTGATTGTGTTATATCAGGCCCAGAGCCCTACAGTAAAGCTCAATGTTTGCATTTGAAACACAACCAATAGAAATGATAATAAAACAAATAGAAAATGAAAAGATATAATTGTCATGGCCCCAAGCAACATCTTGTCCTCAAGCTGAACACATCACATAAGCCACAGGCTTACTGTAAGATAGATATCAGTTGAAAAAACACCTCTACATTAATCACACACACTTCTATGCATAAGATATGACAAATTGTGCATATTTTCATTGTTCTTATCAAACTAGCAAAAGGTTTGTATATTCCTCCAGATATGGAGAAACAACCTCAACACACACACACCCCCTGCAATTTCCTTTGAATAATGCTTTAAAATGTATTTGTTTAGCATGTTTGATATGTAAGAATTGCAGCTCAAAGTGCTTTACAGTGAAGTGATACCATGCGCTTCACAAGGAAACTAGAAGAACAAGGAAAAAAGGCAAAACTATTAAAAAATGATTAAGAAACATTATATTACATGTTAAAAACAAGGATAAAATGCTACAAAGTCAAATAAAATCAAGACTATATTATAGTTCTTGTATTGAGGAGAATGTTCCTTACCCCTGCTACCAGTTTTTTGTGCCTGGTACTATGGCAACTTTCAATATAATATAATATAACATTTAATTAAATATAACACTAAAGATCAATTATTAACCAAAATAACATAAACAATAAAGAATGAGATTTCTATAAGCATTTCTCAACCAGCTCTCTCATTGGTTTACAGCCTTCATGGTTCATCTGTACCTCATGCTCTTCATTCTTCACACACTTCCTGTTCCTGTGCATCTTTATTTCCTATTTTTATTTGACTTGCTTCAACCCTCCATCATGTTGTCGTCTCAGCCGAGCAGCAGCCTTTTTATTGATATGATCAGACTTACTGCTCTCCTGGTAACACACACACACACACACACACACACCCTCTGGCTATATGTGGGCCAAGCACCTGCAGAAGGAAGGGGGGGATGTAGACGGTGTGATCATGGCAACGCTGATGGAAAAGAAAAGATGAAGGGAACAAGTGGAGAGCGGTACATGGATGGGCTGATTTGAGTGGTGTGGAATTATACAAAAGAGGTTTGGCATAAGAGATAGGAGGAGGAAGAGCGTAAAAGCAAGACGGCGAGCTCGAGAAGGTTAGGCTGTTAAAGGAGAGGATGCCAGCGGCAACTGGAATATTTCAGGCATGTTTCCTAACTGCCATCCCAAGGTCAGCTAAGACAAAAGCACACATTCTCTCCTGTGTGTGTAAAAGACAAATAAAGTGTTTCCACTTAGCTCTGACCTTAAGGAATGTTTGCACTGAATACAATCTAATGAATGATCTTGTTGCATTCGTCTTTCTTGAAATATATACTTGAGGATGATGCTTTTCACTTATGTGTCACGGTCAAAGACTGCACGCTGAAAACACTATTCAGCAAGCTAACGCAGTATGGGCTACAGTCCTATATACAGTTCACAGAGCGCATAGTTTACAAAATGTTATGGGCATTGTACGTTGTCTATTGAAGGTAGCTGCTTGCATTCGTGATATAATCAGACCCACATTCCTTACATCTGTCATTCTTTTGATTTATGAATGTTATGTATCTACAGAATGGTCTGTCCATACATATTAAAGTAATTGTTGCTTTTAGTTTGACTCACTCATTTGGAGACACAAATGAGTGAGCTCAGACAGGTTATGAGTTTAGGTAGTGATTTCTGCTTTTAATTATACATTTAATCCATCAGTTTCAAGACATTAAAAATGAATTTGGTCTGTATAATAGTGAAATACAGCAAAACCACGGTGGGGATTTGTGCACGCATGTCTGCTCCGGGTAAGCCTCACAGTGAAGAGGAGCTCAACTGTGGGTGCTGAAGGGTTGTTCATGTAGGACACCACTACATTTAGCAAAGTCACAGATGCCCTGCTTCACTCTTCTACAACCTTTCTTACACCGAATACAATAAAGTCATTCTCAACGTTTTATGAAACGTCTATAATATTTCCACAGGTTAGAAGGAAACGCTGACTAGTGCATTTGTGAGCAAACAAAGCTTGATGTTTCAACGTCCTTCACGTCAGTGTGTTGACCTAGCGTATATAGCGAGGTGTTAGGGAAGCAGTCAGGCACAGTGGTTCATAAATGTCTTACTGGAAGTAGAAGTAACATGGGCCTTTTGATGTAACGTGACGTGACTTGCCCCCAAAACGCTCTCAGCCACTAGCTGCTCTGGCTTCCCTGGTGAGTGACAGCCAGGCCTGTGCTGCTGCCGCTACAGCCTAGCAGCGTGCAGGGGCTCTGCCTGGGAAGACAGAGCCATGTGTCTGGGCCTGGCTCATAATTGAATGGAGCTGATGGTGCCATTAATCAGTAATAGAGAGGCCATGCTGGTCAACACAACATGGAGCCCTGTGGAGGGGGCCTATGACATTTACACACCGCAAATGTGTGTGTGTATGCGCGTGTGTGTGTGTGTGTATGTGTGTGTGAGAGAAGAGTCTGTGTGAGAGAGAGTGATAGCGAGTGTGTATATGTACTGTAGGTGAGAGTGTATATATATATATATATATATATATATATATATATACATATATATATAATAGAGAGAGATAAAGTGTGTGTGTAGGTGAGAGAGAGAAAAGAGAGAAAGAAAGAGAGAGAAAGAGAGAGAGTGAGTGTGTAGGTGTTTGTGTGCGTGTGTGTGTAAGAGAGAGAGAGAGAGAGAGAGAGAGAGAGAGAGAGAGAGAGAGAGATCTGTGTGTGTGTGTGTGTGTGCGTGCCAGAGAGGCTCTGTGTGAGAGACAGTAAAGCAGTGTACACCTCAGAGTTACAGTAAAGCTGGAGGGGCAGAGGATCTATTTCAATAACACTCCTACACACCCTATGCTGCTGGGAGACTGGTGTCAGAGGTCCCATGTTATTGGCTGATTTCTGCTGGTGGAGGCTACACTGTGTTACAATATTTGATGTTTAGAGAAATGTTTCATATTTAATCCTTGACATACTTATACATGCTGTTATTCATTAATTATTTCTCAAAAATAAATGGTATTGCTGTGCAAAGCAACGTATTTAGTCTCAGTTGAATGGCTAGCAGAAATGGATTTGATTAATTTACACATACTGAAATACACATGTGCTAAACTCTCTGAAACATTCATGGTAAACCAGTTAATGAATTACACATTTCCTGTTAATATGTTTCAATCCAGATTCCTGTGAGAAATATTTTGTGCACCATTAAAAATAACATGTCTTTCTAACCCGCCCTCGGACTTGGGGTAAACGGGGTTAAATGAAAAAACATAGGCCTGTTTAAAATATCAGTGAAAATATTACAATTCTGTATAAGCCATAATCGTAATTAGGAGCAAAGTTATCCTTAACAATAATCTTGTAACGTAGAAAGTATTTAGAACGATTAAATTGTAAACACAGCGCAGGAATATCAAAACACTGTAATGTACGTGTATATTATGTACAGACACACACACGGCTATGATATTTAATTCCTAATGTGTCCTAAGAATACAAAGGATCAGGAAATTAGGACACATTTAATAAATCATTCTTAAATTTAGATAAGGGCACACACACACAAGCACACTCAAGCACACACACGCAGAGAAATTGTGTGTGTGTGTCTGCGGGGCAATGTAACATGTAGAGCTCCAGGCAGCATGAGATATATAGATTTGATATGAGAATGACCTACTTCCTGTGCCCTGAAAAATGATTAGTCTTCCTTCGCTCTCCTATGCACAGCTTCTTTCTTCAGTGTTTGAGATGGCAATGGAGATATAGCATTGTTTCTCAAAGAGGGGTTCAGGGATGGGGGGGATTGGGGCGACTCAAGATACTGTTTGGGGCCATGACAGTATTTAATCATTACATATTTTATTTTATGATCATTTCTTTTATCGTCTTTAATCAAATATCATTTTCTATGTATTCAGTGGTGTTTTTTCAGTTGTTCTTAGGTGCATTTCTATCATTTGAAATGGCACAGTAAAAATCTAGTAATGGAAATAAATTGTATATACTCGCACGAGGTGGACAATTCACTAGTATCAGATGTTGGAGCTCTGTCACAGGAGAACAAACCCAGCATTAATGGCATAATGCAAATAAAATTAATAACAAATGGAGAAACAGCCAGCCACAGCCACTGTTCAGCTCCATACAGCTTGTCCAGGGAGAAAAAAGAGCGAGGCTGATATTTACCTCCACAGAGAGATGGGGGTGCTACTTGACCTTTCACAGCCTCACTGCTCTAAGTCACCCACCCCTGTTAACACAGCAGGAGGGATGCATGGGGGCAGGTGGACTAGGCATGTGTCAGACTTATCCATCAAAAGCAAACATGTTCAATCTGCAATTAGAAACACATACACACACAAATACACAATGGTGCATGCGTGCGCGCTTACACTCGTGCATGTGACCAGTGTGTGCACATGAGTGAGTGTGCGCATGTTTGTGAAATTTTTTGACCTTCATAATCAAAACTCAGATGTATTAAAGAGGGACGCACATTCTATGCTATTATTTTCACAACAAAATTTATTAGAAGAATAGTGGTTTTGAAAGGAAGGTTCTAGCATCCAGTGAATACTACCTTATACAACATTATAGCAGAAATGTGTGGCAAAAATGGCATTTTTTTTCCTAATTCAATATAACATAACCCTTAAAATATTTGACACATGCACAAAGACAGGTTTCCAATTAGCCTCGCGTTCAATGTGAATAAAATAAAAAATACGAAAAACAAAATAAACTGATCACAGAAAATCAAAAGCTTTTCTTTTTTGTCTAAAAGTCACAGACATTAAGAGACAGTTAATTATTCACCGGTCAGCTTTGCGTTAAAAACAAAGAGAGAGAGAGAGAGAGAGAGAGAGAGAGAGAGAGAGAGAGAGAGAGAGAGAGAGAGAGAAACAAATTGCAACAAAGTGCAATCAAACTAAAACCAATTATTGTAATCATTGTTAAGTGCTCATAAACAAAGACATTGATCACATAATGCTAATAAATGAATATAAACCCACCTCACAAGGCACAAAATAAAAATCTAAACAAAAAAATACATAAGTAAAACGTACATTATGAGAAAAATATTTTTGAAATTATACATATTTTTTGTCAAACTGTAAACAGTATTTATTGAAAAAATGAGGTCCATTGTGGTATTTGGAGAACCTGTGTGTAATGTATGTGTATTTGTGCATGTGTTGCGTATGTGTGTGTGCATGCGTGTGGCACAGCCCACTTGGGACTAGCCAAGGAAATGGGCCACAGTTGTTCCCATCTGGACCAGAGGAATGAGGTATATTGTCAAACCCAAAGTAAATGTTCAGAAACCATCTTAAATGGTGGCAAGGACACCTTGCCACCATTTAAGATGCCAGGAAAGGTTCACCAGAACAAACACGATACTTCCTGATACGCCCTGATACGCACTTTGTGTCGACCCAAATGTGAACCCCTCTCTGTTACTATGAACACAAATCTCAGGAATGTATAAAGCCTTCTAATGTTCGCAAAGAGAAAACAAAACAACATGTTCTTTAAATCTAAGTCACTAAGCATTTCAATGTAGTCTAAGATACACACAATATATAGCAAGGTCCCAACCAATTTCATGCCCAGTGAACAAACATCTTGATAATGGGGAGAAGTTTCAAGATAAAACGTCCAAATGCTATAAAGAAACAAAGAAGCCACCAGATTCATAAAACTCTACTGTGTTTTCATAGTGAATACAGTGACATAACGCCATTATCGGTGTGTAGATGTGACGGTGTGCAGTCCAATGGGTAACAAAAAGCAAATACAGTATGCCACATTCCGTGTGTGTTTATACTATGCTATCTTGCAAATGAGCATTCAAAGGCTTAAGGTGAACTCCACACTCCACATGTCTGGACAGATTGGTGGCCTTACCACATTGTGTGGATTTGGATGTAATAGTTGGTGTTTATAGTAAGAATGAGACAGCTCCATAATATGATGTAATGCCATGGCCCCCAGGAATGACCCTGAGGGCAAACTGACTCTGCATTCATGAACTGAGATAGCTATAGCTTGACATTCATATGAGACGTAGTAGTCCAGAGTTCAAAAAGAGAACAGAGAGAAAAGCAAGGCTAACGGTGAAAGATCCACTAGAAATTGGAGACCGGGAATAAAAAATACTTTCTGATCAAGTTCGATGTTGGCAGTCATTTTCATCGTCTTAAAAACAGGCTAATGTTAAGAAACCGTAATTAAGGTGTAATCACTGCTAGGCCTCAGTGGAGCTTACAAACCTGAATTAGAGTGAGAGCAGTGTTGTTTAAGTCCCTGAGGATGTCTGGGTAATGTAGTTTGGATGTGTAAAATCTAAGAAAAGGGCAATATCGCAGAGTTGCGATGCTTCAAACATTTTGATGTTCTTCTTTATAAGAGAACAAATTGATTTAGGTTTATTAAAAATACAGCTATGGGGCTGCAACATGGTTGTAAAGCAAATAAATCAAAAGAGAAATCTTTAACACAGATTCACATTCATACAGTAAATATCTTTTGTTATTTTTCACAAGAAATAAAGACTTAAGGAGCTTTAGCCAAAGTAAAATAAAACCTCACCACAAAAGCTGTTAAGTTGACAAACAAAACACTAAAAAACACTCGACTTTTAGGAAAAGGGAGCCAAACGTCATATTTAAAACTGTTGTCTCTTCTGCAGACATCCAAAATAATGCTTTTGGACTAACCAGCCTCATTAAAACCGAAGGACTGATACAAGGTTTATGTACACCAGCATGCAAAAATATTGAGGGTTAAACGTTAACAAAATGTCTATTCTCTCAGTCGGCATAAATCTCAAAATCATCTGCCTGTATACATTTAAAGTTACCTTTTCTAAACCTACCCACAGTGCCTTCAACAAACAGTCCATTGAGAAAAAGACAAGGCAAGATTTGATGGGTAAAGAGGGTCTATATACAACTGTCATCAAATTGGTCATATTCATAAATATACTGTCTTTACAGGGTCCATTTATAAAATCCCTCAACATCCACTCACCCCCTCCCAGGAATTAGGCTTAATAAGGTTTTAAAACACTACACTACACTAGTTTTCTACTACTCTTACTAGAACAAAAGTGGTCCGCCCCTTTGCACTACGCTACATCATGGATAAATACAAGCAGATACAGAAAGGGGAAACACCAAAGCCAACAGGCATGAGCAAACGGAGCGTTCATTTACCAAACATACTGCACTGGACTTATTTCTATTTGTTTTCCCTGAATTATCACCGGAAAAGGCTCATCCTTTTCCTTTTTCAAGATAAAGCACACAACATTAGATATATATATATATACATATGCATTTGTATCTGTGTGGGACTTGTATAGATATATCTATGTGCACATATAGAGCATATCTTTTTCTTAAATATGAGGTTAGTTGTGTTAGCGCTTGTTATACATTCAGTTTTAAACAATGATAAAGTGGTTGAAGGTATCGGGGGGTTGCATGGCTTTCAAATGAGTTTGGATTAATTATTTTAGCAAAGCAACTTGAAGTAAATGAAAAAAAAGTTACTGCCATTAGATTAACCAAGTTTTTGTGAAATAGGCCTCTGCCATTCCAATGCTCTCGATTGTTGACAACATCCTCTCTCCACATCTCAGTCCTCAGACACAGACACATTGGGCTGTAAACTATAAGGAGAAAATGCTATGTAACCACCACCATATTAACAAAGTGACAAGGATGCGTTACCTTATGGTAAGCCATGATGGACAACATCTAACAATATGTGGAGGTTGTCAAGGTTACATTGAGTTATTTTCTGAGGTATTCTGTGTTGTACTTTTTTATATATTGTTGTACACCAAAAACATAATGATGGAGGATTTTAACAACAATAAACAACTCAAATAATCTACACAGAGAGCTACTATACCAAAGTCAGGTGACATCAAACTTTCACTTGGGAAAGACAGCTCTGTAACGTCAATGGACAACTGGGTGATCGCTCAAGTTTATCTCGAGGGAGCTCAGTATGCATTCCCTGCTAGAGATAGTTACAATCCTCGCTGTTTATAAAGCACTGGAAAAAAGATATTTGGATAAAAATCATATACAGACTTTGTTAGTATAAACAAAGGACTATCATGGAGCCTTTTATGTGACATTGTTCCGGCTTGTTCATGACTATGTCTCATCTTTGGC
Source organism: Forbesichthys agassizii (assembly GCA_026546735.1). NCBI lineage: Eukaryota > Metazoa > Chordata > Actinopteri > Percopsiformes > Amblyopsidae > Forbesichthys > Forbesichthys agassizii. The sequence continues at coordinate 137,670 of JAODLL010000001.1, read as the reverse complement.
CAGCTCATGTAAAGCACAGACTATTATATTTAATGTATATGAGAGCTTGGCAGACAACTGGTTGTTGATCCATTCACTCCTGACTGTGTCTGACCTATTGACTGTGCTCATGGGATGGACTCGCTTCAACCTCACTATAAATACAATATAACTGATGCAGAAATCGCATGTAGACATGACATGACAATAGGGAAATCACCGTATGAACGCGGAAGGCCTGTCAAAGGAGAAAGACATAATTGAACAGTGGAAACAATGCACTTGGATTTAATGAGGTATGACTTGCACAAAACCCTGCTGCCAGCCACATCACTGCCCAGAAAGCACGGAAACAGCACATGCATTGTACAACATAAACAGACAACCCTCTAAAGAGCCTTGATGCAGTTGACCATAGGTATGGTTACAGTGTCTTATGGCTAACAATAATGACTGCCAGTTCCTACTGAGCAGGGAGTGCAACATAAGAGGTTGACAGTGGGTTCAACAGTCTGAGAAAATCTTTTTCCCCTTTGGAGATTCACTACACCCTACTGTACAATTCTTGGCTTCACTGCCCACAGACGCTGCTTGGATGAGACATGCAGAGAGAGAGAGTGAGAGAGAGAGAGAGAGAGAGAGAGAGAGAGAGAGAGATAGAGGTATGTGTGCGGAGGGAAGGGCTGAGCGCAGTAATGACTTTTCATCACAGTCAGTGACAATAAAATCACAGAATAGTTACAAGAGATGCCAAAGGGAATGTATGTCTGCACCGTCCGTAAAAGGACCTTGCACGGCGGCACAGGCCACCCCACATGCAGGACGGGGCCAACGTTTGAGTGACAGGGCAATCAGGAATCTGAAATGTATTTTGAAGAGAGAAATAAATAAACAAGACACGCTGATGGTCAACAAACAATCCGAGAAAAGCGTCTTGTGGAAATGCCGGAGGGTGGCATGACAGATCACAACCCACTAACATGACTCTCCCATCGCAAAACATTCACCTGAAGCGCAAAGCTTCAGGGCCAGCACAGCCGATGACAATTACAACTGTTCGAATCGAGCTGAACTGGCGACCTGGGGTTAGTGGTCTCCCCACTGGCGATTCCACACAGACTGAGGTAGCAGGTACAACAGAGACCATCTTAGAAACGAGCAGACCACAACCGCACATCACACATTTGCACACGCCAATGCTGCTAAACAAATCTGAACCACAATGAATTCAATACATTAAAAATGCTGAATGGGTTTTACTGTATGGTGAATGTCAGCTCGCCAATGCTTGGCCAAACTTTCCTTTTGTTTAAATGACCTAACATGCATTGTTAAAAGAAGCATAAATCCTCAAAAGCAGGCTGGATATATCCCAACAGTTAGCTTCTGGTCCACTGTATTCTACAGAACAAGTATTTATAGTGTCTACAATGTCAAAGCAGAGCGATGCCAGCTGCCATATACTGTAGTCGGATCCTTATAGGACCAGAAACACCTCCACAACATAACCATGCTACAAGATTGTCATGGCAACACACAAGGGCACCCCATTGAGAGTTTTTTAATACATAGCAATCTAAATTTCCTTTTCAATCTGCACATAAAAAAATGCTCTCCCTACTTTTAAAGTGGATTTTAGATTAACTTGGTCAACCTTTAATAGCAGCTGATGGGGGCAGAATGCCAGAGTGGTTCCAGTAAAAGGCTGTTGTTTAACTGCGCTGTGCGGGCGGGGAGAGCAATCTCGCGTGGCCTTTTATTCTTCTCTACTTGTGATCCTCCTCCTCAGACATCGTGCTACGTCGTGTCTGCCTGTGTGCGACGGCTCCACTGAGACGGAGGTGTGGATCTAGCACACACTTCACTGGGAGCTGCCTACAGTATAGGAGGCTTTCACTGAACGACCAAATTAGGGGGTAGGGGGAGGAGATTGCTGCTGACGAATGTGACATTAACTCTGATTCCACATCCAAGGCTTCACTTCGGTGCTTTGATTGAGTGGGGTCAGGAAACCAGCAGGTCATTATTCAAAATTAAGAACTGAGACGCAAAACGCATCCGGATTGCGGCTAGGGTAATCTCCCGGCCCGAGAGGTTGTGGGTTCAATCGCTACCTTGACTACCTATAAGCTTTCTTGAGCTCTACCTGATACTTAATAATTTGCTTTGAATAATTATGCTAAATGACACAAATGTAAATAAATGAAGTCCTGTTTATAAACTAATCAGTTTGGTCAGATCTGTATATGTTAGTGTATAGAGATATACAGTATTTTGAGTATCATGGGAGAGATTTGTCACAAGACAAGTACTTTCATTGGTATAACGTAGACATTCTATATGTTCATGGTTAGAATTCAAAGTTCCATTTACCAATGCTGAAGCTGTTAATAACAGATTCAAATATTTGACGGGACCAACGTAAGATGATAGATACTTGTGTTGATTGCTGCAGCACAGTATTGTTTGAGAGGTGCGTCTGGCCTTTATGAACCACATAGATTTAACTTCTTTCAACAGAAGGCTGCTTGGAAACCACTGGTATTGTGTGTTAATAATTACACATCACCTGGCATACTCACATGGCATAAAGATGAGAGGCTTAGACAGTCTTTCAATCCTACTTTAAATTTCACTTAACAAAGGAAAAGCTTAAAAGAATATGCAAGAGCAAAAGGTATAAAGTGGTGAGATTGAGAATTTTCCTTGTTAGGGGTGGTTAAGGACAACTAAAACAGGTTAGCATTAAACATTACAATGGTTCCCTACAGAGGCAATGCTGCTGTGCTGTATGCCTCTAGACAAAGTCACACCCACGTACTTCTGAAAGAGTGACAGCAGACGCCATATTCATAATTGTACATATAACCCGCCCACACAAAGTGTGGTTACCTGATGAAGGACCCTGCGTGTGTGCGTGTGTCTGTATATGTGTGCTATGCTCTTCCTGGATGTGCTGGAGAGAATACATCATCGCATTCAGAAAGCAATGGCGTTCTTAAGATTTTCACTCTTCTTTGTTAAGATACAAAGATTAGAACAACTACAAACAATAACGGGTATTTTTAAAAGCTGCTCCCATCCGTTACACTTTAAATCCTTAACAGATGTTGCATGTGTGTGTGTGTGTGAGATGTACAATCAGCTGCTTGGACGTGGTTGGACCTGAGGAATAAATGACAACCAGATATGCAGCGTGGAAACAGAACCTACAGCAGTAAGCTCTGCCAGAGGAGGCGGGCGGAGGGCGGCCATATACATACAATTAAATGTCCTATAGTGCACAGCATATGTGACACAGGGAATAGGATGTGAGGTTACAGTAGTTGCTCTTTAGCGGTTTTCTTTAACATGTTTTGGACAAGCTCTTACACTGGCAAAAAAAAAAACATGAAGAAATGTAAAATAAATAAATATATTCATATGTACGTACTGTATATCACTATTTTTCATTTTGTATCATATAAAGGTACATTTATGAGTAGGTATCTTTGTTGGAATGCAGTGTATAAAGATAGACTTTGACAGACAGTAGATAAAAGGTTAACTTGTCCACCTGTCCCACAATCGCCCCTCAGGGTCTCGGATCTATCTGGGTGTGAGAAAGTAAAACCCCTGTTAAGTTACAACAACAAAAACACAACCAAAACCCCCAGCAAACAAAGAGACCCATCTGTCTTTTTCAAAGAGCAGGGTGTGCCCAACCTAATTCTTGATTTATGTCCTGCAGGGTGAAACCAGATCACTGAATCCCAAAATTAAAGTGAATAGAGTGTGGCTGGCATCACTCATATCCTCCCACCAACATCACCAATGTTAGGCACTGAAATATCAGTAACCGCTATGTGTGTGCGTGTGTGTGTGTTTTTTGAACGTGTTGTCAGAAGACATACCACAAGGTTTTGTTGTTCTGAAAAAAAAGTTGAAATAGGGTGGCAAATATTGGTCAGTCAGACACACAAAGACAAGATAAACAAAAAGATTTTTTTTTTTAAGCTGTCAGAGGTGGATACTATATTTCCCAGAGTATCGTCTATCCCTTAACCAGGCTTTCCTGGGAAGGATAAATACAATTATGAAGCACGGAAGGAGTGATGTTTCCGAGATTGAGGTATAGTACTTGGTCAATGCCAGCCAAGTTAATATATAGTATTTATAAGCGTAAGTCTACATTACATCTAACGCAGGTAGTTCAGTATGCGTCATTTTCCGACTGACTAATATTGCTGCCCTTCTTTTGCTCTATCCTGAGACATTTACAGTACTGAAGGCTACTTGTGCAAGCCGCATCAGAAAACGACTGGCGTTCAAATGCAAGCAGCATAAATGTGGTGAAAACATAGAGAAACAGTCTATTGAAAAGGACTGAACATGGTGAAATAATCATATCCTTAGACTACATTTGTTGTGTGTGTGAAAGTTTATGTGTATATGTATGTATATATATATATAGTCACACACATACAGTATACAGTATATAAATAGATGTATAGTGTCTGAAGTATATAATATAGTATAATGTTTCTTTGTGAGGCTCAGTTGCAAGGAGGAGGACTACTGGACAGGGGGATCCGTTAACCACAACTAGAAGCAATCCATGAACCCAATGAAAGAAAACAATCAAATGACATGAAATAAATACATTGTAAATGGCATGCACCTCAACAGACAACACTGGTCTTTTCTCCAATATGAATTTTAAAGCAACGATCAAATCAAAACTAGAAATCATTTAGAGATTTGTGTGAGTTATGCAATATCCGATTGTTAGTAATAAAAGTGCGCCACTGTGCCACAGCAGGACGGTTCCATGCTTTACATGCATTACATGATATGAGCTAAGAGGCCCAGGGCCACAAAGACCGTTGTTGTTTTTAGGGGTAGGATGAAGGGTGCGTATCGTTGGGGGAAGGGCACACTGTGTCTGCCTGTGTTTCTCTAATCAGATTCACAGCTCGCTAAGTCAGCGGCTATTCTGCCTTTTGTTAAAGGTTTCTTCGTATGAATTGCTTTAACATCAACATTGCTATTTACATATTTTTACTAAACCAGTGCATCTTTTTCAGTCTGACAATGAATACTATTTAATGCACTGGAAACCCTTTTAGACACTTTAAATGCTCTGCATTGTAAACGTGTTTGGTGCATTTTATGCTTGTCTTATGCGGTTTGGGGGTTTTCCCCAATTAGCTATGCATACAGCCAATCAAGCCAAGGGAAGGTCAAATCTTCTGAATCTTCAAGGTCAGATATTCTAAAGCAACAAAGGACAAATAACGATTGTATACTATTTAAGGTTATTACATGATTATACTTCATAATGTTTTATGCAGATTCATTCATAAATTAATATGAGTTTGATATATCTGGCTCAGAAATATGTATTTTGATACTTTCCAAATAAACTGGGATATTTTCAATTTCCCAAACTCCACAATCAGCCACAAACTGGTGCATGCCATTTCAGGAGGTTAACAACATAAAAAAAAAAGAGATAAATAAAATGTACAATACATTTTAAAGGAGTGAATCATTATTTCATCTCAGTTGAAACAACAAAGATGTACAAGTTGCAAGGTAAAATCTCACAGACTGGGTGAGCACCAGGCAGTGTTCAGAGCGCTAAAACATTTACTACAGACAATATAACCAATGAGCATCCAATATATGACTTCCTAACAGAAAACATTGAAGGAGAAAAAAAACATTTTCTTCTGTAGATGGTCGTTTTTTCCCTCGTGTGTTGTGAAGTGTTGATGACGCTTTACAGGCCATTAGAGGGGACATGAGAACTGATTACACAACATATAACATAACTTGTATAAGCTGTCGACCAGTGTTTTCAATAAAGAGGTAATCAAGAGGAAATAAGGGCATGTTTGGGTCCAAGCTGGAGCTTTCTGAACATCTTCAGACACTAAAGCTTTTTGCTGCCTTCTCAGTCCTTTAGCATCAAGTCTCCTCCCAAATCCACACTATTATGAAGATTCTGTACATCCAATACATAACCTCAAACATCTGTCGCACTCTTTTTATAATAATTGAAAAGTGCTATTGTAGAATAGTCAACCAAACTTCTATGCCAACCTATTATTTTCCTTATAGTTTAGACAGAGTCTTCTGGCTATCAACTGCAGAGCTGCTAAACTCCATCATAGCCTGGCAATATGTCCCGTAAGTAGCATGTATGAGGTGTATGTTGCCCTCCTGCTTTTAACTATAGGTCCTGCAGGAAATATTCATGTAGGAATCCCACATTGTCTTGTCTCAGTTACCCTGAGTTCAAAATGAGGAGAAAAACAAAAAACAAACACATCCAGAAATGTGGATTGGCTATTACAACATCACCGTTCAAATAATTTACAATATATTAAATCTGCCTTTACTTCCCCGCCCCTTGATAAACCACCCTCCCTCCATAAAACAACCCCCTTTTCCACCCAAAACTGACGCCACTATAAATGCACATTGTTGAACTGCCTTGTAAAACTAAACATAACTCATAGAAGAGGGAGACATAAGCAAAATGCATCAGCTAAGGACCTTCCTCTTAGCTTGATTAGGGAAATAAGTGTTGTCATTAGCTGTTACAGTAACTAGTGATGCTTAACTATGTTAGATATAATGTGGGAATGGAAAGTTGACTATCAACTGGATACCAGCAGGGTTTCACGTTTCTCTTCCTGGAACACAACAATCTAGTTCTGGATTTCAGTTAATCAGATGTCAGTCAAGGGACTAGCAACGCCTGTCACCGATTGAAGGAAACCATCTAGGCTGCTCCAGCATTTCAGGATTAGCAGTGAGACGCTAACGGAGGTTCAGGACAAAGCAGTCCACTGTAAGAGCTGATCCAGAATCAGATCAGCCCCATATCTCAAGGTCACTAAGGGGGCACAATAGCCTCCTGAATCAGATTATGGATCAGCATCTCTGGGCAACTTGTGACTCCAACCTGTTGCAGGGTTGTGTCTGGGCTTCAGTGACAGACCATAATAAGTGCATGATGCTAGGGCAACAATGCCGAGGTAACCTACAGTCTGTAAGGGCCAGACCCAAAGTGTAGTGCAAAAGAAAGCAAAACAAAACAAACAAACAAAAAATAATAATAACAGAAGACAGAAGAAAGAAATATATCCTAAATTAAGTCAGTAGTATCTACAAAACTCACAAACATGCATCCCTGAATGACTTGTGTGTCTTTTACGTTCAAACGGACGGGTTAATGTTGCTTTCATTCAAATAGAGAATAGCAGAATATCTAAGGAGGCAAGAAAGGGCTTGGTGTTAAAGCATAATGGCTACCTGGCGATAAGAGGATGGGTTTTGATTTCGAACCCTGGGGAGAAATATCAATGGCATGATACAATTGGCTTTACACATAATAAGACAATTGACTTACCAACTAGTACCTCCATGAGAAAGAGGAGGTGTTAAGGACTTTTAAGTTGTCAGTTTGTTTGAATGGGGTTAACCTTCAACCTTCCCTCTCATTATCCCTAGATTCCAGTGGTCCATAACCCAACTTGCATTTAGAAGCAAAAATGGGTCCGCTTATCAAGTTCAACCAAGAGGGAGTTGGTTTGTGGGTCAGGGATTATCAGCATGCTTTAGAAAATGTCATCAATTGTCATGTTACTCATATCTTTAGTATCATTTGTTGAGCCCCTGAATATAAAAGCTTAACAAATGCAAAAATCAGCCTAATAGTCATGTCTCTCCAGTTTGTTTCAAGAATCCTTATTATCCCTGCATTTGTGCTCACCCAGATACTGCAAAGTACAATTGGCACAAATAAAGCCCCATTTGTTTTCAAATTATTTTAGTCACTTGTCTGAGGTGTATAAAGTGTTTTTGTTGTTTTGTAATTTAATTTAAGTGATTTGTTTCAAATTGTCATCGTCATCATCCTCATCATCATCATCTTCATCATCATCATTCCATTTCAATTGTCTTTGAGGTCAGCAGCTACCAGCAGCGGCCCTTCTTCTCGCGGGGTGGCAGTGGGTGTGTTCTCCGAGTCAGCAGTGGATTCCTGGCCACCTCCTTCCATCCTCATCATCAGCTTGAGCTTCTTCTTTGGGGGGTTCTTCAGGGTTCCCATTCTCTCCTTCACCTTGTACTCCAGCGTGCTGTGCGGGATGCCGTAGATGTTCTGGGCCTTGGACACGCTCATCTTCCCGCTCATCACTACGGCGATGGCCTCCTCAAGGATGTCACTGTTGTACTGGCGGTAACGACCCCTCTTCTTTCTCGGTTGCTTGGAGCCAGGGTCTCCTTCCACATCTGAGGTGGAATACGCCGGCCCAGAGGTAGGATGGTCCATATCAGAGCTCCAGTAGTCAGCCGCCCCATCCAGCAGGCCCCCAAGGCTTCCTCCACGGCGATTCTGCTTAGGTAAGATGGCTCTCAACTTCCTGCTCAGGGCGTTTTCCCCGTGGCCGCCGCCCCCCAAACCCAGCCCCCCGTAACCGATGCCATACAGCTCTGAGGCATGGGAGTCCCATGACAAATCCATGCCCCGTACCTGGGGGATCTTCAGGTCCACGGGAGGCGAATGGCCCTGCTTGTTCTCTTGAGTGTGGCCGAGGGTCTTGGAGACTTGGTTGTGGTGGTGATTGTGGTGGAGAGAACCCTTGGTGAAGGCTCCATAGTGGTTGTGGTGGTTCTCCAGGAACAGAGGTAGCTCTTTCAAATCGCCAAGTGCCCCGCTCAGAGCTCCACTGGCCTGCTTCAACTTCAGCAGGCTGTCCAACTGTGCCTTGCCTCCCCAAGGGGAAGAAGAGCCCTCTCGTCCAAATAGGGAGTGGGACTGCCCATGGTTGAGCAAGCCGGCTGACTCTAGATTAGCCAATGAGAGTGCAGCAGGCTGGCTAAGGAGGCGGTGTTTCTGGCTAAGGATCTCTTCCTTGATGAGCAGTGAGCGGGCCAGTGGAGGCTTAAGGGGTGTGGAGTTCATGTAGTTTGGCCTCAGTCCTTCTTGCAAGTTCCTTGGCAGCAGACTGTCTTCCTCGTCCATGTCTTGGAAGGTGTGATCCTCTCCCAGCGAGCGCCTGATTGGATGAAGAAAACATTCACAAGTGATGAGGTGTAAATATTGTGACCTTGGATGAAGATCACAATAAAGGAGTATTTATTATCACAGCTGTTGTCTGTTAATAATAAGCAATGAATCAAAGTTGATATTCGTAGTTTGATGTCGGTTTTGTGCATTATTCTGAATTTTGTCTAGGCCTGCACAGTGCTAAATTTGACACATTCTTTTTCATTATAAGCTTCTGCTCAAAGGCTCTCCAACAAACAGATTCCTTTACTTTTGTCAGACAGCTCATGGTCAATAGGTTGTTAGCTATAAGCTATGTTGTTTATGCACCACCATTTGATTGATCACTGATACAGATTGCATTTTGGCTATTTTAATATTATTGCATTTATCAGAGCGCCAATCCATCTAATAATTATAGGATAAGAAACTCCATGCGCAAAACACAATGTAGCATCCTGTTGTTCTAATTAAATGGTTTACCCTGCCAAAATACAGACCTATTATATATACAGAACACACCCAAATGTACAGGAAGGGAGGGAGGGCACTAGAACCCCTTGGGGCTATAATACAATGTAGAAATGTGTCTGGTGTTTTGTCATTGAGTGTGAAAAGGAACAGAACAGTCATATGCACAGACAAGTCACAATATTACAGTGTTTTTCAGTCCCTTTGGTACATTTCTCAGATCAGAATTGAAGTTCTCAAAACTACATGTTTAAACTCTTCATCAAGTTACTTGTGCGCATCATAATGGACATTTCTCATCGTTTTGGAACAAATTGCAGATGCTTTTGCACATTC
>JAODLL010000001.1:74355-113925 GCA_026546735.1 Forbesichthys agassizii | reverse complement strand
TCAGTCAAGTTAGAGCACAGATAATGACATTTTGATTACTATTTTGTTTAGGTAAGTGTGATATAAGTGTAATTATGTAGCACAACAATATATCAGCTATGTATATCACAACAAAAATAATATGTAAATCAACACACAGCACTGGCCGGTAGTCTTTAACCGACAAACACGAGTAGCGTACAGCTGGCCAAGGTAGTCAAGGCAACAAGGAAGTGACGTCATAACCGAAGAACATTGCATTGCACATTGCATTTAAGTTTTAATTGTGTCCAATAAAATGCGGGGAATATTTTGAAAATGCTATTTGGGATTGCATTTTCATTTGAATGTAGTCCTCTATGGACTTCCATAAGTCTTAGTCTCATGGAGCCTTAGGTTTCACTCAGTAAATAAACCTGGCTACATAGCCGGTCTTAGTCTCATGGAGCCTTATGTCTCATAAAATAAACCTGGCTAAATAGTCGGTCTTAGTCTCATGGAGCCTTACGTCTCCTCCGCTGTCTTTGAGGCCCACTATGTTGGAGTGCTGTGCCAGTTGGACCACAGCATCCAGCGGCAGTTCCAGCCCTGTGTTGGCCGGCACACTGTAGAGCACGAGGGGCACCGGGCTACTGTCAGCCACCTGACAACGACATCAAGACACAGGAGGCTTATAGGGCACATTTCATACGCTGTAGTTATTCACTGAACGAGGTGCTAATGCAGGCATTGATAACATGTCTGATTAACCCAATGCTTATAATAAACACAACGCTTAAATTATCTGAGTTATTTCATTCAAGAGCCGACTGCTCATTTGCTCACTTTTAATGCAATGAAAAAAATAATATAATTTGACATGTTGAATGTCAATTTTGGTTCAGTCTCAAATCAGAAATTTGGCATCTACTTCAATTTGTAACTGATTATCAATTAATTAGCGCAAAGATTTTTTTCACGATGTAATAAGAATTAAATCATAATGAGATGTGTATTTAATTTAAGAATTCAAAACATTATTCAATTAAAATTATTGACATATTGTATGTGCCTCCAACGACAGCCTACAAATAATGTACTGTACATAGACATGCGTAGTAGCCCACATTGCATCAAATGTTATGTGTACAAAACACCTGAATGTTCCAGGATACTCGCAAAAAGAAACACAAGTTCTTTCTGTTAAGCAAATTAATAAAACATTCAAGCAAACATGAAAAGAAGCAAAGCTCTTAAAATAAAATGACTTAAAGCTGAAAAACAGAAGTTTTGGGAGTGCATACTGACACCTGCTGGCGTAGATTAAGCTGAACCAATGCTAAAACTTACCAGTAAATACGCCAGCCATAATACACAACAATAGCAGGCGCGTTTGATTAAACTGTGATATTTTCTAACATGAGATTTATCATGGGTTTTGAAGCCTTAATGCCATGCTCAAAAAATATGTCACAACAACACTGCAAAACATTTGTTTATGGGCTTTTGAATTTCCCTGGTGTGGACATATACATACTGTATATCAACTGCATACATGTGCAAATAAGCCTGTGTACTCAAAGAACCTTTCCTGGCATGATTTATACACACAGCACATAATCAATACACATACCTACTGTATAAAAGTGGCGATAACGTCTGTTGGGCATTTTACATGTGTGTGTATGTTCGCACGGTGCTGTAGGCAGACCTTGGTAAAGTGCTGTATCAGCGCAGAGGCGTCCATCTTGCCCTTGTAGAAGCAGGGTGTCACAACAAGGACAGCATCAGCCCCAGCCTCAGCCATCCTTTGTGTCATGCTCACTGTGGCCCTGGTGGCTGCCACATGAAACAATAAATGGCACAATAAACTTAAGTTACCTGCACACGCCATTTTAAAATCATATAACTCTGTTATACTGCTGTGTTCAAACATTAGGGAGGACTATGTTATTAACAAATGTATCCAATAAAAACATGAGGTTTATAATCCTAAGAAGAAAAAATATGTGGATGTTATGTAATTTCATTGCTTTTCTGATACATGATGTATATGTATATTTCAGTTTTTTTTTATCGGTATATCAAAAAATGCACGAATATAATTTGTGTTATTATTTTTATGCACATTTGTCCATAAATATATATATATGATCCGTATGCCTGTCAAATATTTCCTTTTGACATAATGCAGAATTAAAGGTAGTAATTAAATGGTAGTATCAGTTGCGATGAGGTTGTGAATATGAACATATATTATCAAAGAACCTTACATTCACAGCCAGATCCAGCCATGACCAGTTTGTCAGCAGGCAGGGACTGTCTGACTCTCTTCACAACCGCCACCCTCTCCTCTTCTGTCAAGTAGGGATATTCACCATTTGATCCCTGCACAACCAGGCCTGAAACACACACATGCACACAACTCCACCCTCAGTGAATGTGTTACTGAAGTACCCAGGAGCATGAGACTTAACACATAAGAGCACTAGTGAAGAGGTTGTGTTCTGTTGTCAACAACAGAATGTCTGCACTGGATGTAGCTATAGCTCCATGAAAGTGGGCATTAAGGCAGAACACTCTGATGACTGACTAGCATAAGCCTACTGTATATCCACAAAATCCTACTAAGTGATTGTCATTCATTATTGTGGAAGGCATAAACCTACTACCGATTGATCATTGAGTGGTGACGTGGACAGTTGTCACAAACATCTTGACACTGTCTTTGTGCTTACAAGGGAATGACAATATTATTAACATGTTAGGTGAAAATTGTAGGATATTTTCACGGTTAAAGAGAAGAAAGACTTATAGGCTATAGGGTATTCTGCTGCAATGTCATACTGTAGATGTTGTGTGTTTACTGGCGTTTTAATTCTTACATGGAACAGCCTACAGTAGGCCTAATAAGAACAAGACAGATTAGTTTCATAAGCAAGTTGTTTCTCAACAATTTGAGCATTAAATGCGTATGCTCCAGACACTCAAATGTAGTCTAAGACATTAGGCTATTGCTTTTTTATTAAAAATGCATAATGAAAGCAAAAGTTGCTAGCAGTAGAGCATGGCCTATTTATTAATGCCTATAATCCTACTTCTGATCCGTCCATCTTTACCTCAGTCTGATGCGTTACACCGTGCGTCATCGCCGCTAAGGTAGCATACTTTACATAGGCTACTACACATTACAAGTGGACATTTTCTAGTAGGCTAAGCCTTTTAGCTATTAAAAACAGCAAATTAATAAATTATGCAGCATTAGTATTATTGCCTAGGATGCAAATGGTTACCTTTAAATGGTATCTGAGCATATTTATGCAGGTTTTCCTCTAATTTATAATAATCCACATCTTCTTTAGCTGTGAATGGGGTGGCAATGGGCGGATATATCCCACTAATATCTAGCCGGGAACGTGTCGTGCTGCTGTGGGTTCTTTTCCATAACGGGACGCGAAAGAAAAATCGCAACGTTTTGCCTAACATTCTTAACATAGGCTACCGGCTGGTTGTGGAACTTGTGGCACTCGAGTGCTTACAAATCTTTAACATGTGTTGCAATTGTACAAGTCAATGAGTAACCTGTCTAGGAATAGTCCAAATGTGTTAACTGCAGTCTACTAGGCCTAATGCTTCCAATTTCGGTAGACTGGCAGATAGACTACCTCCTCTTAGGTAGGCTAAGTATGCGCACTTGCAGTGATATTTATCTATTTAGCTTATACATTCACATGAACAAGATATGCCTAACATTTAATTGTCGAGATCTAACTAAGAAACAGGAATAAGATCCGTTCTGGACCAAACACGTGCTAGCTAGCCTAAAGCCCGCAAGCCACGCCCATCTATGATCATCATCAGTAAACAGAGAAGCTCATTTTTATCAGTGTTTATCAGCTAGGCCTACTACAGTTAAAGCAAATAGCCTAGAAGTGCATGACAAGTGCATGCATAAATCCATACGAGAAAACATGGATTAAAACAACATTTCTAAGTAAAATCTAATAATAGTCCTAGGCTAAAACTAAATTAAAAGGCTACTTCCACAATTCCAGTCTAAATGTGAACAAATAACCAGATAAGACTTTTCATAAAAGCTAATATTTGAAGCACAATTCATACTGAAGGTTATAGCTAATATGATCAGGACGGACCAGTCAGCACATGATCATTATATTAGTAGGTCTACTTTCTTCATTCCCTTCAATTGCGATTAGGATGAAGTTATTTGGTGGTCAATAGATAATTAATTTAGGAAGATATGTTAATACCATGCAGTTCTATACCTATTACTAATGTTTAGGCCTAATCACGTGCGAATCCACCTGCGGATTGCTTCAATTTTTGGACGCTGTAGTCTACTGCCATCGCGTGGAATACAATGTAATGACGTTAAAAGGCTGTTTGTTCCAACACTGCAGCGATTGCTGTTGGCTATAGCCATCAGAAAGGGTGTGCGAGTGTGTGGCACTAGTAGTCTATGCTTAAGTTAAGATCAGAATAGCATTTTATAGCAAACTAAAAGGCCTAACTAATAGCATACAACACCATTTCGGTTTTAATCTTGATAAATATTTTGGGACTACCTTGCAGAATTAAGATATAACCCAGTATGTAAGCTGTACAGATGGTCATATGTCCAGTCTCATGGACAACTTTTATAAATAACATTGGGAAGTAAATGCTTACAGCTAAAGCGCATTATCATGCTGATGATCAAATATTCTACTCAATTGCCTCTTCTCTAGTTGTTGACAAGCTCCAGACTGGCTTTCAACAGTTGCAGTCCTCATGGTCAACGGTTGCTTCTCATGCAGAACTTGCTCCCAGATATCAGATATTGTTGACATGCACCTTAGAAGGCAGCTCAATTGAAAGAGTATGATCCTTGGGTATTTGGCTGAATGATAGGCTCTCCTTTAAAGTACTACATATTTATAACCTATAAGAAACTGAAGGTTAGGCTAGGTTTCTTTATCGTAATAAGACCTGTTTCATTATAGCAATTATAGGAAAACATTATATTATGACATTGTTTACATGGTAGTCTGTGACCTATCTGTCTGTGAAATACTGTTATTATCTTTCAGGTTTTTTATATTGTATTTATTTAAAAAAAAGTTAATATCTATAAATGGGATGGTGACCATTTGCATCGATAAAACAAGCAAATTGTGTCTCCCACAACTTTGGGCCAATAGAACCTCTAATTTGATTTACACATCATGCCATATGTTATGAATCAAACACTTCAGGCAAGGCACAGTGAACCATTTAGCTGCTAGCTTGGCTTATGAAGCTAGTGACTACAGTTAGCATGGAGAAATATACCCACCTGAGTCAACATCGTCAAGTGGACTATAGTGAGAGACAGGCTTGCCTATCTCATTAAGGATGAGCTCATCGTTATTGTAAATCATTTGAGATAAAAATGTTTTAACAATGCTATTTTGGTCTGCATAGAAAAGAGATGTTTAATTGAAAAAATAGTACTGCCAATAGATTATAATTATTACAATTACAAAATTACAATTGTTACAATTATGCTACAAACAACAGTGAAGCAACCCAATATCCTCATAAATGTGTGGTTTCTTAAAGATTAACCAAGGGCTCACACACATCCAGGGTCTGGGAGTCAGACCTGCCAAGGACACAGCAGGCATCAAGCAAATTCTGAAACAAACACACACACACACACACACACACACACACACACACACACACACACTGCTCACTGACACAGCATTCAAGGTCAGTTTTAATACTTAATAAAAACACTGGGAGAATATGGATGACATAGATTTAACCTGTAACTATGTCCGACTACACGTTTTGTGACCCACACAACCTTTAACTTGCATAATACCGTAAGATAACACGTCTGCCTTATGTCATATACTATAGCCTTAACTAATGTAGAACGAAATAGCCTAAAACAAAACAGATTAACACATCTGACATGTTATCAATGATGACGTCATCTGTCCGGTACAGTGTAGATAACATAATTTTAGGCTGCTGCTTACCCCCTCCTGAACCAGATGGAGCGTGAGAACTACAGCGTAGCACCACGTGAGTCCTGCTCGCTCCCGTGAGTGAGGAGCATCTCACTCCGCATCATGGCTGCGGAAGCTGCGGCCGCCCGGTCCCGCACCGGAACGTCACACCGTCAGCTGCTGTTCTCTTTCGGGGTTTGCCTCCTGCTCCCCTCCCCAGGCTTCGGCCTGCTTGGATTCCGGCCGGAGGAGACGGGAGGAGAGTTGTACGTGAAGGACGGGATGCTGAAAGCCACCGAAGGGACGCGCTTCATGCTGCGGGTATACTACTCCGCCTCTCCGCAGAGGCTCAACCGCACCGGGTCTCGCGCCAATAACGCCGCGCCGTGGATCGCCTTCATCGAGGAGCCGAGTCTCGGAAGAGAGGGCCAGGTTCACCCCAAGCGAAACATGTGCATTGACAAGAACGCCAGGACGTCCGACATCGAGGTTCTGGGCTCGTTCAAGTCGGCGTCGAGCCAAAACTCGGTCCTGGTAGAGCTGCTCGCCAAGGACCTGCGTCGGGGTGAGAAGATCAAACATTACTCCATGTGCGCCTTCGACGGCTCCCGCTGGGAACACTACCGCACGCGGGACTTCTGGGTGGCAGTGGTGGAGCGCACCGCGGTCCCGGATCTCTGGCTGCAGGTCCTCGTCTCCGTGTTGTTGCTGGGACTCTCAGCTCTATTCAGCGGACTGAACTTGAGCCTGCTGGCGCTAGACCCGGTGGAGCTGCAGGTCCTCCAGAACAGCGGCACTGACAAAGAGCAAACATATGCTCGAAAGATCGAGTCCGTGCGTCGGCACGGCAACTACGTCCTCTGCACGTTACTCCTCGGGAACGCGCTTATCAACGCAGCTCTGGCGGTGTGGATGTGCCAGATCCTGGGCATGACCTGGCTGTCGACGGTCATCTGCGCCTTTGGAATCTTCTTTATCGGGGAGATCCTTCCGCACTCAGTGGCGTCTCGCCACGGCCTAGCCATCGCCTCCAAGACCATCTGGGTGACGCGGCTGCTGATGGTGTTGTCCTTCCCAATCTCCTACCCCATCAGCAAGCTCCTGGACCTCGTGCTTCAGCAGGAGATATCGAACTTCTACACGCGGGAGAAACTTCTTGAGATGCTGCGCGTGACCGACCCGTACCACGACCTGGTCAAAGAGGAGCTCAACATCATCCAGGGCGCGCTGGAGCTTCGCTCCAAGACCGTGGAGGACGTTTTGACGCCGCTTACTGACTGCTTCATGTTGGCGTCGGACGCCGTGCTGGACTTTAACACAATGACTGAGATAATGCAAAGCGGCTACACGCGCATCCCCGTGTTTGAGAACGAGAGGTCCAACATAGTGGACATCCTGTTCGTGAAGGACCTAGCGTTCGTGGACCCCGACGACTGCACGTCTCTGAAGACAGTCACGCAGTTCTACAAACACCCGCTGCACTGCGTGTTCAATGACACCAAACTGGACGCCATGCTGGAAGAGTTCAAAAAGGGTACGGTGTGTGTGTGTGTGTGTGTGGGTCCGTGTGTGCCCGCGTGCGCATGTGCGTGTTAGTTGTTTTTATGTAATTGCTTTTACTAAAATGTGCACAGATTTGTCATTTATTCTAGTAAAATAACGTCAACAAATATATATAATATTTTAAAATAGAAATAAATATATATATATATATTTTTAAGTGATTCCATGGAATATTTCTAAGTCATAATCGCTCATTAACATCACTATGTCTTTCTGCTGGGAAGGTACACAATGTGAGCTGAGTGAGATATAGTTTGCTGCTCTAGACACATTAGTCCAGGAATTATTTGTTATGACACAATGCTTCATCCAAATCCACATCCACTTTAATACCAGACACCCACAATGCCCCATACCAATAATCAGTTTCTGTAATAAGGAACAGATATCTGCTAGTGCTGTTTGTTTGTATGATGATTGACGTGTTTGTTGGCATCAATATGGCTTAGAATGGGTGTGGTCACAACTGGCCAATCACAAGCAGTGCTCTTTCCACTGCCCTCCTGCTTGTTTGTACATAAGGATGTTGCACTGCTGACACATCAATAAAATCAGACGTTTATACTGCAAGGTATCAAGGCACTGTAAATATGATAAATGGGTCGTAAATTACGCTCTTATTACAGGCAGTGCTTCTGTGGCTCCAAAAACCCACTGCTCTAATCTTTCTCTCTCTCTATCTCTCTCTCTCTCTCTCTCTCTCTCATTATCGTCATTTATGGTGTGCTGATGATCAGGCAATATTCTATGGATCATGCTGATATTACGGAACGGTTACACATACCACGAGACAATGATGCAGCTTCTGTAACACTGCCCACAGCACCTCTGACCTATTTAGCTATAGCTGCAGTGTGTGTGTGTGTGGATGTGTGTGTGTGTGTCAGAGCTATTTAACAGCCAGTGAGGTAGAATCTCAGCCATGCAGTGGAGAAGGGCTTGGTCAGGGCACGTGTGTTTGTGTGTGTGTGTGTGTGTGTGTGTGTGTGTGTGTGTATGTGTGTGTGTGTGTATGTTAGGAGAAACAATCCTTTTGTAAGGGAGGTTTCATCAACTGTGACTAATGCAATGGCTAGATGATGCAATCTGCAGCAGCTGTCTGCAGTGCAGTCTCTGTTTTGTCTGTCTTATTCTAGTCTGTCTGTCTGTCTGATATGAAATAGTAAGTAATGCCCTTCATGTTATTTCATTTGAAACTGGGTCTGACATGTATATGCCACATTTAGAAACATTAACTTTGACATGACATTTGCAATAGTAGTATGATTTATTATAGTATAATATTATAGTATAATTGATTCTCAAACGGTGGGTCATGAGCCCAAAGACGGGTCGCAAGGTGCTTTTAGAACAGTGGTTGTTGGGGTGTGCAGGAAGAAATAGAAAGTAATATGGTTAGAGCAGTAGGATGAGAGAGCTGCAACGAGAGCTAGCTAAAACAAAACGAACTAGAAAAACCCACCCCCTCTTCCTCTGCTCCGTTCCTCTGGAGCCCGTTGGTCAGCTATTGTGAAGCACCACTGGCAAACCTGTTGTAGTAGACGCTGATGTGATTGACAGTAGAGGCAGGGCTACCAACCAGATCAGATATTGTTGTAATCCAAGCTCTGCTCTTCTCTGTTTTCATATGTAGGCATTGATAGTGCATGTGTGTGTGTGTGTGTGTGTGTGCCAGGGGAAGGGAGGGTGTGGGGGGAACTCACACACACACACACAAAGCATTTGTTTTGTTCTCAGATAATGGTGCAGGTGCGCTTAGTGTGACCTCTAGTGGAAGAATGACAAAGAGGCACTTTTAAGTGTGTGTTTTGGCCTGTGTTGTTTATTTAAAAAAATGATCAGCCTTACCATAGCCATATGCTAATAAAATCAAAAAGTCAAAAATCTAATTTTACTACAATATGAAAAAAATGTTGTACATATTAATATCAAATATGCATAATCTGTGCTGTTTATGGTTAGGCCTACTTTATATTTTATACTGGGAAGCCATAGGTCAAAATCTTGGAGAAGCAATGATTTACAGTATAGCATTTGTTTTTAGAGGATACTGATGGCTGTAGCCTTTTAAAACACACTATATATACAAAATATATATTATATATATAAGTCATCAAGAACACCTCTGTGGTTTTAAAAGTAATTTTTTTACATCACATAAGGAAATGCATGTATATTTAGTCATACAAATGTTAAATATCAGTGTTAACATCTGGTGTCAACATGGCATTTGTGGTAAAGGGACACGCCAGGGATGTGGTTATGACTGAAGGACATGAGGAGGGAAACTGACCACTGAGCTGTTGTTCATTTGTTCATTAAGAAGACCTTGAACATTCCTAGAGGCAGACAGAGGGGGAGGACAGATGTACATGAGAAATAAGATATAGCAACAAAGACTCTTTCATGACCCAGGCCTGAGAGCAGATGTCCTTGTCATAAGGGAGTTACCTCCGGTGACTGGGCGAGCACAAGAAAACATCAGTGCATTCTTTACATGACCTACGTCCTGTGCCCTTCTTGTCCAGGAAAATCACACCTGGCCATCGTACAAAGGGTCAACAATGAAGGAGAGGGCGATCCATTCTACCAGGTGATGGGCATTGTTACCCTGGAGGACATCATCGAAGAGATCATTAAATCAGAGATCCTGGACGAAACAGATCTTTACAGTACGCGCATGCACACGCCGCACGCACACCCACACGCTGCACGCACACACACACATGAACACATGCACATGCAGACGCACACACACACACGTGCACACGCACGCACGCATGCACACACACACACACACACACACAATATGTTAGTGTATATTCTCTGTCAGGTCAAAATTGTCTATTGGAAATCTTAGACCAAGCTCTTATTGATCAGGGTCTTGCACTTAGGTCATCCCTTGAATATAAGATATACTGTTAAAAAGGTAATTACTAAGATTGGAGTTTTCACATTACATTATAATTATTATTATTGTTATTAATAATAATAATAATAATAATAAATCATTTGTTTGCACAATCATCTTACTGTATATCTGTTTGCTTCTGTGTCTGTCTGTCTGTCTGTGTAGCCGACAACCGTACAAAGCGCCGCGCGTCCCACCATGAGCGCAAACAGCAGGACTTCTCCATCTTCAAGCTGTCAGAGAACGAGATGAAGGTGAAGATGTCTCCTCAGCTGCTGCTGGCCACACATCGCTTCCTGTCAACAGGTACTGCCAGGAGGACGTGTGTGTGTGTGTGTGTGAGTGTGCTCCTGCTAGTGAGGGTGTTCATGTATACTAGGGATGTGCAGAGACCCCACTATTTGTATTTGTTATTTGTATTTGTACAAAAGTGAAAATTAGCGTAACGATCCTGGACAATGGGTAAACGGTTGGGGCGTGTTGTGCCAAAGGTGTACACCCATGGACAACTGATTGCCATATGTGGGAGCGCTTGCAACTCTCCTACAGCTGTATCGCACCAGATATAGGCCATGTCTACAGCTGTTCTTCTATGGATGTGATAGGCTTTATAACGTTTATGTACATATATCTTGTAAGTCTTTGTGAAACATCAACGTTTCTGGTAACTGAATAAGTGTTTGCGGAGTCAGCAAGCCAAAGTACTGCAAGGTATTTTCTAGCAACATTATACTGAACAACATTTGTTTTCAGGCATGATTATTATCTAAGACAATATTATTTTAGATGTTCGTTACTGTATACCAGCTATTTGAAACAGGGTTTTCTCTTTTCTTCCCAAACACAAATTATTTAAAAAATATTTGTTCTAAATAAATATTTGGAAAAACATACTATTTGTGCATATCCAAATAACGTATATGTATTTGTCTCCATCCCTAATGTATATGCAAATGACCTTATTGTTTTTAATATGCACATGTTTGTAAACATAAACTTGTTATGAAACACTTTATCTTTGGGGGTCCTCATGTCTCAAGTGTGAAGCCCACTACGCTCTCTCTCTACCTCTCTCTCTCTCTCTCTCTCTACTTCTCTCTGGCCTGCATCAGAGGTGGAGCCCTTTAAGCCAGCCCACCTATCAGAGAAGATCTTACTGCGTTTAATCAAACACCCCAGCGTTGTTCAGGACCTCAAGTTTGACGAGAATAACAAACGAGCCTCGCAGCACTTCCTGTATCAGCGCAACAAGCCTGTGGACTACTTCATCCTGGTGTTACAGGTATACCATTATGCTTCACAGCTGCCATAAACAGACAGGCGTGTACATGTCATGACTCCATGCTGTGTGCTGTCAGGGTCGGGTGGAAGTCGAATTCGGGAAGGAAGCGCTGAAGTTTGAGAACGGAGCGTTTGCTTACTACGGGGTGCCCGCCATCATGCCAACAGGTACGCACACACCAGGACTGTGCACCAATATGAGCTTGTATTTAAAGGTATTGTAAGTAAGATAAAAATACACTTTTTGTCAAATTCACCAAATATCTCCTCTCAGTCCACTATCTTACCATGGTGCAGACCCTACAACAATATCCCAGCCTTTGCAATGTGTTTCCAATGTGAGGGGTGGAGCTTATGAGGGAGCACCTTATGGCTCAAGAATGACTTACCATACGTTTTAGTCTCCTGTCACATACAATCAGCTACATGGAACACTCATAGCTGACTGAATGTGCTATTCCACTGTGCTCTGACGTGACAAAACCTACTTGTGTAAATCCCATAATGCAACTTCTAAATAATGTGCCATACAGTATTTACAACAGCTATGGTCTCACCCCTGCATTCATCTCAAAACCACTGTCCACACATAACACTTAGGTCTACCAACCAAGGACAGCTAGCTATCCCAAAGTCTCAGCTAACCCTTTCCAGTGACAGGTCTTTCTGGAGAAACAGACTAACAGACAACAGACTAACCCCAGGTTTTTGGTTCCATTTTAGTGCACAGGTCCCCCTCTCGGAGCAGTGGTTTGGACCGTTCCGACTCTATGTTGTATGGGGGCAGCATGAGCCAACTCAACGGTGGGGGGAGCGTTTACCTTCCGGACTACTCTGTCCGACAGCTCACACATCTGCAGGTCATCAAGGTAATACTTGGCTGGGAGCCCTTCCATTTAACTTCTACCTCACGAATCAGACTATAACATTAGTAAAGATGACTAGAGTAGTTGTATCTACATACCACACCATGTCAGACAGCAGTGGTCTCAAGGACGATAATACCAAACATGGAGAAAATATGATTTGCTATTACAGGCCAGCGTTTTGTAAATTACACTAATCAGAGCAAAGGTTGTGCTAATGTGTTGGTCATGAGGATATATTTGATACATTTTACAAAAACCTATATTATATAGGTTCACGGCACAAGAACATGTCTCAAGCCAATCATATAATATTAAAGTAATACTACTAACTGGGTGTAAATCCTCTCCATGTGTGTCAGATTACACGGAGCCACTACCAGAATGCGCTGACGGCCACTAGAATGGACATCTCTCCCCAGACGCCCGATGCAGACATGCGTGCTGCATCACACACCCTGACCTTGGAGTACGGCAGCACCCTCATGCCCCCTGCTGGCCCGGGCAGGCACGGCTCGGGCCGCACACGCTCACAGCAGTCCAGTGCCGCGCCCACCACCTCGGTGCTGAACGAGAAGAACCGCATTGTCCGTGAGTAAACCGCGTGTGTGTGTGTGTGTGTGTGTGTGTATGTGTGTGTGTGTGAGAGAGAGAGAGCGAGCGAGAGAGAGATAGAGAGAGAGAGAGAGAGAGAATCATTTCATTTGATGTCCAAACAGCTGGGGACTTATCTGTAAATAAACAATATTTTCTACGCAAACCCTATTGAGGTTCATTCATCCAAATAGACATGTCATGTACTAAAATAATGTATAAGATGGTTTTGTGTGTGTGTGTGTGCGTGTGCGTGCGTGCCTGTATGTGCACGCAGGCAGTAAGTCGGATGGGCAGAAGAGTCCAAGTGACTCAGTCTTTCTGAGAATGGATGAAATCCCCTACATCAGAGAGGATCGCTCAGAGAACAGCGACAACAATGGTATGTCTGCTGCTAAGAATGATACATTATATAAGAAGACATTGTAACTATTAACCTGATTACCAATAAAACCATCAGCCAATCAAAAGTCAGACCAGATAGGGAATGATTGATTGTGAGGATCAACATGTACTCTCATGTAAAATCATTGATGTTGAGATGCCAGAACCTGATTGAGTTTATAATAAAACATTGTGCTGGGTAATTAAAACCTCTTCATCCCAAGCGTCGCACCCTGTCGCGAAGCCCGTTTGTTAAAATACATGTGTGGTTGCTATTATTATACAAGTCTGGATCACCAAGACTCTCGGCTCTCAATATAATCTAACAATCATTGTCGAAATAAAACCACATTTTAAAAGGAAACTGATTAAAGCCCATATTGCCTGTGCAAATATCACATAGTGCATGTTGACACGGACGTATCTTATTCATGTCAAGCAATACATACATACTGTATAATACACTGTCTGATAGACGACACTTCCTCGACGAAAATCCTTTAATACATGTCCTGCGATATGTGCAGGATATGTAGTTCTATGATATGTTATTGCCATCTAAGAGAGAGACAGGCAGTCTGCGAAATACTACACAACATCTAAAACTAAACTTCCCCTCTTCTTTGGAGTCATATCTATCCATAGAGGGGTCACAGGTCAAATTCAACCAATCTAGTGTATGTGAACGAGTGTCTTGTCCCACCCAATTAACGCCCACAATTGGCTATAAATGGTCAGTGAAACTCCTAGACTACATTTTTATTGATGACTGCAATGATGGCAAAACCCAACAGAAAGTAATTTAACCCGGTCACTAGAGATACGAGGTTTGTGGGGAATTCATCATGGACACATTTTTTTTCACGTTTGAGACACTGATCTAATATGACTTCAACAATTCTCATCCATCCCCTTCCATCCAATAACAAAAGGCATGAAGACGGATCCATCCATCCATCTTCTCCTGCTTATCCGGAGTGGGTCACAATATTAATTAATATCCGAAGACGGATATTATGTAGGAAAGATATAGTCGAAAGTAGCACTTATTGAAAGCACACACGTGCATATAACACTGCATGCATGTAGCAATGTGTTCACAGGAATAGATTCAGGGAAAAAAACGTGCTGTCCGTTGAAACATCTCTGGTACTGTATTAGAAGCGCCACCCCACACATTGGAAACACATTGCCAAGGCTAGGATAATGTTTTGAGGTGTGGTCTGCACTACCTTTGTTATTTATAGAACCAGGACTGTGTAGAAACACCAGATTCTTTTTTTCACCACAAACACAGAACTGGAAGCTAGCAAACTCTGTAAAGATATTAATGAATTCATTAAAGTGTCTATGACCAATCTGAGGCCTCAACAGTATTTCTGCAGCGAACTGTTTGGAGGTAAATTCACTTTGTTAGAGGCCATGCGTGGTAGATGTCTGTGTGCTGTCTACATCAGCCTCCACAGCAAAATGCTGGTGGTAACACGCCCACTTAAGAGACCAGAAGCATTTCATTTTTGCTCCATTGAAATGCATTACAGTGCACCATCTTTCTATAATTCTAAAATCGTTGACACAAAATGCCTGACTCCACTTTTAAAGCTACTAAAATGCTTTATGAGTATGCTGATATTAAGCTATTAAGCTCTCTGAAGCGATGAACACCTTGTTAATGGTCATGTAAGGATGTGTGTCCCCACATCATGTTAGTACTGTAGCTATAGTTGCTGTCTCTGTGTCCCTCACTCTCTGTCATGATCTTTCTCCCTAACTCCTTCAGACACAGCCACGGTTGTCATAGAAACCGACACGTCTCCCTTCATCAGCACAATGTCGCCTAGCAGCTCAGAGGACACATTGGGCAAGAAACTCCTGCTTAAACTCAGTAAGCCCCCCTCACATGCCAGCAACGCACATACACACACACACAGATACACTGTGCCTTAGCACTGCCTATAGTCACCTAGCAACCATGCATTGACTCAAGCTCCTGTCCTCTCTCTCTCACTTTCTCTCGTTGTCTCTCTGCCAAGAGCACCTCTCCTGCTTGGTGCCTACTTGGGTTTTAGTTACAACACACACACACACACACACACACACTTGGCATCTGTCCAGCATCCACTCAGTGCCTCTTGTTCCTGTCAGAATCCACTTCCTCCATGTCTCTCTGCATGGCTCAACAGGTAGCTCTCATATTTAGTGAGAGTAGAGAAGTGTAGGCCTATTTCAAGGTCAAGGTTATGTTTATTATCCCCCAGGGGCAATTTGTGTTACAGCCAGCAGTAGTCACACAACAATAAGGAAATGACAAATAAACATGAACAGACAACAAATAAATGACAACATAAATAAAATAAAATATCATGTTATTTAAAAAGCCAATGGCAGCAGGAACAAACAAGTTTTTTAATCTATTGGTCCGGCACCGTGTCATTTTGTATCTACATGCATATGTGATTGTTTTTGTGCTATAGCGAAGAATAAAATACATGAATCGTGAATCATGAAGTACCTAGACCGCCATGTAGGGGCAGTCACTGTCAAAGTGAATTGCACCTTCCATTGGGCAAGGTTAGGTAGCCACCTATGGGCGGCATGAATTTGAGGTTGCATGTTGCATGCCCCTGATCAGAGAAAGGCTGTAAATAAAACTAATTTGTTAAGGCTGGGTCATTGGCATAAAGCGCACTGTGGATATTCCCAAAACGGCATATTTATGTCCTGCCTAAGGTGGCAGAATGTCATGAACCGGCGCTGGCTGATACACTGACATGGTCTGTGAGCTACAGTATTGCTTCAAATAGTCAATAAAGTGATGTTAAACTATTATTAACACCGCCTATAGCTTCCTTAATACAGTACCGTGTAAGATCACGTATCCATTTGGCATTATCGTAGGCTCTCTCGACCGTAGTATGCAATGAACCAGGGGCTCAGGATTAGAAATTAAATATTCTGTAGCGCATCTAGCCAGCGAAGGATGAATAATTTAGTTCCAAACATCAGCATGTGGATTTACTGTATATAGAGGTAAGAAAGATAGAGAGGTGGTAAAAGACCAATATCCCTGGCATTCAGCTAGATTCTAAAGACTGGTTTTAATGCTGCCTGAATGACGGATCCCTCTGGCTCCCCTAGGTCACAAAAAGAGGAAGAAATCTCGTGAAGGAGAGAAAACTCCAGATGACATTTCAGAAGAGCCGTTGGTCAAAACATAAGTGAAAGACAGAAAAACCACATGCATAATATTGTTTGTTGAGACATTTTTAACAACTTTGTGAACAGCGCTTTGGCTAAACTCACAGTGGTGTCACTGTGAGGAATCACCTGAAGCAGTGGACGAATGCGTCAGCTGAGAAGATGACTCACACACACAATAATCCTTATAGTCGCCACAGATGTTTCACATTTGTGACACTGATGCTCCTATCTTGAGGAATTACTGTTTTTGACGTTTTTTAACTAGATATACAGTATACATAGTATTCCAAAGGTCCAGACTAGACCTGAAGAGAATGATTGTACAAGACATTTTGAAAACACCAAAGACATTGATTTGTTTTATTTTTATGTATTGCCCATAATGGACAGAAAGAGTTTTGTTGGATTAACATGCTGGACACTTGGCTGTCTAATCAATTATTTAAAATGGGATTGGTCCTTTTTGATCTACTATATTTCCAGTCTCCCCCCTCCAACACCACTGTAATATATAAGATACTCTTTCATCTCTTACAAAGGGAAGGTGTGTCCAGAATTAAAAGTATTATTCAGCACTGACCAACTTCATATATTCACACATTAAAGTAGGTTGTGGAGCTACACAACTCAGTGGTACCAGCAACATATTATCATGTCTTCAGCCAATCAGAGAGTAAGTACCACATATGACTCCACCCAACAGCCTTCTGAGTAACAATTCCTAGTTGATTTTGGCAGCAATTCGAATAGATAAAGTTAAATTGATTCTTATTGTAATTTAAGGCCTTCAAGTACCCATAATGGTCTATAGTTAATATAGTCTATATACAGTATATGTACATGTATATAGGTGACCAAAAATGTTTTCTAATTGTTGACCTATAGAAACAGAACGCCTCTAAACATTGTGCATGTGAACACCACACAAATACATAAATTATTATTAATGTAAATGTGAATGGTTTCTAATAAAGCTAAATTATCTCAAAAATCTCACCAGACATTTTATAGGATAGTATATAATTTCAGACTCTGAGACAAAGTGATAATATATATGATAATCTCCTACATTCCCCATACTAAAACTTTATCACTACAGTACATGTTTTATAAAATAACCACCAAAATCATCCTAAAAATGTCTATTGTTTGAGTTGAGAAGAGTGTGCATATACATTCAGTGTAATATATTCAAGGTGACTTAAAATATTTCTCCTGGTTGCATGGAATATATCAAATATTAATATCATATAGTTTATATAGAGATGGTTTAGGTTTCTACTTTGGTGCATCAATTGCATGATTTAGCCACTGCTAATGAAGCATGAGGGAACCTGAATATTTTCCAGGTTTATTTATTTTTTTATATTTAAAGTTTTGAAAAATGATTAGCAAGCCTGTCTTATTCATTGCCACGTTAACTGATCATGATCTTCAGATGAGAATACTACTGTAAACTCTTCATACAGCAGTGAATGCAATCTGACCTGATGGAATTCACCTATAGTGAAAAATCTATTAATAGTTTTGAAGTTACACTTCTCCCAAACACTAATAGACATAAACCTCAGGTTATGTTCGGCAATACCCTTGGGTTGGAAACAAGCATTACTAAAACATAGAGAGGTAATGTGGGGTTCTACAGGTGACACACAATAAGTATGTATGGCAGATAGAGACAGGCATATAATTTAACACAACACAATGTGGATATAAAAAACACATTAATTCTAGTAAAACATAAATGGGGGTGTTAATTTTGTTTACTCAACTAATCTTTTTTTCCTAAAATAAAGGTTCTCAAACTGTGAAAACATGCATTTAAAAGGGTCATTATTCATCATCATCAATCATTATTTTAAAGATTTTACTTTTTTTAATTAACATTTCCCAATCTTCTTTACACAATACTTTTTTTATTTTCTATAATGTGCTTTTGGTTGTTTTTGGTATATTATACTGTTTGTTAAAGAAGTTCATTGTGTTCAGCATGATGGGGGTAGAAAACAACGAAAAACTTATTTTTTGGTCAGAGAACCAGTTTTTAAATGTGCCTGCACTGAAAGTACTTGGTGACATTCAGTGCAGGCACATTTAAAAACTGGGTTTTAAAATGAGATAAAAGATGGAGGCATGAAAGACAGAGAGGATGGAAGTATTTGAATAAGGTGGAGTAGCGCCATACAATTTGTTTATCAGCTTGATGTAAAAAGCAATCGGGATGGTGAGTTAGGCAGAATATGTTCTATACAACTTGCACTTTTGCTAAGTCACTTTTCTGTATTAGAACTGGCTTATAGAAATCCACTTAAAGCCAGAAAATATGTTTAGCGCTTTCTTTTAAAAGGTACATTCAATTTTAGTTTAGCCTTGTGGTTAAAACTAGTATTACATTTATTTTTTTGGCCCCTCCTGCATCTGAGTGCTAGCATTTCCCCAATCAATACCGGTAAGTGTGTTTTTACAGGGGTTGCATTTGATTACAAGCACGTTCAGAGTCCACTACAGTGGACGACTCATAATGTGACAATCCTTATTTGGTACGGGTCTTAGTAGCATACTGGAATCGGTTATATTCTGAATTAAAAGTGTGGGATAATACTGTGGAATGTGAATCTGAGATAGTTTCAGGACAATAGCCAATATGTACCATTTGCTGGGCTTGATCATCACTAAAAATAAACATCTACTCAACACAAACCTGCTTTCAGCGTTTCCTAATGGGAAGGCCAACATGCAAGCTGTGTGACTGTTGATGAGTTTAATCCTTACGTATATAACTAGTGTATGCTATTCTTCAAACTGTACCAAAAAATAAAGCTTTACAATATATTACAAACCATGTGATTTTACATTTTCACGGTAAAAGCAAAAGGTGGTCAACACATTATTTTCTACATTATTTGTTAGATTTCAAGATTACTAACCTATAATGGAATACAAATTAAATTCCTATTATGAATGTAATAATTCTCACATTATCTAATCTTAGCCTTACTATTAAGTAGAGAAGTGAATCAACCAACCAATATCAGCAGATGGTTCCTTTATTACAGTATGAATACATACTGCTCTATGCCATGGAAGTGACAGTTCATATCAGCGGGTCAAATCCAACTTTATACACAGAACATGATCATAAGGCTGGGGAAACATCTTTTATCAGAAGTGATTGTTGCTCCAGTGGCTCTCATAGCACGGTGTCCAAGAAATCAAATTTTTACATGTTATGCCTTCATTGTATTAATCTAGGTTTAATGTTAATATATTTTCCATGGCATTTAAAACAGTTGATACTATATTTGACTGGTATTGCTCATTTTAACCACTTATCTTTTAGATACAAGATGAGAGTTGTTCCTCTACATAATATTCTTCAGATAAATAGTGCTTACATAGAAGTGGCTCGTTCTGGAAGCCCTGCAGTACGTGATCTAACAGCTACCAATCACACCCACCAGTAATTGGCTTGATCATGATACAACCAGCTGGAGGTGGAAAGCAGGGTGCGGTGGTGAGCGGTGCCTTTACTGGACGGTGGTGACGGCCTCGTGAATGGCCTGGGCCACGTAGTCGATGTTCTTGGTGGTCAGGCCACACATGTTGATGCGCCCGCTGGCCATCAGGTACACGTGCTTCTCCTTGATCATGAATCCCACCTGCTGGGCTGTGGGCCACAACACAACATACGCTGGCTGAAATCAACTAGCACACACACTCGCCCATCGCTTTGTAGCTGATTGGTCATTGTTAACATTCCAGGCTTTTGGTTGCCTAGGTAATCCCTCTCGTATATTTCAGTCAATGATATCCTTGGCTCCCATTGGTAGTCACCTCAATCACGTCACCTGAAGTTGAGATTAGTTTAACTTGGCAACCACACACTTTGAATCACTGAATCACATTGATGGCCTATTGCCTCTGGTCGCTCCACTGCTACTAGTCGCCTGCGGTGTCCGGGGCGTCAGGGAGCACGCACGCACGCACAGAGCTGAGTGGCAGGCACACCTCTCTACACCGCCCAGAGGCTCACACTACTCTCCACCTCTCCACTCAGTCACCCATACCTTTGTGGACACATTTTATAATATTAAGAGGGAGCTGGGGTGGAAAATAGGGTTTCTGGAGGTTGTGCTATGACACAATCAAGGAGTGCAACTTTAAACTACGATCAAAATAAGAAGTCAAAGTCAATGTGTGTGTGTGTGTGTGTGTGTCAAACATTGTCAAATGTTGTCAAACAAATCAGACACTGCCAATTTGTGTCATGAACACAAAGAGAAGAACCTGTGCAACCCATGCTTTGCTCAAAGACAAAGCACGTTTGAGTATTTATTTGTGTATTCATTGTTTATTATGCTTTTATTCAAGCATGGCACAGCAAATTGCATTGTACATAAACTTGAACTAGTGCGTGCATGTGTGTGAGTGTGTGCGCACGTGCATGCATGCAGGGCGCTCCACTCACGGTTAAGGCCAGTGAAGCTGAACATTCCTATCTGCTGGGTGATGTGGTCCCAGGTGCCGGGGGTCCCCAGAGCCTGCAGCTTGGCCTTCAGCTGGTCCCTCATCAGCAGAACCCTGTCAGCCATAGTCTTCACGTTCTCCTTCCTACACACGTACAAGCCTGTCACTTCATGTTGCTCGCAGCACACGTCCCCATAAGTCACATTAGAATAAGCATGGACATTCTGTAATATACTGCACTAGTGGTACTCTAGCTGTGCATTTACACCGACCGGTGGCGAGAGCGTCGAAGTGGCCGGAAGACATTCATTGTCTATGTGAAGCCAGCGTCACTCAGTGGAGAGTTTTAGGCAGCATGGGTCAGAGTCAAGTCAACTTTATGGTAATTAGCTAATACGCGGTTAGTATTCCACTTAGTAGAATTTCAGAGAACACAATCGTAACGATGGTTCCCATGCGATATTGCTGTGGCGGATTATTTATGATGTGTCCCTGTTGGCGTACAGGGATACGAATAAGAAAAATTATGCCTGGACCAAGGGGTCTGACATTGTTGCCGTTCCTCGTGAGTTGGTGCATAGTCTAATCTAGTGCATATTATATTTTCTGAAAATCAGAGGGAATTACATGCTTTGGCGGCATAACATGGGTTTGTTTTTGTTGCTAATTTTTATAACAGCTTAATTAAATGTGCAACTAGAACAGTGTGTGGAACTTCACATCATACAGAGCCAAGAGCTCACACAGACTTTGCTTAGCTGGGGTCATTAGGCTTAAATATGTACCGTAGCACATACAGCTATGCCATTTAAGAAGTTTATTAGATTTAAATAAAGTTAGCAAGACCAGCATTCTAACAAACGTTGCCACCTATTTCTATATGTCAGAGCGTCCACGAATCTTTGTACAGTGTCAGTTGCCAATTTGTAAATTTCGACGCTCTCGCTGCTGGTCGGTGTGATTGCATGGATATTAAACTGCTGCATTTACAAAATGGACCCCGAAAATCTGATTGGGCTTTTATTAAACTGATTCCAAACTAAATAAAAATGCTCCATGTAAACACCTCAATGTGTTTTTCATTTGTATGCAGAGTTTGTATAAACCTTAGCATAACCCGATTGAAAGAAAGATTTTACCATGTAAATGGTTTAACCCGATTACTTCCTGGTTATGCTACTCTTGTTTTATGGATGCTGAAATGATTGGAGTGACAGTGGTATTCTGCATTACAAACCAATTCAACATTCACCTGCTGCTGTGCTGAATTACATTCCTCTAATGTGTAAACATGTGTTACTGGTCACGGGTCACGGTGGGCACATAAATACACCTTGTGCAACTCCCTACTACAGTACACCATATAGGACGGGAACAAAGGTGGACTACTGGGAGCGCTACCATTCTGCAAAGAGCTCAGGGCTGTTGAGGGTCCTGCTGACGATACGAGCTCCCTGGGACGGGGGGTTGGACCAGGTGGTCCTGACCAGCTTCTCCATCTGGGACAGGGTGCGAGCCAGGTTATCACTGTCCTGGGCCACCACAGTCAGGTTGCCAACTCTTTCATCTGACATCACACAAAGTCACTGTTTGTTTTCATCTAAATGTCATCAATCCATTCCACAGCGTTGCGTATGTGTGTGTGCATGCACTCACTGTAGAGGCCAAAATTCTTGGAGAAGGACTGGGCAACAAAAAGCTCGAAGTCTTCAGAGACAAAGTAGCGGATGGCCCAAGCATCTTTGTCCAGGCTACCAGAAGCAAAGCCCTGATAGGCCGAATCAAAGAATGCAAACAGCTTCCTCCGCTAGTTAGAGAGGGATAAAGACAGACATTTCTGTCTAATGTAGGTCTCTCTCTCTCTCTCAACGCAACAATACGCAAAAATACAGCATTTCCTTTATTCCCTGCATTAGCCTAAAGGTCATGCATCTAAACATGCTTGAGTATGATGCTTCACCTACCCAGTGGTGGGTTTAGGCAATATGTGACATGGCAGTCACCCAGGGTGGCATGGCTGCCCGCGCTAAATTGTTAAATGTCACTGTGTGAGATGTTAACCTTGTCTGACTTTGTGAGCTAGGCGGAAGGATAAGGGCAGGGAGACAGAAATGTAGAAGTATTTTCACTTAATGTTCGATATTTGTGTTTCTATATATTTTTTAATGACTGAACATAACCGGGCTTTAATAAGGAAGCAGAGTGAGTATTACATATAGTACAGAATGCAGAGTGAGCAAAAGAGAAAAAAAAAGACATACCGGTAGCAGCGAGCATACGTGTGTTATCTTAAAACATATGCTATGTGTTTTATGGCTGGGATATTTTAGTTTATCAAAATAATCCCTCAAATACGCTACAATTTTCCAGGTTTCAGAAAATTGTAAGAACTGAATTTTCACAAAGTTATGCTAATTGTATTGAAAGTTTAACTGATATGTAGATGGGGATGACAGACGGAAAGCATTGTTTGACAGACAAAATGGCAGATAGAAAGGAACAAATCGGCTTCCTGTTGGTCAGACTGCATGTCAATCAAAACTATGGCGATGTTGAGTTTTTTAGTACCGGACTAACTACTAGACTATTTGCATTATATGTTACATCGTGTTACGTAGCCTATTTCATTAAGTTAATTCACGCATTTATTTATGTTGTCATGACCGATCATGAAAACCTGATCGAGCATTTCTGTCACAGACCAGCACTTGAGTACTCGCGCCCATCCCTAGAGCTATTACCTTCATAATCTCTGCTATCTTCTTCCACTCGTCCTGGGTGGGGTCAGTTCCTGTGGGGTTGTGGGCGCAAGCATGGAGAACAAAGATGGAATATGCTGGCGCTTTCTGCAAAGAAAATGGGGAAACAAAGACAGGCATAAACGAAAACTCTTCTTCCCTCTACGAGTATGTCTCTCTTCTTTGTTCTGGAACAGTCAAGGTCTCTAATATAACTGCCATAAAACTGCTCAAAATCAATGGTGTGAAATCGAAGTTCCTATCTGTGTGTGTGTGCCCTGCGCATGCACATGGCAAAAAGCCACTGTCCTCCAGTGCATTACAATAAACTCTCAACTACCCACAATGACACTCAAGCATCTTTGTGTATGTAACCAGTGAGGTTGTCAATGTGACCCCCCCCCACTCCAACTCTATACCTCCAGGTCATCCAGGAGCCCCGTGAGGTCCAGACCCCTTTTGGCAGCATCCCAATAGTGGTAGGGCCGGATGTCTTTGAAGCCAGCATCAGCAAACACGGCATTGTGGTTCTCTGGGGACATGGAATGAGCGAGCCACACATGAGCTCTGAAATGACTTGACAGTGTAATGTCAAATCTATCATTGCATTCCACTTCAACAAAGTGGAAGAAAAAATAACCAGTTCCATTAATGTCTTTAATGGCCAGTTGTGATGCACCAACCCTTTTTTTAATCGTTTTATTACATTTAAATTGAAAACAAATATTGGTTTTCCAAATGATATTGGTCATTAGAAAGTAAAATCGGACTACCACCGATCTCAACATTTTTGTAGATATTGGCCGATTCCAATCCCCCTGCCAATCGATCAGTGCATCCCCAATAGCCAGTGTTATAGATGTTTGCTATGCTAGTGCTAGGTGCTAACCCTACTGTTAGCTGCATCATACTGTGCAGTACAACTGCATATACAAAAACAAAAAGGCATAGCAATGTTATAACGCTCTTTAATGTCACGGCAACCCCACTGTGCTAAATCCTCCTACTAACCCCAGGTAGGTGCAGATACATAGACAGGGTTGGCTGTGTTGTTGACGCCGTTGTACCAGCGCCGCAGGAACTCTGCTCCAATCCTCAAGGCCCCAGTTCCTCCCAAAGCTTGGACTCCTCCAACCTGCCAGAGGGAAAAGAGATTGCAGGCTCAGGTCCACAGTATGACAACATTCTATTTCAATATACAGTACGTGAAATATCAGGAACTAAGTTAGCTTCCCTCAGTAATACGGCTGTAACGGTTCTGCATCAGACTGAAGCCGCAATGCAAACGCCCATGGTCTACGCGTCGGGGCCCTGTCTCTTGAGCCTTTGTGGCAAATGTGGTCCAAACTGTCCCTTGTACTTCACCTCCTTGCATTGTGTAATTCGTAATTACCAATGAAGCTACAGTGTAATACGACCTCATCGTTTCTTTGTTTACATACAAACTTAATAAAGGCCAGAAATAAATTCCCTTATTTTACTCCTCAATAAGATTTTTATTTTATTTTTTAAAACGCGATATGAACCAAAACGTGATTTTGGCAAAACGTTACACCCCTACTCAGTAAGAATGTTAACAGTGTCCCATGGAATTATATTATTTTTTAGAACTGAAAATTATGTACATGTAAATATGGTTTTGAGCCTTGGAGTTCAAACAACACTATTTTTGAGAAATGATTTACTAAGCTGTATCCTTCCAATGTGACGCCAGCACTTTGGTTTTCATACCGTACTTTGTATGTGCACTTCCCAAGGTTTCTTCCCTTTGTTCCACACGTGTTTTTTGGGAAGTTTTTCCTTGCCCGGGGGGAGGATCAGGTTATGGGGGTGTTGTTTGTTTCCATGTGAAATGTAGGTTGTAAAGCCCTTTGAGACTGCAATGTGATTAAGGGCTATATAAATAAAATTGACTTGACTTGACTTGACTTGCATGCAAGCATGAGCTGTGGCATAGCCCTACCCTGTTTTCTTTGATAGCACGGCTGTCGTCTCCCAGGGCGACCTTGGAGGAAGCGGAGCGGAAGTCGGGCAGGCCCAGGATGGGCAGATACTCATGGTTCAGGCTGCTGTCCTCTACAATCAGACGCTCCACTTTCTTCACCACCGGCAAGACCCAGGGCTGGCAGTCATCAGTACGGTAAGCTGGAAGGGACAAAAAGTAAGGATTCAGCATGCACGCTTCATCCATTGTTACTGTTTACATTAGCGCAGGTTTAAATATAAAACATTAAGGAAAATTATAATGTTGACAAACATAATCATCACTGAAAAGGTAGGCAAAATACAAAGGAAACTCATTGTGAGAAACAAGTGCAAAATGAAAGTGAGAGTATGGAAACGCAGAGATAGCAGTGTGACACAATCCTAATACTACGTTCACATGGAACCCGGCAGAAGACAAAGATTTTCTGGATGACACGGCAAAAATGTCAGTCAGAAAGGCAGGACAGCAAACACAAAGAATGTGTTGCTATGGTGACGTTGCATTGTTTACAATTCATTAATAGTATTGTATCTAATCTCCTAGTGCACCAAAGGCATTAGCTTCTCGTTGTCCAGATCGTCAACTCCATGTGCGATGCAGCTAAGTACCAATTGGTTGTATATTACTCGGAGAATGGCATTTTCTGCGGTCTCACGTCCTGCTCTCCTTCAATCACATGATATCCATTTGCCGTCTGTCGTGTTCCATGTGAATGCAGCATAAAAGGTCACCCAAACAGGCATGACTCCACAGGAACTTGCTCCTCAAATGAAGCTTGTCTGATCCTTGGTTGCAGCCCTATCGAATTACAAATGCCAAGTCACCCAGACACAGTCTGAGTCTGACCACCAGCAGAAGTTGAGAATTAAGTTGTATATACCTTGTACTGACAACAAGCATAGTCAGTAATCAGTAGTACAGAGAGCCATACTGTTGCCATGGTCAGCATTTTATGAGATTACAATGTATTCTTCCTGAAATATCTCTGTGGAAAAATGTAAAATACCATTTAAAGAAGTTGACGCTCGAAACATTCAGAGAAAATGGTAGCTTTTGCCCGGCAGTGCTTTCTTTACATTTAATATTTCACTTAAAAAACTAAATAAGCCTCTTTTTTCTGACAGTCACACTCAGGTTTTTTTTCAATTGAACCACTAAGTGTGAATTAATGTGCTTGAAATCTAAAAGCACAACAATATAAAGCATACAAATGTTAATTACAAAGCTTTTCCACAGACATACATATCTTATTAAGCGTTTCTGAATTCTGACCCTATAAAAAATATTTGTCCCAAGGTGATGGTGGGAAGGCTTAAATACTCCCAATGGTCCTCCTGACCCATTCATTTCTACAATTTGTCAACAATGTCATGTTATTTTACATGTGTATGGGAAGTGTATTTGGGTTTGAGACAACAATGTGTGAGGCAAAGGTTTCAGTTATCTGTCTGTCTCCGTTAGGTTATGTTGACTGGCCGGCCAACTTTCCAAGGCTACTACAACTACCGGTACAGTAGGCCTACCGTACAGTAGCCTGTATGTTTGCAACATGTAGAAAAGCATTAGATTCCATAAGGCCAGGCATACCAACATTATTTACTGAATGTCAACACAATCATAACGCTTATAAACTACAGGTACTACTAGCAAAGAGCGAACTGTATCCTTCTCGTTATGAGGGTCAGCGCACACAGGGGTCGTGAGAGTACGGTACCGTATTTGAATTTAGTTGTAGTTAATCTAGTATTTTATAATGCATAAGTATTCAATTGCGTATGTTATTTCTATATACTAGTATGTGTGTGCAAGTGCTGCTTAGAAGGTGCAGCATTTGAGTCACTTTTTTCGTGGGTCCTAGGCTCGTTGCTGTCAAGGACGGCTTCTCGCTAGCCAAAACAAACAAGTCGCTAGGCTAACTAGCATTAGCTTCCTACCTCCGACTCCTAAATTGACTTTCTGCGGGTGGTTATCCTCTCTGAAGTCCGCCGTGAGCTTGAATACGGCCACCGGCGGAGCTTGCGGTACGTCGGTGAACAGAGACATGGCTGTAGCTGATGCCAATGCGGTGCAAGAGGAGACAGGAGGGACACAGACAAAGAACGACCAGCGGGACCCAAGTTCACCTTCACCGGTGGAGTAGGACACGCTGCGGTGGGCGTGCACACAGCAACCAATAGGGTAGCAGGAAATGCTATCAGGCCCGGCATAGAACGAAATCTCGGAGGCAAAGGCAATGTCAATATCAGATGGTACATGTTTGGTACAATGTTGACATATTCTTAAGAACTGATGCAGTGATACCTAGAAAAATTATAATATTGTGATTTCACGGAAAGACTGAACTTGATTTCTGATATAAAATATAATAGTCAATGCAGCTTGGTCACTCATAAATAAAATGGTATGGTTTAAAAAGATCGATTAATAGGGCATATTTACGACGAAAAATAATATCCTACAAAATCATCATACATTAGTAGTACTATTTTGCCACAAGGTGGCAGTCAAGCATTGAAGTCTAATATGTGAATTCAAAATATACATTTAAATAAAAAAGCTTTTATCATGATATGTCCACACAATGATGCAAATAGATACTCACAATTGCCGTTTTTCAAGTAATATCTCACTCACTTCCTCTATGACTTTTTGTCCAGATTTGCCCCATGTGGTGGCATTTTCCACACAAATTCCTCACATTGAATATGCATGAGGCACAAACCACAAAACCTACACACAACCTAAAACAAATAATAATTTGTTTAATTATCAATGTGGATTTAGACCATTTGTCTAGAGTTTTTGACAGACCTTGCATCTTTTCTGTTCAGCCTCCACTTTAAAACCTCACACAGTAGCTGAACTAGCATGTTTTGGAGGTGTGTAAATGTAACACACACACTTTACAAAAGTGCTACCTGAACTTCCCTTGGCACTCTGTCATGTGTCATATGCTGCATACATGCTATGCATCTTTATGTCTATGTGTATGTTATACTGCAATATTAACTACACAGTTGTACACAATATTCAGAATGCGCTGTACATGTTTTAAAATATATTGTATTCTTAGTAACTCATAAAACCAGCCAGAAGTCACCACCCTAACCATTATGTCATTCTTCCCTATACATATTTGTTTTGTATTGTAATCATCACTGCAAATTCAACACTAAATTTGGTATGATATAATCCCTTGTTCACCGTGCAACGTTGTTTGGAGTGCAAATGTTCAGAATGAAAATTCTGAGAGAGGGAAAGAGAGAGAGAGAGAGAGAGAGAGAGAGAGAGAGAGAGAGAGAGAGAGAGAGAGAGAGAGATACATGACTGCCTTTAGAGGCAGTGTTGTTAGGCAGTGTTGCGCATGTGTTTTTAGTCCTCCATATGTTTCACAGTCTATAGAAGCAAACAGACCAAAATAATACTGTAATTACTTGTGTGTGTATGTGGGTGTGTATGTGTGCATGTGTCAGTGTG
The DNA here is from genome assembly GCA_026546735.1 of Forbesichthys agassizii. Classification (NCBI taxonomy): domain Eukaryota; kingdom Metazoa; phylum Chordata; class Actinopteri; order Percopsiformes; family Amblyopsidae; genus Forbesichthys; species Forbesichthys agassizii. Next base: position 84,499 of record JAODLL010000001.1, on the reverse strand, counting down.
TGCGTGTGTCAGTGTGTGTGTGTGTGTGTGTGTGTGTGTGTGTGTGTGTGAAACAACTATGAGAATCGAGTAAGCCCACTGGCACTTTGTGCTGTTTCTGATCTCTGCACCAACCAACCTATGATGCTATGAACAGGACCTATGGGAGGTCTAAGGCACTGCTGGGTGGGAGGGTTGTAGGGCAAGCTGCCTTGTCAGTTTAGTAATTAACAGATTTGCTGAGGCCCCAGCATGATCATGCCCACCCCCCAGGCCAGCTGAAGGTGGGTGGAGAGAGCTGTCACTGGGGACAGAATGACTGGATGCCGCCCCTGGCAAGACAATAGCCAGGCTCGTCTTTGACAGCTGCTCAGTGCAGAGATTGTACTAGCTCACTCACGCACCGCCAACATGCCCTGACGGACACAGACAGAGACACACACACACACACACACACACACACACACACGCACGCACGCACACACACACACAAAATAATCAAATTGTTGCATATACACATACATAGCAACTGCTGTAGAATTATCTAACTAATTACTTATTACAATTGGGTCATTTAGCAGACACTTTTATCTAAAGTGACAATTGCAAGAATTAAATAGCAGGACGACATATTGTTAAGTGGTTTACATGTATAGGCTGATTAGGACCTTTCAACATGTTACACAATTCAATTAATCTAATCCAATCCTTATGAAATATCCATGCATATTTAAATGGTGTTTATGGTAGTTAATATATTTATGTATTTATCTGTGCTGGTACGTGTGTGTGTGTGTGTGTTTGTGTTTGTGTGTGTGTGTGTGTGTGTGTGTGTGTGTGATCAAGGATGGTGGGGGGGGGCACTTTCTACTTTCAAATCACTGCTTTAGACGGACTACAGTGCTCACAATCTGTAGTGCAGTTTGTCATTATACACTGTAGGTCTCAATTCCTTTGCTGTTAGACCTCCTCTTCACAACAACCTGTCGACACAGTCATTTACACAGCATGCATGTTAGGACCCTACATGAAAAGTGGTTGCTGGCACATGCCTGCCTGCGTGCGTGTGTGTATGTGTGTGCACGTGCTTTAGGATATGTCTCTCCATGGGCTTACATGGCCCAGTGCACACCCCACCAGTGTCATTCTTGTCTGTATTGAGTCTAGACTGACCAGGGGCTATCTCTGACAGGAAATGGTCCATGTTGGTAGGTACATCAACAAGCTGCCTAAGGTCTGTATGCATGGCTTGAGCAGGGTCAAGGGTCAGAAAAAGTCTGTTGATTGACGGCCTGGAGCAATGTATGTGTCTGCTGTTTGTCTGACCACTAACCTTAGCCTGACGCAAGGACTGGGGTGGAGAGAGAAGGATTCAAGACAATGCAAACCAGGATGCTATAGCTTTAAATTAAATCTGAACTGGCCATCATTTCATATCTTCTTTATTACATTGATAAACTCTTAAAAGTTTATGAAATTATTCAGAGACTTGTGTGTTTTGGCTAACAAGAAACTACATTGCTACACCAAAAACTATAGCTAGAAAAAAACCTCAATGAATCATTGGATACTACACCCATTTGTGTGACACATTTATAAAGTGGGTGTAGTTGAATGGAAAACAGTGTTAAAGTAGTGTTTAAATGTGTGGGATTAAATTAAAAAATACCTACGAATGAACCTACAGAGAATAATTATGTCCTAATGCAACGTCGCCAACATTACGTTTTAATGATGGCTGGCCTGGAAAAGTGTTATAATTGCTTAAGGAAAATGTTGAGTGTATGGATTCCTCCACATTGGCTTTAGACCAGCTGCTGGATATTATAGTGCTGCTTTCCTTGATCTCTCCACTGGGCAGGGTTTGCATTGCACTGATTGATGGATTCATTGTTGCCATGTCAGCCAGCTGCTGTCAAGGTTACAGAGTCAGTGGCCGACCAAGGAGATGCAAAATGGCTGACTATTTGGAACAAGCCCCGTGTTTGGGTCATACGGGTCACATTTTGAGCGGAACCAACAAGGACTCTGCTCCAACAGGAACAGTGTGTGTGTGTGTGTGTGTGTGTGTGTGTGTGTGTGTGTGTGTGTGTGCGTGCATGTGTTTGTGCTTCCGCTTATCTCAGAATCGTAGTATATCTTCCCACTAGAGGGTGCCACTTATTTAATTTAGTTGAAGACATTTATACAGTAATTGACAAATGAAGAATGAAAAAACATATTTAATGGAAAGGCTTTCTACAGAGGATGTGTAAAACCATCTAAAAAACCCCTCTTAAAACCATCGTATTTAATAGGTGTCAGAGACGAATGTGATATTTACAGAGACCACCAGATACACTACATACAGCTGTGGAGAACAGCTGCGAGTATTTGTGTATGTGTGTGTGTGCCTGGTGTCTGAAGCCATCTTACGTAATATATAATGTATACTGTGCCCTAACATAATAAAGATACAAATCTTTTGTCCCAAACCACAGCAACCGTCCCCAGATGTCTCTCTTGTTTTGTTTGCTTTCGACCGCTAGCGGCTGACTGAGGAGTTATGCTCCCTCTGGCAATAACACAATGTCACATTGATGGCAGCGCCACAGGCAGAGCACAGCAGCCTGCGCTTGTCCCACTGAAATGTTGTTTACACCCTCAAAGGCCACAGGGCCGCACAAGGACACACGTACGTACATGCACACTCAAATGCACACTGGCTGGACGGTAGGCGCGCTAGTGTGCGTGCGTTGTTATTTGTTATATTTGATTATTGTATGAGTGAGAATAAACAATACTTGCTGTCAGAGTGCCTTAATTGAGAGGGCATTGATAAAGGTACATGCATTAATGCAAACTATCTGCCATTTATATATAGAGTGTGTGCTGTACATTAGTTGGGTGGTACATACTTGGAACCAGAAGGAGGCAGACACGCACAACTTCCTTTTGCATGATTTATAACCACCCCACAATAGTTCCATTTATAGTTTCTCATATTTACGCTGGTGACAGTGTTGACCTTATAGTGACCGTCCATGGATCAGGGGTGTGGGGGTGTATAGGGTGTGTGTGTGTGTATGTGTGTGTGTGCAAGAGACGGGGGTTAACGGACATCACATCCTCTGGTTTCATTCATAGCAAATATATAGCCCACAGCTGGAACATAAACGACGTTGTTTAACATCAGACTGAGCTGTTTGGGACTGTGGTTCTCTGCTGGACTCCACCTGTTAACAATGTTGTCTTGTCCATCTCCACAGAAAGTGAAGAAACATTCTGATTGAAGTCTCCTATCATCTGAAATGTGCCATAATAGCTGTTCTCAATGGTGGTTTGTGGAAGGCTCTTCCATTATTCAAATGTGATATTTGTTTGTTTAGTTGTCTTGTGCATTTTAGTGGTTATTTGTTGGTTAAATTATTATTTTTTGGCCAATGTTTGCTTATAACTGTCAATTGATAACATTTACTTTTTTTTCTGTTTGCCCATTTTTCAAAAACATCCTTGCAAATCAATTTTTACATGCTAGTAAAATATAATTATAACAATAAACAATAAAATAAGTGACTTGAGAAGACATTCACAGTAGAAAAGTGATCATCTTCATTACGCATGCATTAGATTAAATATTCTACACAGAGGTGGCACAGATACACATGTTATATTTACAAAGCAATAATTTACATTAACCTTTAAGCCTGCAGATGTTTAGAGCAAGAGTCTCTGTAGTGTAGTCACTACATGGACATGGCCCGGTTGTTTTGTCTCCTGTCACTTTGCCACATGTGTAAGCTCTGTCCTTCTCTGGGTGTCCTGGGGGACCTCTGTGGTTCCTCATGTCCTGAACAGCTGAGTACCCAGGTGCCCATCACATCCGGATATATCTGGTTATCCTGATAAGTTGTTCTAAGACATACACTGTATTAGATCCATGTAAAAAGAAAGTACACACCACAAAAGAGTCCGCATAGTAATAATGTACTGCATATTATTTATTTACTTGTTGTATTTATTATGTATATGTGTGGAAAATATAAACTTTTTCTCAGATATTTTTCATTTACAAGGTTAGCATTTGAGTGTTTACAATTTACTCTTCAGTGTATACAATGAAATGTACAATTTACAAATCCTCCTCTAATCTTTGTAATGGTTCTGGCTTGCCATTCTGTTCTGCCAACAATGCTATTTCAGGCTTTAATGCAGTATGACAAGGACACAGTTTGATGTGTGTTTATTCCTATGGTTTATCCATCTGACTGCTGGTATGCAGCTGCTCTACATACAGCATCCTGACTTAGCACACATGCATTTTGTTCTGCTCTGCATATCAGTCTGGAAACTCACAAAATGAAAACATCCTATTTTCATATTGTAAACTTCCATTTTATTTTATCATAATTCTAATGTTTCCCTTCAATCAACATAAATTCCCAATTATGGAATGATTTGCTTTAATTATCCCTGTCCCTGGCATCCCCATGTGTTAACCCAACACGTCTAGAGGACAGATCTTACTTTCATTTAACATTCAACATAGCTTTTTTGAACTGGTATTCATGTTCAAGCTGTTTGCAGGTTAACACAAACTAAACTCACCCTAAAACCACCAAAGTCCTTAACCATCTTGTTTATTTTAGACACATGCACATATAAACAAAAACATGCATTCAAGGTAAATTAACTGTACTTACACACAGTATACAGATTGTATAGCATGTGAACCCTAACTCTAACCCTTTCTTTAGATTTATTTTTTTAAACCTTTTTTGTTTCTTCATTTCGTACATTCAAAATGTTTTTATTTGTGACTAAATGTTTTCTTCGTCTTCCATAAAAACACATAATTGGGCCTTTGTATAATTTTAATAAAAATAATAATAATAATATACCAAAATGTTTTTAAATAATTGAATGCTTTCTGTCAGATTTCAAGCTGTGGCTGTTTAACTTTTTTCGTATAAGTGCTATAGTTTTCAAGCTGCATGAAATATTGTCTATTGATTGGTGTGTGTACTGTATGATATGGTTTAAAAAGACCGATAAAGCTTGCTGAGTCTTTTTGGACAATAGACCCGCGCTAACGTTGCGAGATGTATGTAATACCTGTCTCACTGGCTCATTACAATGCGTCAACACGCTCATTAGCTGATTCGCTAGACTGAGTTACATCATCATTAGTTTACAACACGGAAACACACACCGTTTCGTCACACTTAACGTAACAGGCCCATTTATGCTTCTAGGTCACACGCACTTCTACGTCACGTTTTCTTCCACATACATCAAACCCAATTATCAAGTAACCAAATGATCAAGGAATCAAATTATCAAGGAATCTGATAATGCACAAATGTGCGATGCGTCACATGTTTTAAATTACATTTTTTTGTAATTTTAGAGCCTATAGCCTACAACGGGTGTAAAAACATTAATGTTAAAGTTCAAGGTTGGCTAAAATAATCCTGAACATAATTTGTTTTACAAGGTAATCTAATACATTTTACTTAAAGATTCTAAAAATAATTATATGTCCACTGTCACCAACTGAAGGCACGACTGATTTGAGAGAGAGACAAAGGGAGAGAGAGGGAGAGAGAGAGAGAGAGAGAGAGAGAGAGAGAGAGAGGATTGGTGGTAGGAAGAGGGAGGATCCTCCATCAACTGCAGCAGAGGAATGAGAGTGCAAGGAGAAAGGGGGGGGCGAGAGAGAGAGAGAGAGAGAGGGAGAGAGAGAGAGAGTGAGAGAGAGAGAGAGAGAGAGAGAGAGGGAGAGGGCCATGCTCACTGCATAAAGACGTTACTGTTTTAGTCTACACTGATTGCTGTATAAGCATATGGGAGAATCCGATTGATGAAAGAAACAAAAATGAAATTAATTAATTTATAGCCGATTTATAGGCATTGTTTAATGTAGGGGGTGCTAATGAATAGGCCGAGCAATGTCCTTGGATTAGGCTACTACGTGACTATAGCATTTGGCAGAAATGAATGTGATTTGTGATTATATAATAGAATAGGGCCCATTATTATAAAAGTATAATAAAGTATTCAATTTATTGCTTCCTTAGACCGGCAGTCTATGTAAAGTAAAGTGACGCAAAAATGAAATGAACAGCATATAGCGGCCTATCACATTGCATTTCAGGAACCCCATGTTATGGATTTATGAAATCTAATGTTAGCCGTTATTGGTGGCACAATGCTTCACGTGATGTAGCCAAAAGCATGTTTTAACGTTTTGCTTGGCATTTAAACTAAATCTCTATCAATGGGGCCTCGTACGATCGAAAGTGAGATGCATAAAGACTGTTCCCTGGGAAGCGGTCATGAAACTGGGCTGCTGGATGACGGACTGCCTCTTGACCCGTCTTGTTCAAAACTTCCCGAGCTTACAGCTAGCTACAAGACCCTGTCTGGTGCGTCTGCCCTGGCCCCCGCGCCGCGGTATTCGATGTGATCTATTACCGGGGTTCATCCGGCATAGGGCGGCCACGTCTCGCATTATGAAGCTCTCCGAAGGCCTGTGTTTTGTTCGTCCCAGGAAACAGGCCCTTCCTCTGCCTAAACACTTGCGACCTGCTCGGTCGGCAGCACGCAATGAACACTGTCACGACAGTGCAAGATCCATATTCTAGCAGGGGGTAAATAGCAGGTCAAGGAGGCGTGCATACAGCGAGAACGCGCTTCACTGGTTTACAGGACCAACGTCTCAACGTCGATGCCAAGCCATAGTCATATTTATTTTATTAATTTTTATCATTTTTATTATATAATTATTTATATAATTATTCATAAACAAAATATAATATAAATAAAATATATAGGCGTATCAGGGGATGACAATTCAAATGAAAGTTCAATAACAATCCAATAGTTGAAAGAAAATATTTAGTCTGGAACTGCATATAGCAGAATATTTTTAGAGATATCTTGTCCTAATTCATCCCAACCTGTCTGACAGGGATCTTGTGAGATGGAAACTCTCTGATCTCCTAACATTCATTCTACGGAGCGGTAAATATGTTTTGATACGCATTTGCTGTTGGGTTGCAAGCGCAGCACCTATACGAGATGGTCTGCGGCATTTTGACCGCACGTCGTCGGAAGAGAGGACTACAATATTTAATACCAAACCATTCACCTGCTAGAGCCTGCAAGTGATGTATGGACAGAATGGTTCCATGGTTGTAAAGCAGCTAGCCTTGAGCACCGCTGAGCGGCGAGCTGGTTTAACTGTTTACGAGATAAAGAGCTGATAAAGGCAGAAAGCACAAGGACTAATGGTCTCGCAGGGAATCCGCCTGTCTCCTGCATGATGGACTGGCCTGTCTTCCCCTTAAGGCACTAATGCCCATTGGTTTATATACACACACAGACAACTCAGGCCGTCGGATCTCACGCACACGCGCGCACATCTGAAAATGAAGCTAAAAATAAATATTGACCAGCCATTTGGGGAATTATCGTCACAAATTGTATGTATGGTTTGTTTTAATGGGATCAGCAGGTGGCCTTGTTTTCTAATCAAATTAGGAATCCGATGTGGAAATTCTACTTGAGAAAAAAACAACCATCCATCAGAGCTGAATTGTAACGACGTGTTTCCGCTGCAATAATAACAATGGAAGTGGGGGCTTATATATTCTGTAACACTGGCAGGCCACCAAGTGTAGTCATTTAAGATTATTTCTTCTTTTTCGATGTGGAATTTGAGTAACAATGTTAGAATAGGGAGAAAATATTTATCTATATTATCAAAGTAAGTTTGATGCGCATGTACGTCTGTCTATACGATAAGTGTAATGGTTTTGGGGGTGGAGACCATTTACTTTTTTTGCATCGTTAAAAAAGATTTTGCTCTCGTTTCGTTTCCCACATAAATCAGGCATTCCTCTGCCGTTAAAGATGGTAGTTTGTCACCAGGCTCTGGCGTGCTCAGTGACAGAATACGAGAAACAGAAGTCCTATTAGGTAAACCATTCAACGCCACAATTTATACAATGTCCAATAAACAGAGACGTTGCGTCATGCGGTGTATTTAGGCTTGTGTGTGGGAGTGCTATAGAGCCCATAGCTCTGAATGAGGATCTGCATCAGCATTGCTCCAAGGAAATGACGATGTACATTATAATATTATATGCTGTTTACATTTTTTAATCTTCTAATTTTGAATCATGTGCAAACTTTTCGAGACACGTTTAGGATGGGTTGATAATACCAATATCTATATTTTTAAAAATTAAATAATGGGGAATAATTCACAAATTGAAATATTTATAGGCTATTCCACATATTGGAATGCATGTAATCTCTATGCATTATTTCGGAAATCCAAGATTTAGGCTATTTGGAGAGGTTGACTCCATCTCTACATGATGGTAAAGACAGCGATATACTTTACGGATCAACAAGATAGTGTCTTCCCACTCCCCCTAATGGAGCCGTGACTGGCCTCCAGCCTGCAGCCCACCATCTAATGATAATCCCTAACACATACTGTCTGTTCAAGTGACAATATAATATTAATACAGCCTATTTTAGCCTGTGTAAAGCCGTCATCAAATGAGATTCACCCTATCAGGTCAATTCTATTATCTTTGTTATTTAATCTGAGGATTAGTAGTAGCCTATATGCTTATGTTATAACTCGTTGTATTTGTTATTCACATATTATACAAATGTTTAAGAGTATTGTGTATGTATGTATTGTGTATGTAATGTATTTTCTTATTTTTTTGCTTTCCATATTAACATTAATTTCGGGCCAACGCACGATATCAACTATCACCAAATGCCAAACAGGTTCTGGGCGACAATTCATAAAATATCTGGGAAATGTAATCCTTAAAATGTGGGGTCGTTTAGGCCTACGTCAATTGGTATTTCTGGAACAAGAGTCCAGATGCATTTAATTTGCAAATTGCCCATGCACAATAAATAAAAGAGGATTCATAGAATGATCGATCCTCAAAAATGTGTTTTTTAATAATAGAATAGTGTTATTTTATTAGAGTGTTATATAATACAAAATCAAATACAAAACATTTTACTCAAATAATTATTCCTAATAAAAATATTATTTGTATTATGACTATGATTAGCCTATTATTAATAAAATAACTAAATAATCATAATCATAATCAATATAATAATCATTAGTCATTATAATAAGTATTACTTATATTATTTTCTATATTATTATTATTAGTAGTAGTAGTAGTAGTAGTAGTAGTAGTAGTAGTATTATTATCCATTATTGATTTTATTGATTAATTGATCATAGACTGTTACAGAAGTGATACAGGTCACCTGACATCTTACCTTAAAAATATCCTAACTGTTTCGCTCTGTGACACCAATGTGCACCTCCTTCAGTTTTCCAAAGAGATGGTCTTTTCAAATTGGGGATCCACGAAGAATGCCCCACCCCAGCAATTCAGCATCTCCGCATCTCGAGCGGGTGGATGCAGATTAGACCTATCTCTCCTCATCCCGCCCTGTCTCTCCGGTCAGCGGTTCAAACAACTGCTGGCTGGCGCCGAACCTCTTTCACCGATGACACCAGACAAGAGGTGTAGCGTTTCCTATTGTTACCGCCATACCTTAACTTTTAGACACACACACGCGCACGCACGCACACACACACACACACACACACACACACACACACACACACACACTCACTCACACACACACACTCACACTTTGTTTGAATTAATTTAAATTCCTCTATGTTTTAAATGTAGGCTAATGAAATAAACTATATTAAAAAGGCAACATATGCAAAGTTCTCATCATGTTTGCCGGACTGACCAAGCTTATATTGGAATGTTGAGTTTAGTTATTCGTCAAAATTAGTTGTGTTTTAAAGTATCCTTTATCCAACTCCTTAGTATAGTCTGCAGATTAACGGAAATATGTCTGTTTATACATAGCAGATTAGATAAATAAAAAACTTTACTATTTTTTGTAAAGGTAACACTTATTGCAGCTACATAGAAAGTGTAATCTATGTGAGCCTGGCTGGCATGCCCTGTAAAGCAAATGAAACAGCCAATTACTGAACCTTCCTTCACCATATTTTATTATATGTTAAATAAGCAGTGCTCAATATTCTCTTTATAATAAGACATCTCTCTCTCTCTCTCTCTCTCTCTCTCTCTCTCTATATATA
>JAODLL010000001.1:55252-69344 GCA_026546735.1 Forbesichthys agassizii | reverse complement strand
TCTCTCTCTCTCTCTCTCTCTCTCTCTCTCTCTCTCTCTCTCTCTCTCTCTCTCTCTCTCTCTCTCTCTCTCAAATTAACCGTCCCGTGTGCTTCATTGGTGATGTTACATTCGGGCGGTGTGCTATTCCTCTGTGTGCCACATGGTGTGCTGTGCTGTTCAGGCAGTGGCAGATGAGGGCGTCAGTGTGCTGGTCCACTGTTCAGATGGCTGGGACCGCACGGCCCAGGGCTGCTCTGTGGCCTGTGTGCTGCTGGACCCCTTCTACAGGACCATGAAAGGCCTCATGGTAACGCATACACGCACACACTCTCTAAATCTAAATATGCTCCAGAGCAGACAGTTAGGCAGGCCATGCCCACAAGAGACAGCTGCACAGATACATGATACAGTACTAGACATAGCTACAAAGTGATTTTCCATGTGATAGCCTCTAACTGCTCTCTCTCTCTCTTTCTCTCTCATATCTAGATGCTGATAGAGAGAGACTGGGTCTCCTTTGGACACAAGTTCTCTCACAGGTAGGTAAAACATGGCACGCACAACAGATGCTGCCCACCCCCCCACCCCCCCTCCCCACAGTAGCTGTTATTTTAAATGATAGCAGAGTCAGCCAGTACTTACAGTACTGAAGTCTGGGACACAGCGCTGGCTAACTGTGTCAAGACCCACCTACTTGAATAGAGAGGTATTTGATTTACATGCATGACTACCAACTATGTAACTCAATGACTAACTACGTTAGATTCATACAGAGGAATTTGTTGTGGAAACATAACAACTTGACGCTGGCTGTTTGCAAGTCTTGTTACCTGTTAAGTAGGGTACGGCTACTGCTTAAAATTATTTTGAAAAACTTAAACTAGTAAATAAAGCAGTGCACCAGCGTCACACCGGAATTACATATACAAGCTTTAGAGTGACAATGCCAACAGCCAATGAAAATTGACCGTACCACTTCCCGAAAGTGCTTATTGTGCATCAGATGTTCAGCATAGAGTTTCTTATGTGATGTCGTGCTAATGGACTAAAGAGGCTGAGACTCATGTTAAATGAGTCTTCCTTATTGTGCTGCAGGTACGCCCACCTGGATGGGGACCTGAAGGAGGTCTCTCCGGTCATTGACCAATTCCTGGAGTGTGTGTGGCAGCTCTCTGAGCAGTTTCCCTGCGCCTTTGAGTTCAACGAGCGCTTCCTCGTCGCCATACACACGCACGTCTACTCCTGCCAGTGTGGCACCTTCCTGGGCAACTGTGAGAAGGAGCGCAGGGACTTAAGGTGCACACACGCACCGTGCACACACACGGAGAGCAGACGTGGCCAGATGAAATGCATGCTAGTGATAGCTCACACTGGAATAACGAGGATCATGGTGTTGTAACAAAATGAGCGTGTGTGTGTGCGTGCGTGTGTGCGTGCGCGTGCGTGTGTTGTTCAAGGCTGCGTGAGCGGAGCTTTTCTGTGTGGAGCGAGCTTTGGAAGGACCGTGCAGAGTACACCAACCCTCTGTACAAGGCAGAGGACAGCCAAGCACAGGGCGTCTTGAGACCCAACACTTCCCCCTACTGCTTCAAGTAGGTTACTGCACCTGACGGAGACGTAGTGTCAGACAGGTGGATCGACAGCAAAGCCTACTAGGAAATAGCAAAAGGATGTTAAGCACAGAGGATAAGAACACAATTATTCACATAGAGCACAAATAAATCAGGTTATATGATTTAAACATCTGCCTCTGCAACAGTGTGTGGACATCACACACAAACAGCAGACAGCCACATAAATAGTCTACGTAGTTAAACAAGTCCATAAGCACATTACACAGTGGACAAGAAAACATAGCCTGCAACTCAATTACATGATATTCTAGCCTGCCCTGTTGTAACCAGTACAAAAGCCCAATCTGTAAACCCAAAAGTACCATTGTGAAAGTAATAATAATAATAATAATACATTTTATTTTTAACACACTTAACATTAGAAGAAATCCCAAAGTGCTATCACAAAGTAGCCTATTGTGTAATTTGAACGACTCTTACTCTGCGTATTCCAGCAGTGTCTCTGGTAGTTAGTTACAGCAGCTCTCTCTGATGGCCAAAACAAGCGATTGACAAGGCAATCTCTAGGATCTGCCTAGGAGCCTGGTCTTTTATAACTACGTAAAATATGTATCACTTTGATCGGTATTTAACAGAGCCTAGTTTAAAACGGGAACGTTTCCGAGAACAGCTTAATCAGAGACAGGCCAGGAAAAACAGGAACATTTGGTAACCCTATTTTTAGGCAGTTTTGCCTTCAAGAATTATTTCTGTGTTCACTATTTTTACATTAAAGAGTTACATTATCGTCTAATGTCAACGTGTTCCTGTCCTCGACTCTCATGTCTCTCTGCAGAATGTGGAAGGGCCTGTACAACCACGTAGAGAAGACCACGCCTCCTCGCCAGTCCCCCGTCGACTTCCTGTCAGCCGTGAAGCAGGAGACACAGCAGCTGGAGGAGGAACTGACCATTCACCAGGAGGTACCACCTGGGGGACCTGCCCACACACCCCCTGGCTCCAGACAAGGCATACAACCATCGAACACACAGAGACACGCCCCTTCCCGTAAACCCTCCTCACAACCAGACCCCCCCCCCCTCCCAATTAGTGAGGCTCAGCTGACCAGCTGGATGTTTTGATTGGTTGAGTCTCAACATCGCCACACCTGACACACTGTGGTGTGCAGACATTGACTCTCCCCATCAAGAGTTTCTATTTGAGACCAAGAGGTCTTGAGTAATACAGTGGTCTTACACATTTACAAAGAAAGATCGATTTAACAAGCCACAATCCAAACATTTTATATTTTTGATGTACATAATTGGTAGTTGTTAAAATACCTGTTGCAGGTCTATTTCAGAGGGTCAACTTGCTAATTGTATTTTATTAATATTCATTAAATACCTCAAGGAAGGGATGATTACAAAGGGATCATCACTTCCCATTAAGTTACCTTTGATGTTTTCATGGAATAGTTACAAGTTAATGGTTATATCTTGAACTATGCTAATGTTAACAAAATTCAAGACATTAAAGTTTCACTGACATTCTTTTGAAATTCTGAACAATTAACATAGAACGTGTACAATTTGGCATAATGCTTATGGGCCTGTGTCCAACAGGAGTCTTGTCCTTATCCAGCTCTGATGAGGTTCTCCATTTTATCCATCTGCCCCAATGCAAAATAAAATCATATTGATGTAATATCTATAACCAAATATGATTTATTAAAAGAAAATTAGAATAACCATCTCTCTTCTCCTTACAGAGGATAGCAGCTCTGACCGGGAAACCAATCACTTCAGAGAAGATTGAGGTCCCGCGAAGGAGGATTAGCCAATTACAACAGAGATTCTGCGGGCCGGACCCGCCCACAACTTACACATATCCAGTCACCAGCCATGCACAAGACTTTGGTTCCACACTTGCCACTGAAGCATCCACTCAGACGTCATCGATGAAGGGGCGTGTTCTAACCCTACCTTTGGGGCCCTCCGCCCAGCTCAAGGGACACGATCCTGATGAACTTTCCACTTGCAGTGACTTTGAGTCGGGAGTGGCCGATCTCAGTAGCCGCTCGTCCAGCGGTGTGTATGATGGCAAGGACCCAGACTCAGAAGAGGCTGCCCTCAAATGAACCTGGAAATGAAAGGCTGAAATATCTAGGAAAGGTTTAAAATCATACTACTAATTAGTGAAATGTGAATTGTCAAGTGGATGCTCAAGACTGGTGGCAAAGTAAATGTAGTTTCTTATTGGTACAGTAGTATTAAACTTTGTTTTCCAAAAGACAACATATATTTAAGTAGGAAGTATAATTTAAAGTTTGCTTTTCATTCTATAAAGGGAGTTGAAGTTAATCAGCGAAAAACATTTTTCTTTTTTCAGATTGGGACTGACATAGAGACCATGAACAACAGAGCCTCCTGTTTTGTAGTTTTAACTGTTACATTTTAATTGTTTATGTTTACTAAATTATGGACTGCAGTTTATCCAGTGCTCTGTTGAAGGAGTACAATCTGGTTTGACATCATTTAGAGGGGTAACTAAGAATCACTAATCTCATAGGCTACTGAGCATAACATGAGCCAAGAAGTCTACTCCTGTTTGACACGTACTGAGGAAGACATACTGTACATCAGATAAGAACCAGAGTGTGATGTCATGAAGGGCAGAGATGCCAGTTTATTATCCAACTTGTCATCAGTCATAACATCCGTTTCAGCCTCTAATGATACTCTCCACTCTTTGGGTTACAAATCACTTTGGTTCTCATGTATTAGTTAAAACAAGCTTTGAAAGACTTGTTTTAGCCCTTAGTAACTTGTTGACAAACTGCTGAGATGAGAGTTAAGATGTGCGTTTTGTTTTTCAGGACATTTTTTTTTTTTTTTTGCAAATGTGAACAAATGTGTTTACAAAAAAGGCTAAACTTGAATGTGTATGCACCTTTTTTTTGTGTGAATTATACTGTTTTTAAAAGGGATGATATCAATTTGAGAGATTCTTCAGACTTTGGATGAGATACAAAGACAAAATGTATGTATACAAACATTTTGCATCAATTCAGATTTTAAAAAGTGATCAAATTCCCATGTACACACATTTTTGTTTTCTATTCCAACATTTAAGTCTGAAATTCTACATGAAGTAGCAATACTGGCCTCAAACATTTTTTATATAGCGTTTGATCTGTGTACTGTAGGTTCTAGTCTAATTTATTTAAAAGTTAAAAGGTAGACAAAACGATAGTGGCATCTTTCACACAAGTACCAGCTGTGTAATCTGCACCTACTAGCTGGTACTGTATGTGTGAACACCAGTGGTCAAAAAGACCTCAAAGCAAAAGGGGCTGTAAGAAGATCCATGAAATATTAACTCATTGCTTAATTTGGTTTCATTTCCACTTCTTTTTCTACAATTATTGTGGCCCATGTTTCCTAATACTGGATGTACACCGATTCAAATGTTTTGAAATATTATTTGTATTACATTTAGGGAAGTGCCATTACACAAGGTAAAGGAACTTTTTCTTGTCACATACATTCCTGTGTGCAACGACCACCGAGCCCAAATACCTCCTTTACAACCTCTCTTTTACTGTAGCCTGTGTCTATATTCTGTATCTACTTTATTGATGAACAGTATCAATAAATGAGCCCTTTAAAAGTGAAACTAATGTGCTTTTTACTGTCATGTGTTTCTTAAAACAAAAGGGTTTGGGGCACTATACTCTCACACAGCAAAAGGTTACATGCACTGTGCAAGGGTGTGTTCAAATTCACAAACAGGTTTATTCTAAATGCTTTATTATTCTAACAAATTAAATAAGAACATTAAGTCTTTGAGTCATTTATAATAAAGCTTATTAACATTAAATACAGTATTCATATCCAGCAGCATTTAAAACCAAATTCCCCCAAAGTCATTACCAAATCAATGTTTCCACCAAATCGTTTCCATTATTGATACTGAAATGGAAGATTGCAACAACCAGAAGTTCCACCCTCTTAGTATTTGTTTGAACTCTCAAGTCCTCTGTATTTCCTGCAGGTGCGGGATGTTAAATCTGCCAAAGGCTAAATCATGTCAGGTTAAGTGGATGTAGCTGAAATATGTTATTTAAACTAATACAGCTACAATATATTGGTGAGGGCATCACATTTTATGTAACAGAACCTGATATGTGTGCAGTGAAATGCCTTCCAATCCAAATTATAATTTCTGTAAATAAAATGCACAAAAAAACAAGTGCTAACATATGAATACAGGCATCTTTTTACACTGATTGTGTAAGGGAGTGCGGGCTTCATAGCTCAATGAAACAATGTCGGGACAGCGATGTCAGATGTGCATTTGGTAGACATCGATTTAGCAGTGGTATTAAACGTAGTCAAATTTGTTTCTACCAGAGCAGTACATTTGTCAGTATTCCACCTTGATTTATTTCCATATTGCTGGCTGTTCCTATTATTGAGAGCTTCATGGCGTTAAACCCTAGGAGGAACATTTAGCGACCACTACCATCACAGTTCAAGCCCCTTCACATTGGAAGCAGTGCAGACTATGTTCACGGCTGGCTACGGTGTAAACGTGAAATGTGCGTTTCAGTACACGTCGGTAAGGAGCCCTCAGAACAGGCAGGTTAGAATATAGCACCATCAGGTTCTGTCCCCTGAATAGCTCTACCATTATATCTAATGAAAAACAAGGAAGCAACTGTGATAATGTGCATCTCAAATAAGTTAATTAGAAACTGAACGAGCATTCTGATTGGTTCCCTGCGTAGGATTTACAAGATGTGTCGTGCCATATTCCTCATTTCTGCCTCCCTAAACATTGTACTGTTTGCCAACATTTTCACAGAACCCCCAAAATTGCCTAAAATGCCAGTGACGCATACTAAATGTAGTAATTAGTCAGTGCCATGCAAAGGTAGGCTTATACTTATGATGTAAATATAAACCCCACCCTGCATCACTGGTTAAACGCACAAGGCATTTCCATTTGGTGTGGTTTTCCTCTCTAGATGCCTGTATATTCCCGTCAGAATTTTTATGCTCGACACAGTAGTGATCTCCACTTAATTTTGTCACCCGGGCTATCCCACACAGCCTTGCTGAGGTGTGGCCGCAGCAGGCAGTGTGTTGGTCAAGTCCTGCTACATCTACACTGAGGATCTAGCTCTGGCACCGCTGCATTCAATGTGAAGGGGCTCGCATTACACATAATCTGATGAGTCCTGGTGACTGTAACCCCTAAGTAAATGTTCCTGTGATGTCACTGTTCCCACTCTATTTACTTCAACCTAGGAGCAAATGGCTTTAGGGCCAGGTGCGACCTATGGCACTGGCAATCTAGCCATCGTCATCTTATTTCTCATTCTCGTCGGTGAAGTAGTGTGCTTCTCATCGTCTTTTCCTCTTTCACCTACTATGTAAGAGAATCCCGTCCCAAGACAATCTCTTGGGCCTTCTAACCTGAGGAAACAAAAGAAAAAGTGAAAATATTTTCACCAAAAGCTGGCAGAGAGGAATGACGTTGCAAGGCTTCTACCTTGAGCTCTACTGGCTGCTAGCAAACTGTCCGTGTGTGTTGATGGATTGCGGTAGCTTTTCTTCTTTGGCCCTTCGGCTGTGGCAAAGCTGTGGAAATACATGCATGCACACGAATACAGCAGCACCATATTAATGATGAGGTAGGAGATGATGTTTGGCACCAAAGCCCCCACAGAAATTCTACAGTAGCAATTAAATGGGGTGAAATTCTGTGACTCCACATTTGGTCTTGATATGTCTTTAAAGTAAACGGGCATTGCAAATTTGTTAATTGGTGGAACTAGGGCTGGCCACAAATATTCAATTATTCACGTATTCGTTCTTGGGTATGTATTCGATTTAAATATTGGGATTCAAGTATTCCTTCTTTCACATTATGCATGGATGTTTTCCCATTAATCCCTACCGTCTCCATATAAACACACATGTTGAAATTGAATTGCCTGCCCTACACTGTGTCATCAACACAATTGATTGCAATTGGCTCTGTAAGAAGAAAGCGAGGTTATTCATTCAACACTCTTATTGGCTAATATAGGAGATATATGCTATTTGACAGCTCTGACTGGGTAAATTGACGTGTCAGTCAAAGTGGCCATTTTGAGCGCATAGCTATGTTTACATGTGTGTTCACTGAAGCTAGGAGTCGAAGACTACTGCTGTTATACTTCTTAATTATAGTTGAGTGTTTTAATGGTGTTTTTGAGAAAGTATTCGAAATACCATCAAGTATTCGAAACATGTAAAGTGGTATTCGGGACAGCCCTAGGTGGAAAATAATTAAATAAAAAGGTATTTCACATTTGTGTCCTGTTTAGTCCAGTATGGGCACAACTATGCCTGGACCCTCTCTCTAGGAGCTAACACATGGCATCCATCCACTTGTTTATGTATTTCTGACAGGTTGAAACCATTTGGATCTTGGGCCAGTACACGTCTACGGACTCACCGTTCTCTTTTCCATGAAACTAGATAGGAAGTCGTCAATCTCAATGCGTCCCTCCAGGAAGTTCTCTGCCGTCTCCTCAGACTCCTCCTCTGCCTGGTGAGCAGCCACCTTCAGACGGGCCTGCAGAGCACTGAGGCTACAGCTCTGGCAGAGGGGGATGTGTTGTACGCATCGTCACAGATTCATTACTTATAGGACATGGAGTCCATTTAAATGCACTATTTGGCTACTGAAGTCATACTTTGTGCCTACTGTAGATAAATTCCTACCAACCAAACCTTCAACTAGTCTAGGAAAATGTCCGTCTGTGTGCTTGCCTCACCTCACCGAGGTCATGTTGTCTCTGCATTTTTATTTCAAAGGCCGATTTCATCTGCGTCAGCTGTTCATACTGTCAACACAACATATAGTGAACCAGTTCATTATGCAACATATATATGAGAGAGAGAGAGAGAGAGAGAGAGAGAGAGAGAGAGAGAGAGAGAGAGAGAGAGAGAGAGAGAGAGTCACCTTGTAAAGCATTTCATGTCTTCTTCCTTCCAACTGTGGCTCCATCTGAAGGTTTTTCTCTGGAAAACACAAAATTGTTCAACTGGCATCTCAGGCCAAAACAAATGCCTGGTGTCACGCGCACACTATTAAAACAAAGAACAGAGGAGCTCAGAACTGTATTGTATAGGAGCAATGGTTCCCAACCAGTTTGCGTACCCCTAGGGGTCCTGGAGCAGCTTGCAGAGGGTACGTGGAAAGCAGCATGTTGTGTGTATGTATGTCTGTGAGAGATAGAATGTGTGTGAGAAAGACTCACTGGCCATGTCCACTATGCTGGTAACCAACTCTTCTTTGTCATTGGTGACCTGCTTGAGCTGCGGTAGGCTCATAAAGAACTCAAGCAAGATGTCCTCCTGCTCAGACATGTCAGTCAGCTGGGACCCACTGAAGAGAGAAAAACGGGTTAAAAACCTATTTAACATAATTGTACCTACTCATAATAAAACGTTTTTTAAGTGTTAATTGTTTTTAAATCGTATGTGTTCATGGTGGCTAAAATAGGCTGTTAATACTGTTTATTAGGCTAGGTTTAAAAATATAAATGTATCAATGCCAGGTAGCAACTATACACCTATAAGATAAAATCCAATTAAAGCTATGCAACAAGTATGTGGAACCACAAATATCATGATGACAATTTCAGAATCAGAATTGCAACACTAAAAATAGCCTGTATAATACAGGATCTGCAGAAACCCTATACACTGTGTATACCTCATATCAGCAAGCTCGGGGAAAGATTCTGGAATCTCAGGCATCTTGTACATGTAACCGTTTAGTCCGGCCTGTGTGAAAGAGCCACATGAGACAGAGGATAGAGTGATCTCCGGCGTTAACGACTAAATTATTAGGGAACTGAGGTAAGAACGCGTGTGAGCACCTGGGAGTCTCCAGTGGGTACGGGCAGCGGCAGGTCATTTATCAGTCCGTATGGGGCTGGAGCTCTGGCAAGGCTGTGAGGACCGTCTATCCCACAATGAGGCGACGGCGCCGGGTTGGGCCCAAGCGGCCGAGGAGCGTAATGGAAGGCCTGGGCGTGGTACGGAGCCATGCCTGCTGGCTTGTACATACTGCTGAAGGGGGAAGAGATAACATTAACCACCATCGTTACAAAGGTTACCCTGATATGCCAGGGCTGTGGTGCTCCTCAAGCAGTATATGAGAGGGAGACTCACTACGGGAAGCTGGAGGAGCCACTAGACATCAGGGCAGGAGGACTCTTCCAGAACTCGTCCAGGAGACTCTGAATGACCTTCCCCAGGTCAGAGTGCATTCCAAACTACATCACATATACACACAAGAACGATACTAATAACAAACCAACATTTACAGTTTTGACATAATACTAATTATATTACTACCAACAAAGAAATTATTAGTTATAGCAATTTACACGTTTGCTTTTATTAAAATGTCTGCCATCTATGTATATTTCACTTAAAATCTCGTCTGTCCCTTCCCTTATCTTCAAGGGTGGCTGTCAGTCCACATTCAACATGTGGAATCATGCTGCCGCCCACTAAAGACTACCACCAATCGCATCTGTCAAAGTCCACATTTGACTTTTTAAACACTCCAAGATCTCACGGTCATCTAGCCTTCTGCCTGGTGTATTCCGGCATTCAATGAATACTTACATTAGCGATGAGGGGGCTGGTGACCATGGTGCCATTGTTACCGTCAACTAAATGATGCCCAACGGGAGGGTAGACACTGACTACTGGCTTCTCCTGAGGAAACTGGGGGGGCAGGAGGCTAGAGGAGGAGATAAGATAGTTGAACTAATTCACGGGCAGTTCATCAGAGCCCGATTGAGAAGTGTGTGTACTCACATGTTGACACTAATAGTGGAGTTGTTGACAGTGAATGGTATCCTGTACTCTACATCTTTCTGGATCTCTGCAAGGCTGTAAAGAAAGAAAGCATGAGATAAATATCATGAGATATGAAGGTTTTCTAAAAACCACAGTAGGAAGAGAATGCTCACAGGTTCTGCTGCTAAGTATAATCAGATATGAAGCCGTTCACTATTGAGCAGTATTTAAGTGCCTGAATACAATAAAAGTTGATACTAGTTGTTTTGTGGCCTGTTTTGGGGATTATGTGTTTTATCCTCCACCAACATTGGGTACTAGCACACTTTTAAATACAGACCTTTAAAATATATCACTTGTAAATGTATATCATACCCTAACCTGTTAGTACTATACACAAGCAGGGAGGTTAAATGAGGACTCCAATACCTTCCACGATACAACAGTACATTAGAGAAACGGATTTACCATTGACTTATCATGGTTCCTCTAGTAAACAACAGCTAATACATTAATCTCTTCAGATAGGCCTACATGTTATCTGATTGTATACAATTGTGATGTTGTCAAGTGGCAAACATATTCGAGCCAGCTACGTTTGTCCCTATCGTAATGAATGACAGTCATGGGGTTGTACCACATTGGTCTTGCTGAAGCTTTTGTTTCAAGGGTGAATTCTGTTGTTGAGTCATGTCTCAAATGCTATTGAAACGGTGTTGCCAACTAAGCATAAGCTTTGGTTAGCTCTCAATTGGCTTTACCAAGCTAAGTCCTCCATACCATATGAGATATACAAATTGTTATTTCAAATATCTAATATGATCCAGACGGCCCACACACACACGATGACGCACAAGCAGGCCCCAGTCTTACAGTAATTTACATTCAGCGTCATGTTTGTTTGGAAAGGTTGTTTTGCCGTACTGTACCGTACCTTGAGTGAGCCGCTTTGAGTGACTCGATCTGCCGCTGTCTCTGTTGTTGTAAGCTACTAATAGGTGGGATAGGTCCAGAGCCTTTGGACGAGGAGAAAAGCCAGTTCATCCTCTCCCGGCAACACCACACACCAAACTTATCGAGATGATAAATTAAATGTAAACCGACGAATCAGACGTAAAGAAAGTAAAATTGTCAGGGACGCCGCGCACATTGATTTGTAGTGCTAACCGTTAGCTAGCTAGCTAGCTTGCTGGCTGGCTAGCTAGCCGCTTAACGTTGTCTGCTCGATGTCCAAACTCGTCCCCTAACTTTACGTTACAAAGTCAGATGGCATGTCGCTAACGTTCGGCGGTTTAGTTTAAGTTCGTAACGTATAAATACAATTTTAATGTTGCATTTGATTTCCTAAAACAATCTAACGCACAAAGAAGTCAACAACCTCCTTTCTCCTGGGCACGAGCTTCACGTACTACGTCACTAAAATGTACAATTTCACTTTCATAACAAAGTAAATTATGATATTACAAAACACAAAAAAATGTTGTTCCAATTAATTTGGAACTATCTATGTATCTATAGTAGTATCGGTAATGCTAACTAAAATTAGAAATACACACTGTATAATGTGATTACGTACGTAATTATATTTTAGTTTTGTAATATGCAGGCGAGATATAATGTATCTTGATTGAAAATAGTGAATATTGAAATATTAATGTTTATATCACATCACACATTGATCTGATAGATAAGATGTGTTACGGATGTGACACGTTTTATGAAAATGTGTGGAGTTCGTCTCCGCTATAAATAACCTATTAAGTACGAGCCAGACAAACGTCTGCGGTGTTTCTGCTTAGAAAATAGAACTTCTTGTTTAATAATATTTATATTACACATATTGAGTACTAACCACTCTGAACATGTTCTCTTCCTCAAAGCCCCATAAAGAAGCAATGAACGGTCATCAATAACAGTGAACGTATGAACTGAATCATTATTCACTGTCCGCTTCGCGCTCAGAAGAGAACATCACGACTCATCATCGTGGTTAGCGAGACCAATCACTTTAGAAACACATTTCTCAAGTCAAGAACTATAGAAATGATCCCTGAAAGTATAGTCTTAACGTATCACAGAAAGGAAGCAGGAGGTCATTCACGGCGAAGTCGTTCTCACTGAGGGGTTGTACCTTATATTTACAAAATATAAAATAAGAAACATTTAAAGTTACATAATACAACGTAGCGCTTGCTTTTAATAATATAAATGTCAATAACATACATTTGAATTGTTTACTTAGTAGACGTGTATGTAATTTGAAAACAAATGTATTAAATAAATCAGAACATTGTACATAATAACACGTATTATGTTAAACAATACAGCTTTAAACGTAGAATACATTATTAAATACTAATATATACAAAAAAATTTGAAAAACTCCTTAAATTAATGTTATGTTTTTCGATTTGAGAGTACCCATAATCCTTTGCTGAATATGCGGTTTTAGTGTTCAAAAAGGGGTGGGGCCTGTATACACTTTAGCCTAGGATAAGGCTAAAGACAAGATTTTGTTCGACTTCGGGCATTTATAACATTTGATATTTCGTCATTGATGATGTATGATTGGTCACAGAGTCATTCTGCACAATAGGCAGGCTATGCTACTTAAAGTTTTCATGCTTGTTCAGAAGTATGACACCGAGTTTGTAGTTTTCACAAAATAGTTTATTCATGCGTTATGCATATTCTTCAAAATCCCGGCCGGTTCCCATCGTTTAATTTTCAAGTCCGATGAACATGTTAAAGTATCTCATATATACACAATATATTCCAACATTTTATGTATTATTAATATATTATATTATTGTTATCATTATACAGGCACTATTCTGTAAATGGAAGTTCTGTGTTGTAAATATATACAGTGCTTATTAAATTATATATTGTAAGCAACTATAACATTGTACGTATTCAAAGAGAAATTAACAGAAGGCACAAATGTTGTGAATTTCATGCTACTAGGCTACTGTATAGTGTTCATGCAACTAACCATTTCTAACACAAAGCACAAGGGTAAAATATTGAATAATAACAAAAACATTCAGGCTTAATCTTGCACTTTCTCTCTTAATTTCAGAGACTATAACTGTAGCAACAACTAAATATTCATAAGTGCAATCATACTCATTTCACATAAACCTTAAAACAGAATTCATAAGTGTCGACATGATAAAATTAGTGTCAAGACAACGTTTATCAAAATACCTTTTAAACAGTATATTATTATAAAATTTAACAATAGATCCATACGTTTTTTACAACAATATTCTTAAGATATTTGTTAATCGCTTGTCACTCCTTGTATGTTTTAATTTTTGGTACATATGTGGTACTTTATTCTTATTCAAGGTAGTAACAGCATCAGGGACAATTCAAATCTTGGTAATAACTATACTATTCTATCAGGCCAGGCAAATACTGCAATGTATATCCCATACTTGAGGTAAAATGCAGAATACTAAAACTTCAACTACAACCAAACTTAATGAGCGGCTGTTGGTATCAGTATACAGAACACCTGTCAGCTGTGCATAGACATGCATGTAGGTTTAACCAGAGCCATGGAAATTAGAGTTACGCCAATAGAAGTTAGAAATTGTCAAAAGTCACATGGTTCATGGAGAGGCAAAATAGTTTCCAGAAGTGCTTGGTGGGCAGTTTGAATATAAATATATA
>JAODLL010000001.1:18052-45960 GCA_026546735.1 Forbesichthys agassizii | reverse complement strand
CACAAACGTATACCTAGCTACACACACACACACACACACACACGTATACCTAGCTACACACACACACACACATATACCTAGCTAGCACACACACACACACACACACACACAGAGGACTCTGGGGAACCACATCATACAGAGGACTTGATTAAAAATGCCTGGGCTGCAACAAAGGACAGTACGGTAGCTCTGCTGCTCTGAAATTGTTCAGCCATTAGCAGTGGAACACACAAGCCTTTTCATAGTCATTAGTTGATAAAACAACCCTCCGATTTCCCATTAAAAAACCCATTCGTCCTCCTTCAGTGGCGATGGCCAACCTCGAGCCTCCCTATACCTTCTGTGACTCCTGGGACTGGGCGAACAAATGGCAGCTTTTGTGCAATTTCTTTAAAGAGTTAGTATTTCAAAGGTGAAGCAGTATCCTCACTTCACCTTAATACTATACCCTATGTTGTCCTATCATGCTGTTTTTTGGGACTTCTGAATGTACAATGTTGATGAAAGTTTAGGTAACAGGTGCTGCCAGATGGCTATAAAGGTGTTGATGTTTAGGTGACCTGAGTGTTATTTTGTGCTGCTATTTATAAATCAATTGTATACCTGCCAACAATAAAACAATTAAAAATATGAATAAAGGGTTACAAACTAAACATGCTGTACAGAAAAGGCAAAAATCACATCTCTTAACAAAAGCCTAGAAAGCAAAATTACGAGAGCCCAGAACTGATATGAAATGTTAGTTGAATAATGTTTACACCCTTCTCTGATGATATAATATGAACATATTATTAACACTGCAATAAAAAGCACATTATGTCTAATGCCGTTTATCTTAGAGAATTTAGTATATTTTCCAAAGATACAAACAATATTATGTTTATCAATTGATGGTTTATGCAAATGCAGGCAGAAACAATTACAATTTCCTGGCAGAATAACATTTTATTGAAATTTAGACAGAGGAAATACACATTTGTGCTCTGTGCAATGATTGAACAGCTTGTTTTTATGTACAGTTTATACATTGCTATATATAATCTCGTTATAATTAGTTAAAACGAAAAATCACTACCCATCAAATACTCAGAAATATCAAAGTCCCCATCCTTCCCACCCACAATTCGTTTGTATCGGCAATCTAAAGTTGTAAAAAAGCCATTATATTTAGAATTTTTAAAAACATTCATTCAAAGACGTGTAGTGTCAAGATTCAAGTCAGTATGTCTTTTGGGGTCAGGACCATCGAGATCTTCCGGTTTTCTCTAAGACTGGCAGAGCAGTGCAATGACACCAGTCTGACTCCACATCTGCTGTTTGTCTGAAACGATCCTGAAATGCACCTGAGCATGAGGTTGTTCATTTAGCATCGCCAAAAGCAATGGTTTCCAAGGCAGGCATGCCCAACACACGTTTCCCTTTCACAAGTAATGTAGCTGTAACACGCCGTTTTGGTTCTGAGAGGAACAAAATACGAATAGAGAGAAAAAAAAATAACTCAAAGGTGAAGTCAGGGACTGTTGCTATTTTAACTTGATCAAAACAAAACCACCTCTGCCTTCAATGCCATAGGATTCTCCCTCCGGCCTCCAAATTGGACATACATTGCCAAGGTTGGGATAGTGTTGTGTGGTGCGGTCTGCACCACTTTGTTTGTGTTCCCACTTACAGAGCCACAGCTGTGTAGAAACACCAGATGATTTATTCTGTGCGCACACTGAACAAGTAGGCATTCGCTGAATTTGACAAAAAGTGTATTCGTTTACAATCGCTGACTCCACCTTTAAGACGCTGCGGTTAACAGCAAGGGGGACGGGGGGGGAGGGGGAGGGCGCTGGAGCTGAGCCGCGTTTACAAGTTTGCATGGATGTCCTCGTGCCTCAGAACCTTGTAGGTGAGCCAGTAGAAGATGTTGAAGACGAGGAAGCTCAGGGGGAAGATTGCCCGGGATATGGTGTCGATGCGCTTGGCCCGGTCCACAAAGCGCTTCCGCAGCACTTCCCCATCGTAGCGGGTCACCGGGGGCGGCGGGCTGAAGACGGAGGCCCCCTCGACGGCCGTGCCGTCCTTGGTCTGCAGGCAGTGGCCCAGGCCGTAACCCCGGAAGTAAAACCCACGGCTGTCTCTCACCAGCTCATCTTCCTGTAGTTGGGTTGACACACAAGTCAACCAGCATTAGGTCACAGCAGTGCATGTTTCCTCACAGTGGATGCTTTCTAGACGGGACTTGGTTGTTTGTAATAGGGCACCAGACATGCACAGGAGTAAAATAGGAGAAAACAACAATTAAAACTCAGGGACAGAGCTATTTTTGACCACGGTAATATTGGATAATAGTGGATATTTTGGTGTTACTGTACTGAGCCAGTCGATTACTGTGGTTCCAATGCAAGGGCAAAGGGGGCAGGGAAATATTCATGTTCATCGGTACTCAAAATTACCAAAGCTTTATGCTGTATTTTAAGGACATCTTTTTTTTTTTTAACCCAATGTTCCAGAAAAATAAAGTACCTATTAGTGAAAAGCCACCGTCTCAAAAAACAAAAAAGTAAGGAAAAAAAGAGAGTAAAATATGCATTATGCTTTGATGGATGGCAGGGCACTTTTCCACAGTGAATGAGGGCCTCTCCTCTGTCCCTATAAAGAGAATATTAATAGACATGTAGCTTAGGCCTGCCAGTACAGTGGCACTTTAAGAAATTCACTTTGGCAGAGAAGGTAGAGATGTGCAATCTAAATTGGGTGATTAGTAGTCAGGGTGAGGTGCATGGAGTAAGTTGACCCTCATGTCTCTCTTTCTCTGTCTGTCTGCCTGCCTGCCTGCCTGTCTGTCTGTCTCGCTGAGCCTGTCAGCCTTCTGGAGTTCTGTGGACAGATTTGGCAAATACAGCACACTATACATCCTGTGAATAGACCCATTGCTGTCTCCATTTAAAACCATTTGACTTTTGCACTTGATGCAGTATAGTATGGTGGGACAACATAGTCTAATAGTGGTCTAGACGTTTTACTCCCCAATGGTAGGTGAAGCTTGAGTGTAATCATTATTGAGATGCCTAACTGCTATTTCTTTGTTAATGGTCCTAATTACAATATTTATTAGCAATATTATTTATAATATATAATAAATAAATAATAAATAACTAAATTTATGTTGAACATTAATATAGCAGCAAACACCTATATTCTATGTAAAGTTATAGTGGAGTAATTATATCCTGAGCAGAGAATGACATCACATTCCCTCTGTGCGTGTTGTAATCCAAGTTCCTCTGGTCTTTGTTTTCACTGCTGGTCAAGCCACGTGTGCACATGTGTTGCATGTGTGTTTGTGGTCCACAAATAATTTGTTTTTTGCATTCGTTTTGGTATGAGATGCTGGTGCTTAGTGTGACATCTTGTGACAGACAATCATGTTTATAGTAACGGCCCCATATCATTCCATTTTGCAAACTTTTTCAGTTTGCTATTATATGCTATTTTCAGTTAACCTCACAAGATCAGGATGCTTCAGTTGGACTTTGCCGTGATAGTCAGTCTGGAGAGCTGGGAAATCGTTGTTTCAGGCTGGTAAGCCTAGTGTGTGGCCAATCAGCGTCGTGGTTAGCTACGGGCGTGGTTTAGGCGTGACGAAGGTGACTTGAAAACAATTTGTTAACAACAATGGTGGGTCCTGCAGAGGTTAACGTAGTATATAATGCTATATAGCATCAGTTTTATTAGAATGTATTATTCTCAATGGAAAATATGTTTTCACTCTTCTGCTGACTTTTCTTTTGCATGAGTGAAAAACAACAGACTGCTGGTTCACACAGGTTCCTCCAAACACCTGCCAAGTATTTGTTGAAAGCGCCTGCCCTTTTAAAACAGCTTCCCATATGGTTTTGTCTAACAGACACAGATATCTGGCGTGTTAGGTTCATCTTCAAACGATTCTGCAACAAAAAAGAACAAAACATGCCCTAACTTGATTTGCTGTCTGACTGGGACTTTCTGTCACCTCTGGGGCCAAATCATTGTGTAATTTGGGTGTAATCATGTTCGGCCTTATTTCAAAGTTATCCAGTCCTTTTCATTCCCCTCAGACAACATAAGTGGAAATTATACATTTTAAACTATAAGACCTTTAATATAGTCTTCTTACCATTCTAACCTCTAGTGGAATGCCAGCAAAGGGCAGTTGGCACCACACTAAAGAGAAGTCCTTCCAGAAGCTTTAGAGTAGCTCACTGCAGCTCAACATTCTATGGGAGCAACCGTTTATCTGTTGTGCCAGTGAGAAACTAGCACAGCTTAATTATCCCTTCTACACCAATGCTGTATACATGATATACAGTACATCATGTGTTGTCTAATGGAGCATTCTTCAAAAGATAATTAGGTAATCATTGTCTCTGGTTCATGCTCACAGCCCATGTCAGGGAGGTATCAGAAGCTGAGCACTTGGATTTGTTGAATGTAGTTCAATTACTGCCTCTCCAATTGTGTTTTAGGTGGTATAGTGTAGATACATGGTGGACATTAGTTCAGCTTTCAGTGAGTGATCAATGGCAATGTGTGCATATACTATACAGTATGTACTGAATGTGCATGTGGATATGTGTTCCATATGCACAATGTTTGCCATAATACACTGTGCATATGGCACACATTGCACAAGTATGGACAGTGTATATGAAGTACACACTGTATTATCTCAGAGCAAACTTGAGCAAACCGCTCAATGACAGACCAGAGGGAAGGATGCATCACAGAAGAACAACCTTACATTACTGTTGCAGACCAGCACCACAGAGGCAGGAGACAAACATCAGAGGGTGAGAACCAGAGGGTGAGACCCAGGGCGTGGGTCTCACCCTTATCACATGCAAAAGGGGGGACGTGCAGGTACGCCCTTTTGCTTAGTATGTTTAGTATTTAAGTATTTTGTTTTTTAATTAATAACTCAAAATTGATTAAGAATTCACTTGTGCCTTTTTGGCAGTAGAAAGAGCTCATCAAGAGCTTTAATTTGATATATACATCTCTGTTTCACCCAAAATGTCACTTACGGCCCTTTGTTTCTCAGCCCTTGAGAAGCATTGCCACTGTGGGTAACGTAAAAGAGTGCTGGTGACAGGGAAAAACTACAACAAGAAGAGTCGTTTGCGGGAGAGGTGCCAGGGCAAATTGGGGGTTTGCGGTGAAAGTTGCACTACACAGAAAATGTGGGCAGCCACAGGCAGGACAAATTGGGTTTGAAGGTCACGGTCAACGCAGCATTCTGTTTTACCCTGGTGCAGGCGCTGCAGTGCTGATTTAGGGTCCCACAGGTCAGGTTGTTAGCAGTGTTATCATTCACTTTCCCCACCAACTCCACTCCTCCAAGTGGACTGGCAAACACCTCCATCAAAAAGGCAGCTGACAACATTGGAACACTAAATATCAGCGGATCAAAGTTGGTGTTGACTGACATGGCCTTTTAGTGTCCGGTTGTATTTGTTTTGGAAAGTCTTTTTTCACTTTGAAGACATGAATGATCTGTGCCGTCTCTCAATAAATATTATAACAAACAATATAAAATTATAATAATTTGTTTCTATATTTATTGTGTTTTAAGTGTACAACACTTTGATACACTGTGGGCCTCATGTACGTACATTTTTTTATAACGTAATCTGCGCTTGGCACCGCCCTCTAAACTTGGCATTAACATGGCGAGTAGTCTAGTCTATGTTCCAGCCATATTTGTAAGTTGCGGCACCCAAAAGCAAGGGAACAGCAGACTCATGAAGTAGACATATTTATAAATAGCCTACTTGTCTAGACTTTATTTATCGTCAAGCTTAAAGACAACATGGGTGTAATTCTACCCCCAAATAATTATGTTTGGGTGAGTATAACATTAAAAGGAGTGGAATAAACATGTATTTTAACACCACAGCAATCAATTCCTTCAGCACATCTCTCATGGCCTGTGTCTTCCTCTTGCTTGGAAGAAAATTGCCATTGCTGGCTTCTCCGGTGTTCAAAGAAACACGCTATGGGATAGCACCTTCTTTTCAGAGGCGGAGACTTTTCACCGCAAAAACGACATGCGCTTTGCACCGCAGTATTCATACATTCAATGGCAAAGGTAATAACTCTCTTCTTGCGAATCTCCTCTCCTCAGACACTCCCAATTTCCCCTCCCATGAATGCGATTGTGTTCCTTCAGCAGGCAGTATAGGGTTTTAGCCATGTGCATGCTGTTCATACATACAATGCCATGTTTTAGGTGCAAAGTGCGACAAAAATACACTTAAAATACACGTTAATACATGAGGCCCTGTGTTTGTTAAGTTCTTTATAAATACATTTAGATGTTTTTACAGATTTTATTGAAGCTGCATGTGTCATTGTGGATTTGTAATATCACCGACCTTATTGATGCAGAACTAAATGAAAATGTTAATAAGTAAAGCTTATTGCTTGCTTTTAGGGTTGAAGAGGACTGCAAGGAAAGAGTTGGTTTGGCACAGTGATAACATAGCCTACCAGCCAAGACCTTATGCTATAAGAATTAGCTTTGGAAGTTGGGGGGAAATATCTTCAAAGAACTAGTTAGGTTTAGCGCGGTAAACAACATAACTGGAAGTGTACATATTAATTTCTTAGATAAAAAAGCATGTGGAAAACCCATTTTTTCAGCACTACTAACTCATAGTGTGTAATGACAAGACTAAATCAATTTGAACATAGAACGCAGAGTTAACTCACATATTTGAGTGAGAGCCATCGTGCAACCAACAGGGAGAGTCAGTCCCGCTATACAGTCCACTATTTCACTTTCCACATCGATTTAGGATGAACAGACCAGTCCAGTAAATCTGCTGGTTTCTTCTGCCCAGACAGCGGGAGCTTGGCAATACATCTGGGAGGCTGGCCGACATGTCTGATATCCCATTAATAGGATATTCAAGTCTTACCCTTGAGATTAACCTCGGTGTTCCTAACAGACATCTCAACTCCTTCTATAAATGCCTTTTGTGTGTCAACCAGTGAGGATCCCATGTACCAGAGTTACTGGCTAGAGCAGAGCATATCATACATTCATCTGACACATGACAGCCAAGGAAAATTATAGGTGATATATTGTCCTTCCTCTACGTACAATGGCGTGACCGAGACCATGGATCACAAAGTCACGGCCCAGGTTGGAGCTCTTCACCATGGAAACGAGAAGCGGGCTGATAAAGCTAATCTAATATGACAGTGTGTGTGGACACGGTGCATTCTGTTTGTTCCTGAATATACAATAAAAAGAGGCACAAGCTAGTGTCAGATGAGAGAACGTATGTGTGTGTCTTCGTGTTAGAATGTGCTACTGTGTTTTCACCGCACAGTTTGCATGCATGCACAAGCAGTTGACACACTCCACTGCTCCAACACTGCTAATGCCTCAGGTCCACTAGTGCTAAACACCGGTGTTTTACCTTAATGTCCAGAAAAGTGCAGCGCTACTCGGCCGCTAGGCCACTATGCCGTGGCTTGTAGCCCAGATCTAACTCTGTGCCGCAGTGCCAAGCCTTAGACTTTAGGACTTGGGAGGGGTTTGGGCATGACGTAACCTACAATGAAAACGCCGGATGTTTTGCTAGCCATGCAGACTATTGTTGATAGTTTACACCTCCCTTCCAATTTGAGCGTCTCCTTAAGTCCTTGGTACCACTTGATAGTCAAAACAGGAAAGTCTAGAGACAAGATTAGCATAAATCACCGGTGTGAGACTGGTGCCAGGGTAAAGCACCAGTGGAAACAAGGCATAAGACCCGGCATTACAAGCTTTGTCACTGGTATCAAATGGTTCCATACAGTTCTCTTTTATGGTCTCCTAAATGGGCATGGTTGCTTTGCATGGTGTTAATGGTAGTAAAATTCAGAACATGTACACATATTGAAATGAACCTAACGAGTCTAACAGTATCTGTGTTGCTGAGACAGAGCCAGGACTTTAACTAAATGTTTTCCTGATTTGTCCTAAAAAGTGAAGTGGTCTGGTTTGAGAGGCTGCAATGTTTTCACTTCATTATTGTTACAATAAAGAGGATTCAATTATAAAAGGAGCTGGCTACACAGGTTGTAATTTTTCGGAAAGGTCGAAGCAGGGTAGTGATTGTGAAAGTAATATAGTAATGTAACGAGTAACGTAACAAATTACTTTCCTAGTAAGTAAAGTAACATTATTACTTTTTGAAGGAGTAATAAGTAAATAATAGTTACACTCACTATTCTCTGCCGTCGCTGCTTTTTCCTCAGCCTGATGAACTCCTTGTGTTGCCTGGAGACGAAGTTAACAGCTGCATACTCCAGCAGAGCAGCGAACACGAACAGCAGACACACCGCCATCCAGATGTCTATGGCCTTCACGTAGGATACCTGCGGAAAAACCAGGCCCAGCCTATAGGTGTTATGTATTTCACTGAAAAAACAGCCCTATTACAAAATAGCCAAATATTCTTAAATATAACCAAATTGTATTGTATGTTGCTAATAAAAATCAAGACAATTTTGCTTTACTATAATTCTTAAAACTAGCATAAAAGCCTAGAAAGATAGTAATAATGAATACTAATAATTTGGTCATTTAGCAGAAGATTTAATTCAAAAAGTACAATTACAAGAATTAGGTAGTGGGTATGTATCTTGCTCAAGGATATTTACAAATAGGCCAACATTATAGAGGAAGTTCTCCCATCAGCCTAGTTAGTTCCTAAATGTTCACACACATTGATGACTTTTGAGGGAGGGTTTGGTAACTGGAATGACGCGGTTTCCTCAGCCCTGGCATCTAATGACCCACTTCCTCGGGATGGCATAGAGTTGTAATGACTAGCGGTAGCGGTGCAGGTAGCTGACACGTGTCCGCGCACGAGGTCACAGTCGCGGCGCTGGGTAAGCTCTGTCCAGGGTGTTGGTGACTAAAGACCTGTCACAACACATCAGGAGCGCTGAGTGGGCATTGCGTGGAAGTTATAGCCTTGCAGCACAGGAGTACTGCTGACTACTGTGCTTTAGTGTGAATGTGGAGGGACGACCAGAGAAAAACAGGCTTTTCCATCCAAACAGAATACCCTTGTCTATATAAACTGCACTCCATATCAATTTATTTTCACGTCTTTCCATGTATGCAATAACATTTTTGGCTTTTGAGGCAGATGGGTGGAATCTAGCTATGTAAGTTATGTGCTTGTTGTGGCCGAACCAACAGTGGTTTGGACCAATCAGCATCCTAAAAAAAACAACTAGCAGCTACTGGTGTTGTTTAGGTGTGCTGATTAGTTGGTTACCCCATAATAGACAGTGATAGATGGTTCATCCAATCAGCTGCTAAGTATTTCTTTTTAAGGTGCCTGCCTTTCTCCAAGGATGATTTTTTTGATCTGGTCATCAGGTACATTTGATTAGCCACAACACTGAATTATATATTTCCAAAGCTAACAGACATTATCATAGATGATGAGATGAGAAGTTGCCTTTGAATGTGGGCCACCGCTGAATACTGATCCAAGCAGAATGAGATTATTTACTTAGTTTGTTTTAGAAGAAAAAATGAATATAAAGAAAGATAAACAGATTTCCTCAGCATGGAGGCTTTGGAGACCAAGCCCTTCTGCAACTCAGTGACCTGCATCAACAGAGAATTATATTGAAGTTACAGATGAGTGTGTGTGGTGTATTGTGCTACTGAAGAAGTATGTGATGGCGTTTGGGCGTGGTGGGGAGACATAACCTACTGTCTTAGCAGATGAGTGTGCTAACTTTGTGAACGGTTGTGAGACACAGCTACTGTTGACAATGCCAGTGTACAGGGTACCTTAGACAGGGCCAGGGTACCTTAGGCAGCACCAGGGTACCTTAGGCAAGGTCAGGGTACCTTAGACAGGGTCAGGGTACCTTAGACAGGGTCAGGGTATCTTAGGCAGGGTTAGTGTACCTTAGACGGCACCAGGGTACCTTAGACAGGGTCAGGGTACCTTAGGCAGCACCAGGGTACCTTAGGCAGGGTCAGTGTACCTTAGACGGCACCAGGGTACCTTAGACAGGGTCAGGGTACCTTAGACAGCACCAGGGTACCTTAGGCAGCGAGGCTCTGGAGCCAGAGCTCTGGGTGGTCATGGTCAACACGGTGGTGATGCCCAGGCCGACTCGGGCCGGCGCGGCATCCATGTTGATCCAGAAAGAGACCCAGGACAGGATGACGATGAGCAGGGAGGGGATGTACATCTGGATCAGGTAGTAGCCCATCTGACGCTCCAGGTGGAACTTCACCTCGATGCAGGTGAATTTACCTGCAAAAAAAAGGCAGACAGAAGTAGCTTCAGTTTGACTTTACAGCGAGAATCAGTCTGAGGAGCTTGGAAATAGCTGTGTTTCTGTCCGGTAAACTAGTGTGTGGCCAATCAGCAACAAAACAATGGCGGGTCCTACAGAGGTTAACGTAGATGCTGCAATATAGCATCAGTTATATTCAAATGTATTAGAAAAGCAAAGAAAGGCACTACAGGCTTTTCTTGATGGAAAATGTTTTTTAACCCTTCTCCCGACTCTTCTTCTGCATGAGTGAATATAACAACAGGCTCTGCTGGTTCACAGGCTTGTCCAATCACCTGCCATGTTTTTTTTTTAAAAGCGCCTGCCCTTTTAAAATCGTTTCAGTGAATGGCTCCCAAGATGGATATGTCCAACAGACCATACACCTGGCATGTCAGGTTAAGGCAGAGGTCATCTTGACTCCCAGATGTGGTCTTCAGAGTATAGTGCTGCACCCACATTTGAGCTGTTGCTTATTCTCTTAGTATGTGTATTTGAAACAACAACTTGTTTGGTGAGAACACAACATTTACTGAGAAGAGCACTAATGTTTTTCTTAAGCAATTGACATATTGTACAATCCAAGTGAACACCTTCTGCTCATTACAACCACTAAAAGGTGTCTTAAACCAGGTGAATACCTTTATGTATTCAAGATCTTGCCTGATGTTCGGCATCATAGTTCATTATTGATGTGGAAACCTAGTGCACAGTAGGCCTGAAGAAAGATTGTTTTGATTCATTTAAATTATTTGTGTTAGTAGCAGCCTACAAGTCAGGCAAATATGTAGACCCACCATGCGTGTGTATATGTGAGGTTAGCTTACTTAGTCTATGCTTATAGGCAATTGCTAAGCTTTTACGCACCGGTTCTGATCGCTAAAGGCCCCGATCACACACAGACGCGCCGCTTCAAAAGTGCTCTGATAAAACCCTGATCACAGATAGATAGATGCCTGTGCCGAAGAGAGTGGCTGCTGTGTGTATGTATGTATGTAATGTATGTAATATGTATGCACTGTATACTGTATGTAGATGAGTCTTTGTTTATAATAATGTACTTGTATATTTTATTTCGTATAATGTGTTGGAAATAAAGACATGTTAATCTAAAATGTAAAATGATACGTCATTAGGCTATTAGACTACGGTACCTGTGTTGTAGTACTTGGTGCAGTAGCCTAAATCCTTCTCTTCTTTCAGTACAAACTGGGGAAGAGTGAGATCGTCAGCCACTTGCACTGGGTTGTCAGACAGCCATTCAAAGATCAGATCATTCATGGTGTATCCGACTGTGAAGACAAAACAGCAAAGTAAAAAGAGAATGTGAAGCGATATTGAATACATAGATATTATGTGCTAAAAATGGTTAACAGATGGATGAATGATACAACAAACTAAAACAAACAAAGTTATTCAATAAATCTGATATATATACACATTACTGTAGATCACGCTTTAACATACCTGCCAACATTTGGCAATGAAAAAGAGGGAGACTTTCCAGGTTATGGAGGTTATTATTATTATTATTATTATCATCATCATCAATGTAGGCAAATAGCCTACCTACAATATACCTAAAAGTGTAGCCTATATCACAAAAGTGCAAACATTGTGAGAGAGATTGGAGTGTGTTTTCAATGTAAGGATAAAATGGAGTAATTGCATCCTGAGCAGTGATTAACACCACACTCCCCCCGTGTGTGAACTGAGAGGTGTTTTTGTTTTGAATTTTATAAAGCGTTTTTATTAGGGAGTGCAAGGGGACAGATAACATGGAAGACAGTGGTGATGTAATCCATCTGCAGTAGCTACGCCCCCAACTCAATTTGTCACCATTAGGGTCGCATTTTGCATATCAAAGTTGGAGTCAGCGATTGTAAGCTAGTGCACCTTTTCACAATCCACCAATTATCTCCACACAGTTGGACAGCTGCCCGTTCTGTTTGCGTCATGAAATGAAATCCATTGTTTCTACACACCCAGGCCGCACCACACAACACCATCCCAGCCTTGGCAATGCACTTCCAATGTGTGGGGCAGAGCGTATGAGGGAGCAACCAAGTGGCATTGAGGGGAGAGGTGTTTCTGTTTAGATAGAGTTCAAATATAAATATAAATATCTTTCTCAAGCATCGCTGCGTCCACCTTTAAGATGTGTCGTCACTGACGTCTGAAGGCTGGAGGACAGAGAGGCACGTGAGGTGGGCGCCTGCACACACGCCCACACACATGCATACAACCCCCCCCCCCACACACACACACACACGTACACACACTCGCACTCGGGTGTGCACCACTAAAGTGGTGCAGACAGTGACTTTGGCAAGGTTATTTTGGCACACAGCCTTGTGGCCAGACAAGATGGTCCACAGGTCAAAGTTAATATTTTCTCAGTCTTAAACACACATGCCTGCCCACACGCACACACACACACGCACGCACACACACACGCACGCCCAATGCCCTTGTTGATTTATCTACCCATCTTAAGCGTCCCACATATCAGGCGTTCCCAGATGCATGATTAACAGTACATTAGAAATGCAGGATTCTTGACATAGTTTGAATAACACCGATCTGAGCTCCTTGGGGGGCCCCCCCCCCTGAGTTACAAAGGCATTCATTATTCAAGATATTATCGCCTTTTCGCTACCACCTCCCTGAAAAAAAACACCACTAAAAAAACAAAAAGAAACCCTTCGTATCTCGCTCCTGAGGAGAGTTGCAGTCTTTCAGACATCCGGCTCTAATGAGCAGGGAGAATGCCAATGTTACGCTAAGATAATGACATGGCCTTCTTTACTTTCATCACCGACAGCTTAGAGGATAACAGAAAATAATTGATATTGTATTCAAAGTAGATAATAAAAATGTAAATGTATGGCTGGGGATGTCTTTTCAAAATGCAGTTATGTGGTGCGTTAACTTATTTTATGTTTTACAAAGAGGTTCAAACGGTCACCATTACTGTCTGAAAGCTGCCACTGTAGTGGTTCACATTCAATGCTTCAGCCCTGCTCTTCATTTTTCACTCAAGTTAAAAAGGGGATTTAGGGCAACACCGAATGCTCAAAGTCTTTCTGAAGTGGGATAAACTGCAAAATATAGAGCTTCGATGTGCCACACGGAGGCAGAATATTGTAGTTTGGGATATTTATATCGATATAGCAGGAGCATAAAAGGAAAGAGAGAGATCATTGGCCTTATATGTGTACAGTGTTGGCACAGCGAATGTCATTTCAATAAAACCCTGTGGTGTCTTTTTCACATCCAGCCACAACCAAGGTGATCAAACCCTTGGACTGTGCAAACGCTTGCCAAAACAAGCCCAGGATATTCCAGTACATTATTACTGTATGGAGTCTGCTCTAATGTCAATTTGACCAAGTACATATAACCCTTATTACGTGTAATGTCACCTTTGTTACAGAGAATGTCTCTGCTCAATAAATAAAAAACATACATTTTATTCATAGCCATGTGCCATTTTACGATGCATACAATGAGAAGGTACAAAAGCACTAGTGCATATCAAATGCCATATCCTTTCATTTTCTATTATGTATATCCACTACTTGGCAATTTGCAGGAACAAATTGAGCTGCTTTTTGTGGAAAGATGGAGCACTCTTCTTCCCAGCAACACAGAAAGGGGGGTGAACACAAATGCCAATATGCAGGTTTGTTTATTTATCGGTGGGCAATACTGCCAGAAAGGCAGTGTACTGATGCCACATTTTGAATGGTCCATCTGTTTCCCATTTGCTAGTTATTTTGTCTATGTGAGGTGAAATTAGGTCACCTCTAGGCAATGGGGATGGGCCACGTAATAATAATAGAAACATGAAATGAACGTTTTATTATTAATATCCCAGAAATTGGCTTTGTCAGGGCATATGCTATTCATGCCCAAGGCAATGATGGGTGTTTTCCCCCTTATATTGTAACAGTGTAATAAGGCAGAACAGGTAACCAACAGGTTTAGAGCTATAACACACATTCCATGAATCAGCTCCATTTTCATAGTAAGAGCAGTGTCATGACCAATATGATGCTCATGACTCATGAAACAACATAACGCTAGAAAGCATGTCCCAAACCCCATCTAAACCTAAATCGTCATAGGTAAGGCTGGCCACTCGGCAGTCATCTTGGTTTACACCTCCTGGCAGTTATTAGGAAGACCCTATCTGAATGAATGGGAAGAGAGCCATAACTGAACCTCCTTCTCTCATACAGTTCAAATCAGAATGATCAAAGTAGTCTGTCTCCATAATGTCTCTGGAACTTCTCCTATAGAGTTCTATTCAAAAGTATCTGACGTCACAGCTTTATGCCATACGTCTTGGCACGTTTAGACACAAGTGTAATACAAAGCATGCGGCAGGTGGGAGGATTGAAATGAGGACAGCGAGAGAAAAGGAAGTAGAAGGAGCCAAGACTCACAGCTTTCCAGCTGCATGGTACAGGTCTGAATGTCCATAGGGAAATTCTTCAAGTCCATAGGGCAGGACAGGATAAGAGTCAGTCTGACACGGAAACAGAGCAGAGAATAAGGGCAGCGGTAGGTGTAGGTTAAAGGCTAGGAAGGCTTTAGAGAAATAACAAAAGAGAAATGATAGTTAAGGTAAAACAGGGCAAGGAAGATTCAACGACAGTTCCAGTTTCCACTGAAGTAAATCTGCAATAACATTAGGCCAATTTGTTTTGTCCCCTCCCTTTCTCTAAAAGCTAGATTGAAAAGTTCACATTACGATACAGTGTCGCTTAGTGAGCCCAGTTCCTCTGTAGTGGCAAACTAAATGGTAAAGACATGCCTTGCTTTATTTATTGCTGCTGTGACACATTAAGTCTTCCACAAGCGTCCGGGAAGAGTGGGAGCTATTAGGGAGTTTGGGTAGAAGAAAACAGTGTAATTACCTGCTGTAATGCATTGCCAAGAGCAAGACAAGAGCCACCAGCACTATATTCACATGAAGCTATATTCTACTGAACTTCAATTACATTTATTTACGCAGTAACCAATAAACAAAACTTAAAAACCCATATGAATAACTGTCTACGCCATTGGAAAAGCAAAACAAATTTTTTACATAGCTTTTAATCAAACCTATAAGCAAAAGTGAGGCACAGTCATTTGTAGTAGTCTAGTCTAGTACATTACAGTAAAACAATGTGTCAGGAATACTGTGCAGCAAAGGAGACTAAATACTGTAATGAACTCAACCTGATTATGGCAGACAGACAGACAGACAGACAGACAGACAGACAGACAGACACAGACATACAAATAGGTAGACAGAGAAACAGGCAGGCAGAAAGAGAAAGAAACAGACAGACAGACAGACAGATACACAGACAGACAGAGAGTTAGACAGACAGGAGATATACACAGACAGACATACAGACAGACAGACAGACATGTAGACAGACAGGAGATATAGACAGACAGAAAGGTGATATAGACAGACAGACAGGTTATACTGTATATACAGACAGACAGACAGACAGACAGACCGGTAGACAGACAGGTAGGCAGAAATAACCTGATGCTGTACAAGACACTGCCATCCTGGAAGATTCTCAGCAGCTTGT
The DNA here is from genome assembly GCA_026546735.1 of Forbesichthys agassizii. Taxonomy (NCBI): domain Eukaryota; kingdom Metazoa; phylum Chordata; class Actinopteri; order Percopsiformes; family Amblyopsidae; genus Forbesichthys; species Forbesichthys agassizii. The sequence continues at coordinate 30,028 of JAODLL010000001.1, read as the reverse complement.
TGTCAGTAGTGACTTCATGGAAGTTGGCTCCCTTCTCGTTGGCGAAGAAGAGGTCGGGCTTCCAGATGGAGTCCAGCATGGACGGGTCCAGGTCCAGGGAGTCGTCTGGGTACTCTTTGTAGGCCAGGCGCGGGTCGTTCCACTTCTGCCGCAGGAACACGTTCAGCCTGTAGTCCTGTTGGCGGGGGGTGACAACTACTGAACAGTAGGGTAACATCCTGTGTGCATAGCTTTGCAGTGGACCTTTGAGTGTAAACACGGGAGATGAATTTGATGGATTGCATGTGTTTGAAGTATTAGCTTAACCACGTACACCACTACATGAACTCCATTAGCATGTAGGACGACTACAAAGATTGTTGTTGTGTATTGATTTAATTGGCAATAAATAAAAATGCCAGATTACTACTACTAAAATCTCTAAACTGTGAGCACTTCTTCAAGGACGATATAGAGAGCGGTAAGTTGCTCTCTATGGATTTCTACCACTAGATGTCACATTAATCGCACCAGCCTCTCAGACCAGAACACCAGTTAACCACGCACCCACACACATGCACGGGTGGCCGGCCCGACTACTTAAACGTGTGTGCAGTAAATCTTTGCTTAAGACTCACTATATCTTTACATAGAAAAAAGGTTGTTTGCTGTTATATTACTAAGGTATTAAAATACCGTGGCGCAAAATACAAATAACAAAACAAAACATGGTGGATGTTAAGTCAGTGACTATTAGCATAGAAAATAAAGCGGTGCTGCACCACAAAAACATGTGTCACTCAGAACAGTTTGTTTGGGGCGTTAGGGATGGTTTATTTTAGGGCTCAAATCCTGTGTGGGGTGACACATTTGGGGCTATGCTCATCTTTGTCACGATATGAAAAGTCACTCTACTGAAGTAATTATATGTGTTGTCTTTCCCCTGTCTAGCCCACCTCTCCTCCAGAGAGACATACAGACGTGAAGCCGTGTACAGCACAGACCCAGTGACGGCCATTCCCTCCTCAGCCTACCAGCTCCATTCTTTTTTTTCCTCCAATTTCCCATCATAATTAGAGCAGACAGTTCATTATTAGCTTGTCAGTGACCCAACTGGTCTCTGAAGGTGTGCGGATACGCTCCAGGAAACAGAGAAATTAGGGAAAAGCTGAAATACTGAACAGGAAACACCGGAGGATAATTAAGATAGTGGGAGTGTTTGGAGGCCTCATTTAGAAATAACGAGCAAGTCACAGATGAGATTACTCAAAAAGACAATCATGTATCCTTTTAGAATATTAGCATTTGTGTGTGACATCGCTACTAGCATCCTTACCATGGTTGTTTCTGTGATGGAACCAAAGCTGTTGATGAAAATGTTACAGGTGACATTTACTGGTGGCCCTGAAGAAAAGAGGACATACATTATGATTGTTTGTTCCTGTCTGTACTGGTACATTTAACACCAATTCACACGCACAACAATAACCATAAAGAAAACAGTTAATATTATATAATAGGTTGAAATAGTCAGGGCAGTAAATTGAGTGTTCACATGAGAGCAAGAAGCAGCCAAAATGATGGTGACTTTCAGATCACAATGGTGAATTAAAAGCATTTTGCTAACACCTAACGTTTTTGGTGATATTGTCAACAGTGAGAGAGATAGGACGCCATTAAAAATTGATGGGTGATGATAATCTTGAGACCTTGTTCGAAAGAATTAATCACTCAAATATCCACACTTTGCTGATGGATTTCAGGTTAGATATTCTGCAATACACTTGTTTTACATCCACCCCCAACCACCTTTCCCCAATTTTACCAATGTTTATGTTTATGACAGAAAGTCTCTAAGAAAACATATAAAGGGGAATAAAGTGCAGCTCTGGGTCATCTAGTACAAAAACAAATTAACAAACGAACAGTGCTTTTTAATTCCTTGGACATCCTTGGATTAAAGTCATACTGTCAGTCTCACAGGACAGAAGAATCCTTTCTGTATTTTCACACGAGGCATCACATTAGTGAACTAACAAAGGAGGGATAATAAACTGAATAAGCAGGAAGCCCCTGAATCAAATCCTGACAAACACACAAGCGCGCGCACACACACGCACACACACACACACACACGCATACACGCACACACACACGTCAGAAGATTCTGTATAGCCTTCTTTTTAGCACGGCATTAAGTGTCTATTCCATGTGATAACGTTCAGGGCAGCAGCTCCCTCACACTGGGACTGCACACCTTTGAAGTTGGGCCTGATGCGGGCGTCGTATCCAGATGTCCTTCCCATGAGCTTGTCCAGGAAGTCGGAGGGTGACAGCTGTGGTCCTATCTTGATAGGAGGCTTGGTCTCCTCCTTACAGGAGCTCAGTCTGACGGCACGTGCACACACAGGAGCCCATAGCGACATGAAGAGAAAGCAGAGGACAGGTTTAGGGAAACAGAGCTGGGAGCGGTGGGGCGAGGGTATGAGACTGGAGTGGGGTCACATGAGAGAAGAACAACATGGTGGTGCAATTCTCTGCTGGCCACTAGGGGCTTGCCATCAAAACAGAGAGAGAAAACAAGTCTGAGACACAGAGCTTCTGGGGAATGCAGTCCATCACATTTTTGTTCTATATTTTTATTTACTATAATTAATGTAATGAATGTCAATTCTGTAAAATATTGTTCTATTAACGGTATATTAGGACTTAGACTAGAGTACGCTGCTACCAATCACAAGAGATGATATCATTTAATACGGCAGGAGATATCACATGACGCAATCAGCCGGTTGTGAGAGGGTTGCAAGCAGCAACTTCACAAAATCAAACTCCATCCATACACAAACCCAGGGGTGATGTCACACACACACGAGCACACTCCTCACATTCACACGTTGTGTTGGCATTATCGTGCTTGTTAGACCCCAACAGCATTAAAAACAAGCCATACAAAGTGAACCCAGCAGTCCAACACTAGTTGTGGTCTAGCAGGAGGTCTACAGGCCTGATTGACGGCTCAGCTGAACGGGCGTCACAGCAGGCAGAGGAACGTGTCAACAGCAGCTCCAGAGCCAGTGATGCGCGCATGGTGATCCGGCCACAAGGAAGAAGGCAGCGAGAGAAGAGACGAGAGAAGACATAGATGGAGAAGAGAGATATATAGAGCTAAGACAGGTCAACATGATAATGGAGCACGTGAAAATAGCAACAGAAAGAGTACTGGCAGCCTGCTTCACGATGGATCTCTTAACTGGCGGCTTCCCAATGTTTCACCGCTGACTGGACACCTTGATTTGGGTACAATCGGTACTACATACTCCTGGTCGGCCATGACCCAGGTCTGTGTGAGGTACAGGTCATTGGTGCCAGATGGGTGTTTAGAGCACAAATGAAAAGAAAGTCAGACTAGGGAAAACTGTGAATTGACTGTCTCCACCTGTGGTCGCTCACACACAGCTGCTCAATGGGCATGCAGGTGAGACCACTTCTCAGAAGTGTGGAGGAGAGCAGGATTGCAGGATCAGGGGCCATTTGTTCAAACGTAATCTGATCTGATCAGATTGAAGGTTTGTTCAAAAAAATAAAATTCATTTTGAAATGGGATTACATCACGTTATTCAATAACTGGATCAAATCTGATCTGGATCGAAAAGGTGGATTCAGGTTGGATTTCAGGAGCAACATTGAATAAAACTGTAAAATTGGTAAAAACATATGACATTTCTATCAAGTACTACACAGACCTATATTTACACTGTAAAAATGGTCTATGAAATATAAGTGCAAAAATATTAAAGTGTAGTATTAAAAAGTAGAGTGAGTGATTACTATACTATAGTGCTAGTATATACAGTATACTAGTATAATTACTATACTAATACACTTTTCTGACAAATTCTGTGAATATCTCTTCAGAATCCACTAGCTGTGTGCATGCTGACAAAATAATCTGGTGTTTCTACACAGTCCTGACATAAATAAACGATAAAGACTGTACTATACTAGACTAGGTAATGCATTTCCAATGTATGGAGCAGAGTTTCTGAGTGAGAACCACAGAATTAACCTAACATGCCAGAGGAATTGTTGTCACAAGTCCATCTGGTACATTGAAATTGTTTGTGAATGGCTGTACTTTCAAAACAATACTTGGCAGTTGATTGGATGAACCATCTGGTTGTTTTCACTGTCGAAACCTAAACCACACCGTATAATGTAGCTATAAACACGACGCTGATTGGAAAACCACCCCATATAGCTAAAAAAACGATGCTGATTGTAAAGTTAAGTTTCTACTCGGACACATTCAAAAGGATTCCGAGGCTTTCCAGACTGATTCTAGCGTCAAAATTAAACTGAAGCTCGCACATGATGCTTTGCGTCCTCAACATCCAGTTCTTCTTATTTTTTGGCAGGTGCCATTTGACTGAATGATTTGTGTCACTAGTGTTACAGCTAATGTTCTCTACTGACCAGGCAGCAGGTGGTACACTGCTTTACCGATGCAAATGTAGAAAACACATCATAGGTCCGACGTTTATGCCGACAATCGTTGACAGTTGCCAGACTTGAATATAGGCTATACAAGAAGTCAAGTAAGGTTGACCTGGCTCTGTAAATGAGAACACAGTGTGGTGCAGACCGCACCACAACACACTATCCCAGCCTTGGCAATGCGTGTCCAATTTGGAGGCGGAGGAGCTTCTGAGAGAACACCCAATGACATGAGGTGTTTTGATTTTACTCAAGTTCAAATATCAATAGAGAGAGAGAGAGAGAGAGAGAGAGAGAGAGAGAGAGAGAGAGAGAGAGAGAACGTGTATACTGTATATCTGAGCAGTGTGTGAAATACACACTTTGATGCACACACACATGCTCAGACTCTCTCTCTCTCTCTCTCTCTCTCTCTCTCTCTCTGTCTCTAACACAATTACTTGAGAATCCCACCAGAATTCCAAAAATGTTCCATTGGTGATTTTTCCCCTGAGAATCTTTCTACCACTTCTCAACTCCTCCTGGTCGTTGAACATCCTCCCACCCCATCAAGTATATATGCTCTATTAATATAGTATAGTTCTGCTGTAGCTGTGCACTGATCTCTCTCCATTTGACACACACACACACACACACGCACACACACACACACACACACACACACACACACACACACACACCAAACTTGAGCATTTGCAGCTGCTGTTATATTTGACTCCAGTCATTCTGTTAGAATAATTACATCAACAGTCATCAAGGATAACTCTTATACATTTCAGCTTATATACAAACAGGGATTCTCCTTTTCAGAATTGATCCTAGCAGGAAAGAAGCAAGCAATGTTATTTACACTAAATCACAAGAACAAAATATCTGATGAGCAAGTGAAACCTGGTTTGGTCATAAATATTCAAAAACAAACGACTGTGACATAAATATTGTCACTCCGGGAAATATTGACAGAACATTCAAAGTGGCTAGGTCCCCTTTAGGCCAATTGCACACATTTATATGACAGGTATGGAGATAACTCACTTTTACAGGAGGAAACACCACATTCCTGAGAGGTTGTGCAACTACAACAAAAGAACATATATTGGTTCACAACATCCAATCAAAGGCAGTGCAAGCTGATCTTATAAGTGAATTGCTTTCTCCTATAGTATGTGATCTACTCAATCTTGGGAAGCCTAAGTATTAGCCAAGACAAGATCAGCCAATAAGCTAATTCATATTTTCTGGTTCTGTGAATTTCATTCTAGTGTGAATAAAACATGTTGGAGGTGATTTTTCAATAGGCCTAACGCTGTACAGCATTAAAATAGCACATTTTGTAAATACTGTATGTTACATGTTATGTTATTCTGTATTACTGCACTTCAAGCCTTCAACTCCGAAGTTTGCCAACATTAATGCCAGCGGTCTTTAAAAGTCCAATTTATCACATAAAACAGAAAAGCTTTTAGTGAAACATTATAGAAACCTCTCATAGTGCATTTACATTTCAGAAAATTATATTTTGACAAAAATAAGTTATAGAAGCATTAACTGTTTATCATTAAATTAGCAGTTCTCTTATATAAAGGTTTTCAAATAAGTATACAGATGTATCTCTAGTGTAACATTATGTTGTGTGTTATGGTAATTTATGTTCTAAAAAGATTCCTCAATATTTTATAATTTTGGCCACCACTGTAAAAGATTAAAAGATTACACTTCATTGTAAAAGATTTTCTTTCACAAATACTTACTATACTTACAACACTTTTTATCAGATTATATTTTAATGGTATATCACTCTGGAACTGTGAGCATAGTTCGAGACAATGTCTTTTATATGCTGAAAGGAAACAATTACTAGACAGTTCAGATGATGCTTGCAGTTGGTAATGAATTCCATTTGAAAATGTAATCTAATGAATATGATTTGGAAATCAGTTTACTGTCCTCAGTAAAGAAAACAGGAGGCTGTAAATTGATGGACACCAATTAGACTGTAAATGATATCCAGCTATGTCAGTGCATGTTTCATACAGCAACAGAAAACAAAACTTCATTACAGGCTATATCAGTTTTTGTATCAAGGATAACATAAATGCTAGCTATTTAATGAGATTGACACTTTGTTAACTACCTTTGCTTTCATTTGTGAATCTGTGCCAGTATGTCAAGATAACCTTTCCCTTTGTCATTGTTTGTCACACCCTTTTCTCAGCTTTTACATTTGAACCAAAAACTAAAAATGCCTTATTATACAAAATGTATGAACTTAGCGACATATTTCTATGATGATGATTTTCAAACTTCTAGTTATACCCTCTGTATTCTGCAAGACAGCTAGCAACATATGACACTGAGAATATGCTTTCAGGCCCAATCAAAGCCTGAACCTGAAGTAATAACTTCATATGGAAAGAGTCCTTTTTTCATGGGTGGAGAAATATTCAACAAGACTAATATTTCAATTGTCAATAACACGTAGAGTATGTGTGGCAGTTGCTCGTATTATGTCAAGCATATGTATTCTGCTGCCAGCCGTAGGTGGGCGATGAGATGGGAACACTGTGTTGTCTTATGCCAAACCAATCGGTTTAGCTCTGTCAGCAGATCAACCATCTGACACAATTTGAATACAGGCCAAACAACCTTCTGAGGAGCTCCAACTTCAAGCCTCTATCGCCATATAATATATTCATTTTATTAAGCTCAGAATCTGTAAGACAATTTTGATCTTTTTAATTAAATCAATGCCGATTTTGTTTTTGTCAATGCCAAAGCTAAGGTTTCAGATTTAGCTATATAGTTTACTGTGTATTTTTGTAGTATATGTACTGTAAGACTAAACTGGAACTTAAATGGATTTAAATGTGTTTACTGTGAAGAGTTATTAAGAGTAAAGAGAATAAACAGGTCAAGGGCAAATGAATGCTTTCTGCACAATGCATTCACCTGGGCTGAACAAAGATATACAGAACACAACACTACTTCCTTTTCATTAAAGTAGTTTAATGCAGTGGATTGACTGAAAAGATAGATGCTTGCTTCTGGATTCACTTTGATGATAGGCTTAAGCTATAAAATTGACTGAACATTATTAAGAAAACAGCATGCAAACCCTTTCCCAAGTTAAAGTTCAGTCTTGCTCGATCAAAGAACTCTTTCTGGCTTGACTGTAGAACAGAGTACAGTAACAGTTTTGTAGATTGTGAATAATGTATTCGGTCCAAAGGTTACAAACAAATGCTATTGAGTGCTTTTCATTAAGAGGCTGGAGATCACAACAGCAACTCAATTGGGATTTTTGCTGTTCTTCAGAAGCTTACGGAGCACATGAGGATAATCAGTTCCATTAGACATCCACGCACGAACATCCCAGGTTCATGGTCTCATTAGCATAACAGCCGACTAAACGCACGTCCATATGTCTGCTACAACATGCGGCTTAAATTTCCTTCCTGTGAACTCATCCTCGACGACCACTTGATGCGTTGACAACTGACAAGTTGCACACTGGTCTTTTTGACAAACAACAAAACTTTCCATCAATGTATGGCACGGCAAAACATAAAACTATCTTAAAATACTGACAGGCCTTTTATCGAGACACACTAAGCTTTATGGTAATACGATGACACGACATCTGTTGCCTTTAATGGCCTGTGCCCTATGGCCACTGCTGTTTCCTTTTGATCAATAGGCACAAAGGAGAATGAGATTTTGGACACAGTGTGATTTATCCTTGCACATTTATCTTCAGTAATGTGACCACTGCCACTTGTACATTTATTCCTTTGCTATCGGAACATAGACTAAGACAATGTTTCAGGCTTTAGAGCTTTAACCAGACCTGGCTAAACTCATATAATGGCTATATGGCTGAAACTTATGGCATGGATCAGATCTGCGGCTCAGAAGCCACTTTGCTTTATAAGAATGTGAAAGAAACTAATCAAATATATCCATAAATATGCAAATCCACTGAGTCAACATACAGTATACTACACTAGCCTAATTCTATTATGTTGCAACCTCTCCATTTAGGTGAAGTTCAGTGATTATACTGTAAGCTTTTTATCATATTCAGCTAATATCGCCTCAGTGTCCGCTAGCTACCCATTGCGTGTGTGTGCGCTGAAAAAAGACTTGAGTGTTTCTACACATCCCTGGTAACCTGCTATGCCAGATATCTGTGTCTGTTAGTCACTTTCCTCTGGAGAGTTGTCCCCTGAAACTGTTTAAAAAGGGCATGCGCTTTCAAAAAATACTTGGCAGGTGATTGGACGAACCTGTGAACCAGCACAGCCTGTTAAATAGTCTTGCAGTAGAAAAGTCGAGAGAATAGTGAAAACATATTTTCCATTGAGAAAAGCCTTTGCTCTTCTAATAAATTATAATAAAACTGATGCTATATCATCTAGGCCAGTGGTTCCCAACCAGGGGTACGCCTAGGGGTAGTTGAGCAGCTTGCAGGGGGTACGTGGAAAGATTGGGGGTTACAAATTATTTACAAAATCATACAAATGTCAATTGCTACAGTAAAATATATGTATAGGCTAGGTATGCAAGCCGCACTACTGTATAATTCTCCAGGCTAGGTGTCAATTGTTAAACTACTCTGAAGTTCGTGGACATTAAAACTGCACACAATTAAATCAGCTAGCTAACACATGGACATGTGGGGAATCATCCACACACACACATATGGGGGTAGTATTGCCATGGCAGAACAGCTTAAGGGGTACATAATATAAAAAAGGTTGGGAACCACTGATCTAGACTACTACGTTAACCTCTGTAGGACCCGCCATTGTTGTTTTTGACATCACACCTAAACCACGCCTGTAGCTAACTACAATGCTGATTGGCCACACACTAGGCTTACCAGCCTAAAAACAGGATTTCCCAGCTCTCCAGACTGATTATCACGGCAAAGTCAAACTGAAGCTACAAGAGCAGGGTGGTCTCACAAGGCTACATCCTCGCTTGCACTGTAAAACACAAACAGGTATTTGGGGGGCAGAGCTTCTGAGGTAGCACACTATATCACCATGCCACGTGCTAACACAAAAAGCCAATCACAGCTTCCAGCTCTATGCCAACACTCAGGCGTTCTAATTCGTAAGACAATCTCTAATCTGGTGGGACTGATGCTTGACATCTCCAGAGAAGCCAGCAGAAATGGTGTTTCCAAGCTCATGAATAGTGCTGACAGGGCCACAATAGGCTGCACTTTGCTGGCAGATTTACATTCACGATGGCCCCGTTTCCACTGGAATTAACTGCCGCCGACACAACCACCACCCCAGGCGACATCTGCTCAGCTTTCGCTGCATCTCAGCACACATTGGACTTTAGATTTCATGTGCAATACTGCTTTGTCGTTTGATAATCTTCTATGATGCATTCTTGACGGCTAAAAGATATAGAACTTTACTTTTTCAGCTCCTAATTGCTACATCTGGTGTCAAATATTATTTAACTTTGAATTGTCAGCCCACACAAATTATCTGGCAAGTGCTTTTTGCAAGTATCGTTTTCTTTCTTTAGAAGCGTATGAATCTAGCAGGTAATTAGCACTGACATGCAAACTCCAGCTGTGCCAACATTTAACATCAAAGGTTTAACAACTCCTTCAGAAATGAAGTTGAAAATTCAATGTGACCCTGCATTATTACACCAGGAGAGACAGATACTATATTATTCCATAAAAGTCCATTAATAAACGCAAGCACAATTACGGCAAACCACAAAACTATTTCATAATCCATAATTTAAATCAACTCTGGAGAAGTAATTGTAGTGTACCGGTAATGGTTAAATTTGGTATTAAAACACTACATCACAAATATTTTCTTTATTACTGCAAACAATAATTATTTAACATGATTTCCTAATTTCTTGATTTGTTGTGTGTACATACATCATGGTTGGAAGCCAATGCTTGATTGACCTCATAATTCTATACTCCACTCTGCCCATGTAGTATTTTCTCCTCCACTGATATAATCAGGCTAAACGTGTTGCAAGGTAAGCAGGGGCATAACCTTGTGTCTGTTTCACTTGATTTAATACTTGATACTCTCAACCGCATAGTTTCAAATATGTAGTGGCACTAGTCATTTGTGTGGTATCTATTTAACCATGCAAAACTTTAAAAGAATGACATTTTCAATAATATCCTGGTGAAATTCAACCTACTCAAAACAGACGAATCCTCTATGGAACACAGGCATACACTTCATCTTTAAAATAAAAAGAAGCTTATCGGTATTCAGGCCACTTTCGCTGTGTCTGAGATCTGACAAGAAAAGCATGGATTGTCTTCTGTCAGTCTCTGTGAAACAGCTCTAGCAGTTCTCTGATAGAGAAAGAGACTGCACCGACTTTGATGTGTCTGTTTAAGGGACTGGTACAGAATAAGGTATTATTTTCATGGATAATCTCTGACCAGAAGCCTCAACACACGAATGCTACAGCATCCTGTTACGATGCACGGTGCGTCATACACTGCTTCAGTTTGTTGCTGTGCAGTTATGCATCCACTGTTGTACCATCACAGATCAGGTTAAGAGCTGGTCGAGCGTACATGCATTCTAGAGTTCCACGGGCCTATTCTGCATACTTGAACGGCTTGCCAGGTTCATTGACCCTATCGCTTTGCGTGTGCGTGTGTGTGTGTGTGTGCTACCCTGCCTCCACTAACTGGTTGAATGACGTAATCAATGCATCACACTACCCTAACTATAGGTGAGGAAAATGAAAGCTTTGATGTCTTTGTGTTTCCTTATCCCCGGTAACAGGCGGAAGATTGGATTTTCAACATGACCCAGGTGGGACAGCACTTTAGTGACAGAATGGTTGTGTGTGCAATAAGAGGGCTTCGACAGCATGGCGTTGACTTCTCAAACTGCACAAATAACCCATGGCCGTCCCTGTTTTATAAAACCTATAGAGCTTTGCCTCCAGTTGGACTTCCACTGAAGTGGAACATAGTGCACCTACAGTAAACACATCATCAACACCGTATGGTGTGCTTGACTGAAATGATTAATGGCTTTCATTTGCTACAGTACTACATACTGTACACCACTATGAATATGGATGCAGGCTTCAGCCCCCAGCCATCGTTCTCCTTACAAATCAATAGCATACAATATGCTTGTGGTTTTATTGTCTTCAGCTGCCTTTACTAAATGCTGTGATGTTTATTGTTCTATAAATGCAAACGACTCTCCGATTACTCATTCCACTGGGTCACGTGTCTTTTATCTGCGACGGTTTGCCGCTTAGGGAGAAATGGTTAGGTGGCCCCTTTTTTTCCCCCTCCATGTCACCCCAGGGACAAGTCACTACACTGTATAAGCCATATTAAAGTCAACTGCCAACAGGGCAGTCTGCTTGGCCATAATTATACCACCTGTGCCTTCTAGGGCTGTCCCGAATACCATTTTACAGGTTTCGAATACTTGATGGTATTTCCGAACGAGTATTCGAATACTC
>JAODLL010000001.1:2559-17952 GCA_026546735.1 Forbesichthys agassizii | reverse complement strand
GTAGATCTAGACCAGGCCCATATGGTCGTAGAGCTAGACCCATATGGTCGTAGATCTTGACCAGGCCCATATGGTCGTAGAGCTAGACCAGGCCCATATGGTCGTAGATCTAGACCAGGCCCATATGGTCGTAGATCTAGACCAGGCCCATATGGTCGTAGAGCTAGACCCATATGGTCGTAGATCTAGACCAGGCCCATATGGTCGTAGAGCTAGGCCAGGCCCATATGGTCGTAGAGCTAGGCCAGGCCCATATGGTCGTAGATCTAGGCCAGGCCCACATGGTCGTAGATCTAGACCAGGCCCACATGGTCGTAGAGCTAGGCCAGGCCCACATGGTCGTAGATCTAGACCAGGCCCACATGGTCGTAGATCTAGGCCAGGCCCACATGGTCGTAGATCTAGGCCAGGCCCACATGGTCGTAGATCTAGGCCAGGCCCATATGGTCATAGAGCTAGGCTATTGCTTGCACCACTGCTCCAGCCTGAACATAGTAGTTGTTTGCTGCTATAATAATGTGGACAATATCATACAGACACATTTTAAATCCCAAACAAGGAACACTAAAGAGTAGACCACTTATATCTTCATTATAAAGATACTGGGAACAGATGCACAATGCAGGATGGTGTTCCATCTGCTGCAGGTGTTTAGGGAGAGAGCTAGGGTAGCTGTGACGTCGTCACGTAGAGCGACATGGGCTGGAAAAGACCTCACATGACCCAATAATGATCGACATGTGGATGGTGTGGCTGAACCAACTAGCGTAGGGGAGAGGGAGAGAGACGTAAAGGAGAGATAGTTCGATGTTAGTGGGAGATGTTTTTATGTGACTGGCAACTTAAAGGTTGAGTTGGCAATTTACTTCAGAAGCACATTTTGCTGTATTTCTTGCAGTTCTCTTTACATAACGATAGCATTGGAAAAAAGAAATGCTCTGACAATATGATTATAAAGATCAGTCCTCTGGAAAAGTTGCAGGTCAAATAATACCACATTTTATTCATACTACAATGTCTGTAGTAGGTTAGTAGTTACGTGACGGAGGATGCAGGCCATTGCGGTAAGTGGTTCCAAACTGTTGTGCTTCGCCTGTTTGCATTGTGTAACTCTAAGCAATGAAGCTACAGTGTTCTCCTTAAGTTTACACATTAATGATTTAAAAAGGGTGTTTAATGAACACGACTATAGTTGTTTTCTATAGGATATATTGGAATAATCCATCCTTATCTTTTCTTTGTTTACATAAGCTCGGGAGCTGGCGGTGTTAGCAAAGCGTAGCGCATGTGTTGCACATTGACATGTTATGCTGAGTGTGACATCTAGTGGCAGAAAAGTATAGATTTTTTATATTTTATTTTAATCTGTTTAGGTAAACAGTTGAGAATTATTTTCGCTACAGCACCCTCTAGTGGACTAGTTTCATGATTTATTTATCTGTGAGAAGTGTAGCCAGACAGGTAAGTAATGCGTTTGTGTGTGTGTGCGTCAGGCGGAGATGACCCTGCTGATGGGAGATGAGGACGACGCCCGGCACGACCACTTCAACTACGACCGCATTGTGGAGATGCAGAACCTCAGCAAGAAGAAACGCAAGAAGCTCCTGAAGCAGAGCGAGGGCCCGCTGGAGGATGACAAGTTCCAGGTGGGCACTGGAAACACCAGGAGCTACTCTGGTCCCAGTGTAGAGCCATGGTCCAGGAAATACTCTGGACCGCTCTGGACCTGGGCTACAGCATTGTCCAGAAACAACTCTGGTCGAGCTTACGCCATGGCTACTCTGTTGGCCTATAAAGTAACTTACGCCATGGCTACTCTGTTGGCCTATAAAGTAACTTACGCTGTCGTGAGTGTATAATACTTCTGCGCTGGTGTGTCGGCTGTGTGGACCTATCATATTAAGATCGTTACCTGGTAACCGACCTTCCATCATATTAAGATAGGTATTTGGTAACCGATGATCTTTACCATTAGGACCGTCAATGGTAAAGATGACCGGGTCTATCTCTCTCTGGTGTCTCATCTCCAGGTGGACGTTCAAGACCCGCGCTTCCAGGCCATGTTCACCTCACACCTGTTCAACCTGGACCCGTCAAACCCAGGCTACCGGCCGACCCGGGGCACCCACAGCATCATTCAGGAGAAGCAGCGGAGGAGGGAGGAGCGCCAGAGATGCCAGGAGGAGGAGGAGCGGGGTCGAGGAGGCGCGCCGCGGGCCCCCCCGGCCCAACAGGAGGTCCCGACCGTCGCGGGCAGGAAAAGCATGGACCCTGGTCTGTCCACGCTAGTCAAGTCCATCAAGAGCAAGACAGAGCAGTTCCAGGCCCGCAAGAAGCAGAAGACCCAGTAGAGCACATAGCATAATGTACTGCTAATGTACCCGTGGCCAATGGAAGTGCAGCGCACATGATCCTAAAAATGGACACTACCAGGGTGGAACAATGTTATCTATTTGTATAAAATAACTGTTTTGATACTCGAGGTAATACACAAAAAACTATTAATTCCCCCTTAGTTACAATCAGATTTTATGGTACAAAATACATATGAAGCTACATCAGTGGTACTGGCTAGAAACATGAACTTTATCAGTTACTTTTCTTCCTGTGAAAGTTGCTAAATGTTAAAAAGCCAGACTATCTTAACTGCCCCCTCGTAAACATGTCTGAGACTGCCTAGGGGCCTCATCGTTGTTTTCCTGCTGATAACGTTATTCTGAGGATTGTTGATCAGCCTTTGGTCACCAGATCTACTGTACAGAGTGTATCTATACATGCATACATAATATTTGTAGTGCTGTTAAATCTGTTAATGCTTGTTCTATACAACCAGAGGTCATTCATTGATGCTTCATAATAACTTTATTTCGGTATAGAATGTAGACCAGACTTTATTTCCAAATGCAAACAATTTCTCTGCGCAGAAATATTCGGACAAGAAACAAAGACACAAAAATATGTTTTCTAAATATAGAATGATTTCAGTTTGATGGTGGTGTCGGTCTAAAGTTCATGAACACTGTACATTCAGTGTGGGTCTCCTTCTGAATAAGACCTTACTTTGAGTAAGAATCGTGTAGCGAAGGTGTTTATATGGAAGTTAGTGTGTAGCCTTTGTTCTGGTGAGAACACACTGTAGAACATAAAGCTGTAATATTTAATTATATTGGTATATTTTTAAAAGATATATAAAATTAGACAATACTGTTTATCGATAGTTAAATTCAAACCTTTTTTCAGAATTGCCCATGAGAGCAGATACTGAGTCACATTCTCAATTTCTGTTTATGACAAAGGTCCATATGGCCCAGGCCTAGTAGATCACATCCTATACAGGGAAACGCCCACTGCACTGATCACAACACTTAGATCACGTTCCGCATGAACATCTTTGTTCACATTACGAGTAAACACAAGTTGACATTCTGTTCAACTGTAGTGGTGGGTGCTCTTCTAGCAAAGTAACGTTCTGCACCTAGCGTGTTCATCACATGCATGGGTGTGTGGGGATTCAAGGGGAGGGTAGTAGCTAGTAATGCTGGGTGCTGTCTTTATGGACGGCAAAAGGCTGCTGACGGATGAGGTCATTCAAAACAGCTGGATGAATCTGACCCGGCCCGCTTGTAAGACAAAGCTTCCCATTGTTGTGCAAATAAATCTTTAGTCAGTTATAATTTTTCTTAGTTACATGGCGTGGAGGGTTGTGGGGCTTAGGAAATGAACTGTATTACTACGCATAATACAGTATTTTAACCAAAGATCTTATCAGAGTAGACATCGGCAAAGTAGACACTTTCATTCCAGGTTGGATGCATTATAGGTAAGGAGCCCTCATGAGCTTTCAGTTCTTTCAGAGGTATAAAGATAGACACAGATGCACCACAGGTAAAGATTATCCAGAGCTCAATTTAAGATGAAATAATAATTTTAAAAAATGCCCCATGAGTAGAAAAGATGGTAGACGTCACAACATTCAGCTGTCGGTGACACCAGGAATGTGTCGGCTCTACAAATCAACGTGTTAACATGGAAGCACAAGTCAGCCAGTCCAAACGTCACAGACTGCACTATCCAAGTGTCTTACGAGAAAACGTCACTACTACTGACATGGGTGTGCACATGTATATAAATAAGTTTGTTAAGGCAGAAAGCTGATGGTGCTCATCAGTCTGTTAAGCCCTAGGAGATACACTCAATCCCAGCTAGGTACAGCCTCCTCCCCTCCCCCGCCCAGATGTCCCAGGTGAGAGGTTAAAGGTCAGCTGCTTCCTCAGTGGAGGAACAGTGATGATTCACTCGCTGATCTCATATCTGACAGAAAAGAGAAGAAACAAACTGACAGCAGACCTCGCCCTCCAAACTCGTGAGCCTCAGGTGTAGAAGAGGAGGTTGAGGACCTCAAGTGTGGAAAATGGCGCCAGTCAGGCGTAGAAGATGAGCTCGGGGATCTGCCCGCCCTGCACCCCGGTGCCGTTGGTGCTGTCCGAGGAGCACTGGAACTGGAAGGTGACCCGGCCGCACTGCACCTCCGTCAGGCCCTCCTGGCCGAAGTAGCTGAGCTCGCTGCCGTCCAGCACCACGCTGGCTGTGTAAAAGCAGTCGGGCTCGATCTGCACCGGGTGCTCGAAGAACACGGGGAAGGTGCCGCTGGAGCCGTCCGAGAAGAACTTCACCTGCTGCAGGCCGGCGGCCGCGCCCTGCCTCTTCAGCTCCATGCGGGCGCCGTACTCGGCCGAGCCGCCGCTGGAGCCGTACAGGCCGAAGCCGGCGATGAAGACGCGGCGGTCCACGGCGAACTGGATGCTGTCGCAGCGGCCGCGGTAGCGCCATTGGTTGCTGCGGTAGGCGCAGGATTGGAAGCGGCGGCAGCGCTGCGGCGTCAGGCCGGCGCGCGGCTGCGTGCAGAACTGCAGCGTGGGCTTGTTGGCCGCCGTGAACCACAGGAAGAGCTCGTTGGTCTCCGCCAGCGTCAGCACGCCCGACTGCGCCGCGCCGTTGGCAAAGTCGTCCAGCGGCATGGCGGGCACGCGGATCAGGTAGAGCGCCTTGCCCAGCGCCAGCCGCTGGTTCTCCAGTGTGGGCGGCAGGTCGCGCCGCACGCACTCCGCCTCCGCCCAGCGCAGCGCCGCCTCGAACACGGCCGTCTCCTTGGCGTTCAGCGTCTCCCGCCGCAGGATGCTCTCCAGCGTGCCGCCGTCAATGTCGCAGAAGCCCTCGGAGCACAGCGCCAGCTCTGCCTGCAGGGGGAGACATCGCGATTTTGTTGCATTTCTAATCACGCATCGACGCTTAGACACGCATCGCAATATTTATTGTGTGGTAATAATAGATAATTACTGTAGTATCACAATATTATTTTTGACAATCATGATGACAACGTGATAACATGGTGATGACCCTGCGTCGTGGTAACATGGTAGTAACATGGTGATGACCCTGCGTCAGGAGCCCTACCTGCGCGTCGATCACCTCCCAGCAGCGCTGCGTGAGCTCGGGCTCGGAGAACAGGCAGCTCTGGGACAGCAGCACGCAGGCGTTGCGTGCGCTCAGGCTGGTCTCCAGGAAGGCCACGCAGGCCCGCGCCAAGTGTGGCACCATATACTTCTTGGCTGCGTACAGCGTGGCCAGCACCGTGTCGGCACACAGCTCCATCTCGTCACAGTATATGTACCTGGGGGGGGGAACACTGGTTACCATGGGTACACAGGCAGTGGTGCTGCCTCGCTTTGCACCACTGTGTCGGTGGAGGCACGTGACATCTAGACCAGGGGTCCTCAAACCTGGTCCTGGGACCTGTCCTCCGACAAAGCTGACTAATGGGTGTTGCACCAGACTTTTATTTTGTGGCTGTCCACCCTGGCTCAGAGCCCTCTGCACGTCACTGACAGCGCCATCTGTTGGCCATAGTTGGTATGCAGGAGACGGAATATACAGTAATATGAAGTTGCAGGACTGTGTGTGCGCGTGTGAGAGAGTGTGTGTGTGAGAGTGTGCGCGTCTGTGTGTGACCCACTTGAGCATGGCCAGAAAGGACGCGGGCTCCACATCAGGGATCCTGATCTCCTCCTGGTCCTCGGCCAGCTCTCCGTAGAACATGGCGTGGAACACTGAGCTGCCGACCGCTAGCACGTACTGCCACGGCACAGGAGAGAACACGCACGCACACACACACACACACACACACACACACGGGCGCCATGGCAACTACTGGGGTGGACCACCGAGCACTTGCATATGGTCTCCACAGCTCCTCATTTACATACAGATATTCTGCAGAGCTTCCACGAGCCACCAAGCTCACAGAGAGAAAGATCTTCCATGTATTAGAACTGTGGACTCGTGACCACACAATGCTGAACAACTAGACTAGTCATATTTGAGCATGTCAGACTGTTCTGCAGCGGGTTAAAGATAAAGTCAGGGGCCTATTAATGTGTGCTATGATTATATGCTTCCCAATCACACACCAGGAAAGAGGGGCGGAAGATTGCCCTGTGGGGGGAGACGGAGAGAGAAAGAGAGAGAGAGTTACCTTGTGTCCAGGCACTCTCTGTGTTCCTCCTGGAGGTCCCACCACAAAGTGGACGTCTGCCATCACCTCGTTGTTGAACATAACTGAATTCCTTTGAAAACAATGTTTCAGTAATATTACTAGTGGTCAGGCTGGCCCAGTAGCTGCCACAACAGTGTGGTCACATCTCCAGTGGCATCCTATCTCCTCCCTGTGCAGATTAATCTTGGTTGTACGGTATGTGGCTTCACTCTAAAATATATGATGCATGTATATACAGAGAAGAAGATGGGCAGGTGCACACTCATACATACAGTGGTTAAAACGTAATATTACAGTAACTAGTTACTGTAATCTTATGTTTTCAGGTACTTTCCGGTTATCCAGACCACATTAAGTCTAATTCCGTATTTGTCCTACCTTCTGGTTGAGGTTAGGTCTCTGTCTGTGACATTTAGGATTAGGTCATCCAGAATACCGTATTTTCACTGGGTTAAGATCAGGGCATCCCCTTCATCTGGGGGTTCTCTGTTTGTGGTCCGGATAACCCTTTTTTCAGTAACAATTAGTGTAACAAATTACTATTTCTAAAACGATGCTAATAATACAATGAATCCAAGTAATGCTGCATGACTGCGTTGCAAGAACGTGCCTTTATTATTCTGCTGGTCCTAGAAAACGTAGGGTAGGCTAATCGAACCAACCTGTCAATCATCTGGTTTGAGAGGCTGCAGTGTTTTCACTGTGGCTGATTGTTAAAATGAGCTGGCTACACAGGTTGTCATTTTCCGGTAGGGTCGAAGCAGGGTAGTGATTAATATAGTAATGTAACGAGTAACGTAACTAATTACTTTTAATACCCAGTAATAAGTAATGTTATTACTTTTTGAAGGCGGAATAAGTAAATAGTAACGTATTACAATTCAATTCCTGAGTAACTTGCCCAACACAAATGATGGCTGGCTGAATCATGAGCACATAACGGTCATATTCCGTGTGCGGCTCCCACCTCTCTCTGATGGTCGGGTAGAGGCACTGCCAGTTCGCGGCCCGCACAACGTTGTTGTTATTGGTCAGGTTCTGCTGTTGGTGCTGCTGAACGTCTGTGTTAGTGGAGGCCGACGGGACCGGCTTCTTGGCAGGGAAGAGTTCCGCGGCCATCCTCTCTCCCCGGTTACGACCTGGGCGAGAGCATGGTAGGAGATCCGAAGGCCAGAAGAGGAGAACCTACTGGGCCCTAACGGGGATGTCCGCTTCAGGGCTCAGGGACATCGACAGCATATCACTGGAAAATAATATTTTCAAAGTTGTATTTTAAGACCACGATATCCAAGTCTACACAGTCAAGTCCGTGTGGAATGACAATGCAAATATTGTGACCTTACGTCGACAACCCTTGATGTTAAAAGAAACATGTAACTAAATCTAAGAAAACTTTAGTAAAATGTCAGGAGCGGAGAATGTGTGTGCTAACAATAGACACAGCTAGCTGGATGACGTCAGGACATCCAACAAAAGAAGTTTGCTACAGTAGCTTGCATCCTCTTTCGCCGACACGTCTGTAACTCACATGTATTTCGTGTTTGTGTTGCATCTGCCTATTTATACGTTACGTTCTGCCTTTATCGCCAACGTGACTTAATTTGGACTAAGTTAGCATTACATTAGCCGTGCTCACCTTCGCGCGCAGAGAACGGCTTCTTTCCCACAATGTTCGTAAATTAAAATGCGTGGTGTGGTTTTACGGCTCCATACCTTTAACCCTGACCAGTGATCACTTAACACAAGTGAACTGGGAGAGGTCTCATGGAAAAGCAGCCTGTTGCCATTGTTTACAGCTGAGCTACTTCTTCCTCGGTGCGCACTGACGTCACGCCGTAGTCGTAGCTGCGGTGAGTGCTTCTGTCTATGGGGGCCACTACAGACAAATAATGGTACTAGCTCCGCAATCATTTAATTATTTTCTATTTTCTATTTTCAACTCGCGATTACTGCTAACTGTCTACATTGCTAGTCTATTAAACTATAGCCTACTACAGTTGTAAATAATATGTACCTATAGCATTTGCAGGTGTTGCGGTACTGTACTACTTTAGGCCTATTTACTGGAACCATGCATTTTGTCTTGTTTTAGGATCCACATTTATTCTGGCTATGTTGTTTGGGATTTTTAATCTTTAGAGGCCAATAAGAAAATGCTTTCTAAAGTTAATTTTACTCTTTCTCACAGACTGGTTAATGTTTTATAGGAATGTAAATTAATCTGGCCTTGAAGGCTGATGTTTACTTAGTACAATGCTCCCTTGGGCTGGTACATTTCTGAAGAGATTAACATATATTTCAAAGTCGCCAATTTGTGAACAAGGTGAAAATGTTTGGTAATTTATTGTCTAATTGTTTTCATGATACATATCCATGTCCATGTTATATGATTATTTCATCTTGATCTCTGTGGAAAACAGAGCTAAAGAGAGCCAAATGCAATTAACTATTTTTATATAAACAGCAGACTCAGCATGTGTGTGATTACTTTCATTCTTTTGGTAGACAATAATAGATGTGTGGTTATATGGCTATGGCAGAGTATAGTGCGTCAATTGAACCTCGCTGCCTACCGTAGCACAGCATTTCCTGATTGAAGTGGGAATTATTCAAACTTATTTGACCTTCTTCACCCGTTAATTCACCGTGGCATGCTCACGTCTGGATTATTTAAAGTTTAATACGCGATCGGAAAGCCTCGAAGCCATCAAACCTAACTATCTGGTCGTTTACTAGTTGTTCATATATTGTTAGTGGCTAGCCTGCGGATGCTAAGCAACGTTATAACAACACTGAACTGGGTATTTTTTTAATATTATGTGGAAAATAGCGTTTCAAACGTTTGGACTTCTGGTGTTGATGTGGCTCTTTGGTGGGTTTGTGTTGGGATGGTTTCAACAACATAACATAAAACCCATAACCAAAGAGGAACGTTCTAGGAAACACGTAGACAGTTCTGATCAGAGCTGTTTCTGCCATGTAAGTATTTAGTATTTGTTGGTATATGATCTTATAGCCTATATTGTAGCTGTTTTGTTTTTTTCCTTGGTTGTGAATGTATTTCCTTATAACAACAGCTCAACTCCAGGCATTCTAGCACGTTCTACTCTGGGTTTGACGTCACGTCTGTGTGTGATGCTCTATTCTAGCGAGCTCTGGACTACTGTACCCACTTTTCTGGACCAAAAGTTGCAAAACCATTTGTAGTATTTACATATTTCACAATAATGACAAACACGAAAGAAATCATTATTACGTTAGAACTGTATTGTGTTTCTTGTATCAAGCAGGTTATATGAACTCCGTTGTTAAATCAATATGTTACAGCCTATGCACACTGTTTATTTTCCTTAACTTATATTACCGAACCATGTGGGTGCCAGTCCAACAGGATACTTTAGTTTGAGGTTTGCACAGATTATCATAAACCCACTATTTTTGTGCACACAGCGGCGGGTTATTATAGCAGCACTATTCTTAAATAATCATTTTAGCTCAGTAGTAAAGTTAAAACAGCGTGTTGTACCCCGATTGGTTACAGCGGAGTTGTTGTTAGGGATTTGTAGTATTTTCCTCTGAGTTGACAGCTCTGTTCTGCTGTGTGTCTCGCAAGCGGAGAACTACAGGTCGAATGAGAGGCAGGACTTAACTTTGACGGCTTCTGACGGTAGTTTGGGGGCGGGCATGGGGGCCGCAAAAATAAACGTTGATTTTTAAAATGACAGCTCATCTAAGCAAGAGCTGTCAAACTCACCTGAAGTGCAGCTGGCCCATAACTGCTACTAATAGGTAACTGTAGACATCACCTCACAACAAAAACACGATTACTGCTAGGGCATCTCTTCTGATGCAGAGGAGAAGTATTTCTAACTAGACTACTGGACCCAGATGTGATCAAGAGCCATGCTAAAAGGTTGTGTCCAGACCTTATGGATGGCCCTGGTGCCTGTCATTGCTTATTATGGGCTGTTAGATTCAGAGGTGAGATGTGATCTGGTTGATCTTTGTCAGGTCTTTAGTTTACTTCTGCTTTAACAGACCTTTTGTCAGGAATGACTGTCATCGTATTGCAGTGTTGTTTATATGTTACATGTCAGTGCTTCCTCTGGGAGGTTTGGACAGATCTATGTTCCGTTCATTTCTTCTGCTTTTTTAACCACCTTGACTTCTATTGCTTCTGAAATGTCAAATACATTCTTGTACCCTGTCAAGTTCTGTGTTCTGTGCTCTGATTGGTCAGCTGACCGGCGTGCTGGACGACTGCTTCTGCGACATCGAGAGCATTGACGTATTCAACAACTTCAAGATCTACCCTCGTGTCAAGCAGCTGATGGAGAGAGACTTCTTCAGATACTACAGGGTGAGTCTGGCTGCTCATCCGTCAGCCAAACATCTATGGTTGGTTGGCACATGGCACCCCTCTCACGGGCTTGGAGACAATATAATAAAGCATTGTCAGAATAATATCTGGGTTTGACATGGTGCAGACGCTCTGTTATGGTTCTATATCCACATGTTTATTCAGTTCTGCAGCACCGTAGTATGTTTTCTCCCTCCCCTGAGGGATTAGTACATAATACCACCTTCCATAGCCAGTACGTTGGTGTTTGCTCTTGGTAGTTTAGAAGGTGACTAAATAAAGTAAACCCTCTAGCTGTCTTCAAATAAAGCCTCCTAATGTTGAGACAGAACACTGCTTCCTATTAGCCTGCTGGTTTGAAGCCGTGTGTCTGTGGTCTGAACACAATGACCAGTACACTCTAGGGCGGTCGCTTTTAAGATATCTGAACTAATTGCTTAAATAAAAAGTTTCTGGAATATCATGGAATAAAAAGAGTCTATTTCCGGCACGGAAAGTTATGGAATTTGATCCTTTTTTGGGTCGAAACATGGAATATCAGAGAATGTTATCTGCAGCATGTTGGTTCCAACTCGATCCCATGCCCACTAGCCTCGTCAAAACACGGCTTCCCTCCATCTCTCCCGGCTCATTGATACTCCCCTCTCGCTTCGCGCCCCCCATCCTGAAAATCACAGCCGTGACACCTACACTTAAAACAACCAATGCTGACCCCAATGACCTGAACAACTTCTGCCCCATCTCCAACCTTCCCTTCCTCTCCAAAACACTTGAGAGAGTGGTGGCCTCTCAACCCCTCAAGCATCTAAATTCCAATAACCTATTGGAACCATTTCAGTCTGGATTCCGTCCCAAACACAGTTCTGAAACAGCCTTAGTTAAAATCATCAATGACCTACTTCGTGCAGCTGACTCCAGCCTCCTATCCATCTTCATCCTTCTTGACCTGACTGCAGCCTTCGACAATATCTCCCACCAACTCCTCCTGGAACGTCTGGCTGGCATTGGTATTGCAGGAGTTGCACTTTTCTGGTTCGCCTATCCACTGGCCGCCAACAATACCACCATCCCACTGTCAACAACTGCTAAAAGTCTTGGCGTCACATTTGATAGCTCCCTTTCATTTGAATCACACATCAGCACCATCACTTGGGCTTCCTTCTTCCACCTCCGCAACACATCCAGACTCCGCCCTTCACTTTCCTACTCAAGCACTGAAGCCCTCATCCACACCTTTGTTACTTCACGTCTGGATTACTGCAACCATCTTCTCTCTGGCATCCAAACTCATCAACAGACTCCAATTAGTCCAGAAGTCTGCTGCCAGGATCCTCAAACACAAAGTCAACAGATCACATCACTCCAACTCCGATTCAGCTACATTGGCTTCATGTAAAGTTCCATATATACCTCCAGATTCTCCTCCTCACACACAAGGCCCTTCCACAATCTGGCTCCCTCCTGCCTCTCTGACCTCCTCCTGCCATATACTCCCTCCAGATCTCTCCGCTCCTCCTCTACAGGGCTTCAGGTCACCCCCCATTCCTCCTCTCCGCCATGGGGGCTGGCGCCTTCAGCTGCTCTGCCCCCAGACTCTGGATTGCCCTTCTCCTGCACATACGACATGCCACCACGGTCACCTCGTTTGCTGAGCTTCTCAAAACTCATCTGTTCAGGGTTGTCTGCAGCGTCTGACCTTCTGTTCCACTCTCTCTTGTTTTCCCTGCCCTGCCAATAAGCACATATTTTACTTTGTATATACTTCCCAAATGTTTTAAATGTATTTGTATATTATATGTTCCTGCCTTGGTTAAAGGGCCAATAACTGTATTTTATATCTTAACCAAATGTTTTATATATTTCTTTATAACCATGTCGCAGGGCCCAGACACACGCAGCCCTGGGCCCTGTGGCAGGCACGAAAATGAGAGGATTTGAATGCGGTGCATTATCTGTCCGTGGAGCTTTAAAGGTAGAGTCAGCGATGCTGGAGGAAGCTCATTCTAAGGTGATCATTTGAACTGGATCACAACAACACCTCTCTTTAAAGCTCTATCACCGCATTGCAGAGGCTGGGATAGTGTTTTTTTTGGTTCTGTTTACAGAGCCAGGGCTGTGTAGAGACACCACATTAATCTTCCAATCACTGACTCCACCTTTAAGTCCAGTATCTCCAACCTGATGTAAGAGTACCAGATCAGACTAGGAGAACTTGTTAGACAATAGCTGTCCATTCCCACGATGGTTGGAATGTACAGTCTACAGTGTTTCCTGTTCTACTTCTCTCTTATCCTGATAAACTGTCACTCAGTAAGATTGGTTTCTGTTATACTCTTTTCTGCTCTTTGCTGAACAGCCAGGCTATTCCGTGCGTGTGTGTGTGTGTGTGTGTGTGCGTGCGTGTGTGTGTGCATGTGCGTGCCAGCAAAAGGCTGTGTGTCATACTGCCACAGAGGGCAGATTGTCCTCTTTTAGGGGTATTGGTGTTCTGTTAGACCCCCTTCCTCTAGTTTATCTGCTCCAATATTAGGGTGTAATAATGCATGATTCCTGTCATGAGGTAGGCTTGCCGCCACTGACTTCTTTTTTTTTCTTCATAAACCTACTTTCAACATTTATTCAAAAATCATAATCTGAGCTGAAATGTATTTAAAATGAAAAGCTACAACATTGCTATGTTGCTGTTTTGTATTACTGGTGTCTTGAGGGCAGAAACCATAGGCACATTGAATTCTATATATTTTGTGAACATTTGAAACAGGTATATCAGCATCGATTTATTAAACAGAGAGCTTGGTTACACTTCAGTAAAGAAAAAATAGTTTGTCAGTGTCCAGCTAATTAACTACTGGATAATCTAGGATTTTGCGTGTTCAAGCCAAGGTGCACACTTTCCGTGAACATGCAGATGACAACACACCGTTCTGTACTGAAGATGCTGAATTCCCACTCGCTCTTATCAACACTGTTGTTTGTGCATTACAGTTGCGTTTCACTGATTGCCTCTCCAGGGCTCTACAGTGCGACCATTTCACTAGCATATGCGAGTAAAAACGTTGGTATGCAAATGTGCAAATATATTTAGGATGTTTAAAAATCGATCTAACCACCGCTCCCAGCTCAAATCTGCACCCCAGGCACACTAAAGTTTCCCTCAAGTCCCTAAAGTTGCAAGTCGTAACTTCAGAGTTCAATATTCAATATTTTCGTATTTAGCATCATTAATTAGTATCAGATGTTCATCACAGAGTTGCTTATGCAACATAGTGCTGATGGACAGAGGAGGCTGAGACCATGTTATGCTATCTCTATGCTAACTATGTTATGCTACTCTATGCCATGCTAAGCTGTGCTACTGTATGCTATTATTGCCCTAGGCTATGCTAAATGTGTGCTAACTATGCTATGCTAACTGTATGCTGTGCTACTGTATGTTAACTATACTATTCCTGCTTTATGCTATGCTAACTGTATGCTGTGCTAATGTATGCTAATTATGCTATGCTAACTGTATGCTGTGCTACTGTATGCTAACTATGCTATGCTAACTGAATGCTGTGCTACTGCATGTTAACTATACTATTCCTGCTTTATGCTATGCTAATGTATGCTAACTGTATGCTGTGCTACTGTATGCTAACTATGCTATGCTAACTGTATGCTGTGCTCTGTTGGCAGGTGAACCTGAAGCGGCCCTGTCCCTTCTGGCCAGATGACTGGCACTGTGCCATCAAGGACTGTCACGTGGAGCCCTGCCCCGAGGTCAGAGGTTACTGGTCACATTCTGGCTGCATCCGAATAGTCCTCTTCGCTTAGGGACCTTCCTAACTGAGTGAATGACCCGGAAGTATCTAGGTCGCAGCCATGATAAGAGCTGAATTCTATTATTGCTAAGGAAAGGTGCTTCAATGCTTCCTTCCCGACGTCCTTTACCATAGGGTACACTGGACCACCCTTTACCATAGGGTACACTGGATCACCCTTTATCATAGGGTACACTGGACCATCCTTTACTAAAGAAAAGGAGATCGTCCCACAATTCCTTGCAACGTATCATTCGGCCATTCACGAAAACAGATAATCATCATAATGTCAAACGTATGTCCTCTTACAATGTACATTTGGCAATTCTTTTTATACAATAATACTAATTGATATTCATGTCTAAAATCCATAGGCTACAGTCTATGCCGTTGTCTTTTCAGCTCGCTAAACGTTAAGCAGTTTATACATGGTAGCAAACATCTCTCGCTCTATCAAAAATATTGTTGACGGCGCTACGCCCCCTTTCCCAGAGCTCAGAGCGTTTTGTGTGTAGTTTGTGCTGAAATTAAGTGTAGAATGTGCAGTTTCACTTTAATGTTGGCATTATTAGCGGGGAAGAGTAAGTATTATATACAGTATACAGTTGCAAGAAAAAGTATGTGAACCCCTTGGGATTACGTAGAGTTTTGCATGAATTGGTCATAAAATGTGCTCT